>CM053582.1:318764558-318815086 GCA_028627135.1 Pseudochirops cupreus | reverse complement strand
TAAATCCTACTTAATCAAAGTGTATTATTCTTGTGATAAGTTACTGTAGTCTTTATGGTAATATTTTATTTAAAATTTTTGCACCTATATTCATGAGGGAAATTGGTCTATAATTTTCTTTCTCCATTTTGTCTCTACCTGATTTAGGTATCAGTACCATATTTGGGTCATAAAAAGAATTTGGTAAAACTCCTTCTTCCTTAATTTTCCCAAATAGTTTGTAGAGTATTGGAATCAACTGTTCTTTAAATGTGTTATAGAAATGGCTAGTGAATCCATCTAGCCCTGGACATTTTTTCCTAGGGACTTCATTGATGATTTTATTGATTTCTTTTTCTGAGATGGGGTTATTTAAGTAATTTACTTCCTCTTTGGTTGATTTGGACAACTTATATTTTGGTAAATATTCAACCATTTAACTAAGATTGTCACATTTATGTGCATACAATTGGGCAAAATAATTTCTAATTATTGTTTTAATTTCCTCTTTGTTGGAAGTAGATTCACCCTTTTCATTTTTGATACTCATAACTTAGTTTTCTTCTTTTTCTTTCATCATATTGACTAAAGGTCTATCAATTTTATTGATTTTTTCATAAAACCAACTGTTAGTTTTATTTGTTAGTTCAATAGTTTTCTTAATTTCAATTTTATTAATCTCTCCTTTAGTTTAATTGAGGATTTTCAATTTGTTCTTTTTCTAGCTTTTTCAATTGCATGGCCAATTTATTCACCTCCATTTTCTCTAATTTATTCATGTATACATTCAGGGATATAAAACTTCCCCTAAGAACTGCCTTTGCTGTATCCCACAAGTTTTGGCATGTTGTCTCATAATTGTCATTCCTTGAATGAAGTTACTGATTGTTTCTATAATTTCTTGTTTTGATCCACTCAATCTTTAGGATTAAATTATTTGGTTTTGAATTAGTTTTTAGTCTATCTTCCCATGATCCTTTATTGTACAGATTTTTATTGCATCATCATCTGAGAAGGATGCATTTAATATTTCCACCTTTCTGCACTGAATTGTTAAGTTTTTACGTCCTAGTACATGGTCCATTTTTGTGTATGTGCCATGTACCACTGAGAAGAAGGTATATTCCTTATTATCCCTATTCAATTTTCTCCAGAGACCTATCATATCTAGCCTCTCTAACATTCTAATCACCTTCTTAATTTCTTCTTTGTCCATTCTGAGGTTAGATTTATCAAGTAAAGAGAGGGGGAGATTGAGGTCCCCCACTTGAATAGTTTTGCTATCTATTTCTTCCTCTAATTCCCTTAAATTCTCCTCTAGGAATTTGGATACTATACCACTTGGTGCATATATGTTAAGTAATGATCTTGCTTCATTCTTGATGGTGCCTTTTAGCAGGTTATAGTTTCCTTCCTTATCTCTTTTAATTAGATCTATTTTTGCTTTTGCTTTATCTGAGATAAGGATTGCTACCCCTGCTTTTTTTTTTTACTTTAGCTGAAGCATAATATATTTTACTTCAGCCTTTTACCTTTACCCTATGCATATCCCCTTGTTTCAAAAGTGTTTCTTGTAGACAGTGTATTTAGGATTATGATTTTTAATCTATTTTGCTATCTGCCTCTGTTTTATATTAAAAGATCTGAGGATGTTGAATATGGTATTCAATAAGTGAAAGATCTTGGGTTACAACCAAGGTTCAATAGCAAAATTGAGCATAATCTTTCAGGGGAGGAGATGGACATTCAATGAAGGAGGGGACTTCTAAACCTTCCCAATGAAAAGACCAAAGCTTAAAAGAAAATTTGATCTTCAAATACAAGACTCAAGAGAGGCATAAAGAGATGAGGAAATTAAAGTTTGAAAGCTTGGCCAATAATTAATACTTTGTCAGTGTGTAATACTGCTAACACCTTGCTTTGGGCAGTCAAGTCCAAGGGTAGAGTCTGACACCAAATCTCTGAGTACCCCTCCCCATTTGACTCTCCACACTTTGCTAAAGATGTAAACAGCTCCAGTAACAGTACCATTATATGATGACCAATTTTGATAGACTCAACTCTTCTCAGCTATGCAAGGATCTAAGACTCATGATGGAAAATGCTATCCACATTCAGAGAATGAACTATGAAGTCTGAGTGCAAATTGAAGCATACTATTTTCTCTATTTTTCTTTCTCATGGTTTTCCACTTTTCTTCTGATTCCTCTTTTACAACATGAGTAATGTGGAAATATGTTTAATATGATTGTACATAGTCTATATCAGATTGCATACCATCTTGGGGAGATGGGAGGGGAAAGAAGGAGAAAAAAATTTGAAACTCAGAATCTTGTAAAAGTGAATGTTGGAAACTATCTTTGCATATAATTAGAAAAATATTAAGTGTGTGTGAGAGATTTAAAAAAAAGAAAAAAACCAATTTGTTACAGAGAATTAAAATAAAATCTGAGTTCACTGCCTGGAATATATCTTTCTTAATATGAAAAAACTGGCCTCTTCCTGATCATCATACAGGACACTCGATTTTAAAATTTTATACCTTTTCATTGGTTTCTTCCCCCTTCCCCATAACTATAATGCAGTTTCTTCTCATCTCCTCTCTTCTATAATCTATTATTTCCTTTAGTCTTATCTCAGTGCTACATTCTACAGAAGCCTTTCTTGATCTCCTCCAACTCTTAATTCCCACTTCTAAAAATTACTTTCTATTTATTTTGTAAATATTCTGTATTTACCTACTCTTAATCTATTTGTTATACATAATGTCTCCTCTGATAGAATGTAAGCTGCTTGGAGGGCAGAAGCAGGTAGTATTTACTTTTTTCTTTACAGTCTCCTTTTCCATCACCGTGTCTTGCATATAACATCTACTTAATAAATACTGAGTGATTGAAATTACTCCAAATAATAATAGTGGTTTTTGTAGATGTATTTTTGAACAGATACAGTTAAAAAATGTACAACATACATTTATAACTTCTAGTACACATTGGAAATCCTGTCCTTGATTCTTATCATATATGCATAAGCTGTTCTTACCAATACAGTAATATACATTTGTATTTGAGTTCCCTTGTTACTTGTGTTAAATGCCATACTAGGTGATGCCAAGTGAGTATTCATTAAATAAGAATAACAAAAAAACCTTGGTGTTTGAAGAGACCTCAGAAGCCATGTAGTCTAAATGAGAATAATTTATATGATGGACTCACAAATTGGTCATCCAGGCTTTGCTTGAAAACATCCAATGAGAGAAGACCCACTTACCTTCCAGGTAAATCCACTCCTTTATAGGATTATTCTAATTGTTTTAAAGTCTCTGCTTGTATCAAACCTAGCTCTATCCACATTCAATGTCTTGTCTTTAAAATTGTCCAGACATTAATTACAGAGATCAATTACTCTTGTTCTCTGATAATACCAAAAATTTTGTGTTATTAGAATGGGAATCTGTTTCTAAATTTTTCAGATATAAAATTAAAGCATTACAAAATGACTCCTAATCTCCAAGAATCTGTCATAGCAACCATAGAACATATTAGATAAGTATTTTTTTTAAAGACTCTGAATTCATCACTGTGAGGTCATTTGTTCATTGCATATAGAAATCTCTTCATTGCAGCCATATGTGAAGGCATAGAGGAAGTGCTGTCCAGCTTTGCCCTTTTGCTTTCCTGGAAGGGCAGGTTCTGTCAAAGCAATTCACATGTCCATTTGTGCAGCAGTGTGTGCCCAAATAGGGAAATCACAGCTGAAGGCAATAACAAAAGTAGTTTTGCTGCTGTCAGGTGGACTGATCCAATCTCTGTGTGGAGGGAACAAGTGTCAGAATGGAGTCTGTTGGCCAGTAATTATGCTCCTGAGGAAAAACCTGTCCAGAAAGAACAACAGCAGAATTTAAACTCTAGCATCATTACAGGCCTGAAGGAAATAAAAAAAAAGATTCACTGTGCCTTTTTCCAGAAATAATGGGATCTTTTTTTTTTTACTCATGGTTTTTCCTCAGGGAAACCATGATCCCCCATGTATCTTATAATTCAGGAAGGCTGTCAATAGGCTTTTAATAATTCAATAGTTGTGTCACTACAACATTGCTCAAATACATTCAGTTGAATTCAACAAACTTATTTAAATTAAACTTATTTAAGACTCTATGTAATGCCACACATGAGCAATGTGAAGATGAGGGTTGGGAAGTTTCCATATAGATGGGAGGAAGCACATTACATGTCTAGGGGAGGTGTTTATGTGTATTTGTGAACACACACACACACACACACACACACACACACACATACACTGTGTTTGTGTACAAATGTGTGAAGATTAAAAATGGGAAGGTACTGTATTGGTACTAGGAATGGTGAGTATAAAGTACCTTAAAACTAATCATAGAGAGAATATTCTGGGAAGATGGCAGAGTAGGTCAGAAAATTTCAAGCTCTCAAGATTTTCCCCCTCAAAAGACTTAAAATAGCACCTTAGGGCAAACAAAGTGTTGCTGGAGATAAATAAAAACAGGAGCATAACTGGGGTCCTCCATGGGATAATTTGAGAAGATCAGAAGAAAAGTCCCAGGATGAGGTTTGGGCCCTGTAAAGAGTAAATATCTCCAGGCTAGGTTCCATTTTAACAACAAGGGGAAAGCTCTGGGGTTAGTTGATTGGAGAGGCTGCCTGAACCCAGTCACCAGAACTTTTACCCCTGGGATAGTGAGGGAAATTGAGTGTCTGAGGCTGGTAAGATCAAGAAAACCTCTGCTGACAAGGAATGCCAGTCCCAGCTGTGTTGCAAAAAAGCAGTGGGAGTGAAAATGAACCAGCACAAACCCAATGAGTGCAGAAGCAGTGGGGCAGAAAGCCCCTGGCTGTGGGCACTTACAGGAGGTTAGAGGTTTGGCTTTGGTTTCAGGCTAGAGGGAAGAACTGAAGATCTGGGCCAAGAGGCACTCTTTCCCATTCCCCAGGGCTAGAGGTAATTACAAATTATTAAGCTATTACCACACACACACACACACACACACACACACGCACACACACACACACACACACACACACACACACACACTCACACACACACACACACACACCCAAAGCACAGGCAATGGAGAAAGAATCCAACCATAGAAAATTATTATGGGAATAGAGATGACCAGGGTTCATCTTCAGAGGAGGATATTGAAGTAAAGAAACCCCCAAAGAGTAATGTCAAATGGACACCTGCTCAAAAAGAATTCATAGAAAATCTTTAAAAAGACTTCAAAAATCAAATGACAGAGGTGGAGGAAAAACTAAAAAAGAAAATAAGAATAATCCAAGAAAAACAAGAAGGATATGACAGGAAAGTTAACCAATTAGAAAAGGAGATCTAGAATATTAAGGAAGAAAATAACACCTTGAAAATTAGAATTGGACAAAGTGAAGCCAGTGAAATTATAAGAGATCAAGAAATGATTAAATGAAATATGAATAATGAAAAAAATAGAAGAGAAAGTGAAACATCTTATAAGAAAAACAACAGATTTGGACAATAGATCAAGAAAGAAAATATAAAAATAATTAGACTAACTGAAAGTTATGATCAAAAAAGAATCTTGATGTAGTAACACAAGAAATAATCAAAGAAAACTTTCTGGAAGCATTAAAACAAGGGGAGGAAAGTAAAAATACAAAAAATCCATCAGTCACCACTTAAAAGAGATCTTATGAGGAAAACTCATAGGAATATCATAGTCAAATTCTGAAACCTCCAGTTCAAGGAGAAAAGAATGTTAAAAGAATCAAGATTAAAACAATTTAAATATGATGGTGCCGCAATTAGAATTATACAAGACCTAGCAGGAGAGACATTAAAGGACTGCAGATCTTGGAACACAACATATTGAAGAGCAAAAGAACTGGAGCTCTGGCCAAAAATATACCCTGAAAGGTTAAATATTATTCTGAATGGAAAAAAAAGGACATTTGATAAACTCTGAGACTTTCAAGACTTTGTTAACAAAAATCCTGAACTTAATAAAAGATTCAACATATAAGAACCAAGAGAAATGTAAGGCACATAACAAAGACTGATTATAACGGATCCATAAGGACAGTGACTTTCTACATATGTAAAATGTAAAATGGATGTCTAAGATTCTTATCAATAACTGAGTAGATTATAAGAAAGATTGAGGTAAACCTGAGAATATTAATTTAAAAAGTAAAACCATTTAGGAACAACTTAAAAGAGTAAGTATTTGAGGTGCCAAAGGAAGAACTGATATAGAGGAATTAGATGAGGGAGGAGGGCTGGTCATTCTGGTAACCTACTTTCATCAGGAATGGGTTTAAGAGGGAAAAATACATATATGTTAAGAAGAGTATAAAAGTCTTCTAAATTCAGAAGAAACAAAATGGTAGGGGCATAGGGAGAAGTGGAGAGGACAAGGAAGGGATTTTTAGAGGGGAGAGCAAAAGAATAGGTAAAATAGGGGTAGAGAAGGGTGTTTAGATTTATGGGAATAGGAGGATAGGGGAGGTATCCTTGTAGTGGGGTAGGCAAATTATAAGAGGGCAAGGTGGTGGGTAGAAGTAAAGTAGAGGAGGCAGGAGGGATAAGAAACAAGAGATATGATCATACATAAAAAACAAAGATCAGGAGTAGAAAAGGTTTGGGAAAGTATATGTCTATATATGTATGTATATATGTTTATGTGTATGTGTATACATGTATAGCTATAGAGAAATTTATCTAAACTTTATTTTAGCCTTCTGGGGGAAGGTTAGGGGAAGGGAAAAAAGGATAAAGTAAAAAAGTACACAGGAGAGAACAAAAGAAAACACAAGGAAGCAAAGAAAAGATGGACAATTCTCAACACAATGAGTATTATTTATTATATAGGCTTTCTTGAAATGAAATTTTATAGTTACATATTTTGAACCCTCTCATTTTCTGCAATTGCACATGATATGCTTTTCCCCTTTAACTTTATATTTAAGTTCCAATATTTTATGATTTTTTTTTCTCTATTTTCTATTTGTGTTCTGGCTTTTGAGTCTAAAATAAAATTTTGAAAAAATATGTAATCATAGAAGACTGGAAAAGTAGGTTGGTACCATGCTGTGGAAAGATCAAAATGCCAGACTAAGAATCTTCTTCTTTATTCCATAAATAACAGGATTCCATAGGTAATTAGTCAGCTAAGTGACAAAAGGACAGAGTGGATTTGGGCTCTTTAAGACATTAGTTTAAATCCCATCTCAGTCTTTAACTAGTTGGGTGACCCTGGGCAAGTCATTTAACTTCTATTCTACTTAGTTTTCTCATTGGAAAAATAAGGTTAATTAGATCACCTATTTTTCCAGGATTTCTATAAAGATAAAATGATATTTGTCAAGCTTTTTGCTTTTTGCTTAAAGCATTATATAACTGCTGGCTGTAACAACAACAACATAATTATAAGCTACAACAAAATAATAATAAAATATTCATATCATGTTATATTATACAATGTATGATATAATAATACTTATTATTATATTGTTACCATTATTAATTAAAAAGATGACATTGTCTTAGTTGTATAAGAAGAAATTTAAAAGAGCTGAGTTGCAATCTTTGTATTCTAAAAAAGAAGGGATAAGACCATATCTCTTTCCTTATGACTGCATAGGTTTTAGAGACTCTGTGGTATCTTAAGATGTGGAGGATATTCCAGCACTAGGACAAGTCAGAGCTGCACAATAATTTCAGTAATGGTCTCAGTAGGACGACCTACATTTAAAATGATTAAATGTATGCTTATGAGAAAGGAGTCTTATTTTACAGTAGCATAATTTCCAATGCTCTAGGTTTTTGACATGATACAAAAAGACAATAGGGAAACTTAAAATTTCCGTTAAATTTATTTTTCTATACATTGAAACATCCAGATAATTAACTAAATGTTTTACATTTCAAACTTCATTCATATATTTGATGTAGACTCAGCCTGACTTGAATTAACTGAAAAGTGAAATTTTCTACCATTCTATTGCCTTCATAGTTATGTTTCAGTAGTGTCTGTTTTAACAATTATATGAAAGTATGAAAACAATGAACCCTTCCTGAAAGGCACAGTGCACATAAGTAGTGGCTCAAAGGTTTAAGATACATCACAGCACATTTATTTCTCCACTTACTTGGTCAAAATAATGGCTTGGTGGCAGGATGTGCCCTAAAGCAAAAAATTGGCTCAGGTCAGTTAAATCCATTGTCTGTGCAATGCTGACAGGTGAAAAGGACCCTCTGATCATTAGGTTGAAATTTTTTTACTTTGTGGTTCTTCCTATAATGATTTGCATATCAGAAAGTTTATCCATAGTCATGAAGGGTGCAAGTTTTTGGACACCCAGCACACAGTGGAAAGATGAGCAAAATCTCTCTATATAATAAACATGGCAAATGAAGAATCTCACTCTAAAATGAGAAAGTTGATTTTATGAAAAGCTGCTATATGGTAATGAAATTGAAGAGTAGGTAGACCTCCTGACATCCTGGATCCCATGGGACCAGAAATGGCTAACCAAGAGGATGAAATCCAGGTAAGGTAACGTTAATGATGTAATTGTTACACCGGAAAAGGAAATAGCAAGAACGAACTTGTCAATTCTTGTCTGGGTACACTCTGAATATTATAGAAACCATAGATTAGAATTATTATAAGGGATGGTTCTTTGGGAGGGGATAGGAGAGGGAGACAAGTAAAAATATAAGTTATTTAAAAACAAAAAGGTGTCAATAAAATCCACTATTTTTTTTAAAAGAAGTAAAAGATCCCACAGAATGTTTGAGTTAAGGTCTTTTAAGTGCTTTTGAAATATACTTTTATTGTAGAATATTTCACATGTCTGGCACATAAGAAATGCTAAATAAATGCTTGTTGACTGACTAATGAAATGGAGTAATATATCTAAAGTTCCATGATGATCTAAAAAAAATGAAAATTTTCTTCAAAATGTGCCATACATTACCAAACAGAATTAGTTTTTCTATGATGAAATGTCTTTATTTGCTGAAATGAAATATAATCTTATTTTATGAACACACTGCTACGTTGGCTATGTTAACCAAAGGTATAGATTTCTGAGTCTTACTTCTTGGGCTTGTGTTCCCTTTTACTTGAGGGTTCAGATTATTGGCTCTCCATGAGAAACACTTGTGAACTCCTATAAGTCATGTGTGGACAGAATTGAGTCAACTATCCTTACATATTACTCAATCTGATTTACTCCTAATTAAGATTTTCCTAAAATATTTACTACAGAAAAAGGCAACATGGCATTGTGGATTGAAAGTTGGTCTTTGAGTCATGAAGATCCAGGTTCAATCTGCCTCTGGCACATTGACTGTGTCACCCTGGTCAAGACACTCAGTTCCCAGACAACTCTCTTAGACTATCCACTGTAAAGATGTGGATCTTTTTTGGTAAAAGGAATTTCCTCACCAGGAGTTCAGAGGTGTCAAACCTGTTATGTTTGTCGTGTTTGCTGCACTGCAACACTCCTCAATGCTGCCCAAATTAGATTAAAATGTAATTAATAAAAACTTTACAAAATAAATAAAAATACAACAGAATATAGGTAATATTAATATGTGGTTTTCTAAGTCATTATGTTGCCAGGAGGGATCTTCACCTATGGTTTAGTGGCCCTGGACTTCTGTTGGAGTTTGACACCCTTGGTTTATATCAATTGACTCCCAGTTTTGTACAAACTCGCAAAATCATTATGGAATCTGAGTATTGGAAATTAACTCAGGAGCTACCTGGTTTAACTCATATGTGACTGAAGGGTAGTATTTGAAATGTAGTTATTTCCAAGCTTCTCTTGCCTATATAGCTGCTAGATATTTATTCATAAGGATTCTTGAATTCGGGATCTTGGGATTGTTATACCCAACTTCTGTTACTTCTAAACTTCTCTGGATTTTGCAGATGTTAGAGCATTTCAGCTTATAGCATAATTCTCAACATTTCTCTCATCTCACTATTATTTAATGAAACTTTATTTTTCTTTTCGCTATTTAATTATTTTACTTTTACTTCATTTGATTAATTTCTTATTTTTTTTAATATGGTGGAGGGAGCTGTGATTATCCCAAAATACTAACTGATAGCTTGCCACAATTATTTTATTCATTGATATAAATAATTAGGGAAGCAAAAAGAAAAGGCCTTGTGACACATGGGAGAGAGCAATGAACTGAGAGTCAGAAATGTCATTCCGGGAAATGTTACATAGTCCTTTAACCTCTCTGGGGTAAAAAGAAACAATCATCTTCTACGAAAATGTGAGAAGCGGGTGAGATGACCTCGAAGGTCCCTTGCAGTTCTAACATGCTATTAATTTAAGCTTAATGTGGGAAGTGCACTGGCTCTGAAGCCAGAGAACTTGGCTTTAAATTCCACCTTTGATGCTCATTAGTTACTACAGGTAAGTCATTTAACTTCCCTGAGTCTTAATTTTTTATCTGTAAAATCAGTTGGTTATTATTCTTAAAAAGGACTAAAATGACATCACCATATTGGGATCAAGGTACAGTGTGTCTGACTGTGGCTGATCAGAGTAATACAAGCTTGGAGTCTCTCCTGCAGGTTGGGCACAGATAGTTTAAAAGAACATTTGGAATGGAAATGTCTCTCAATTTGTGCATCTCATGTTTCTTTTGAGCTAATGCAATTCTGTTTTGCTTATATGGTATAATGCCTTCTTTGATGTGGGCACAACATGCTAAGTAGTACTGTGTCAGAATCTTCCATGTCTCACAGTTCCAAATTTTCTAAGAGAGACCTTGAGGGTGTTCTTATATTGTTTTTTCTGCCCTCCAGGTGAACATTCACCTTGCATGAATTCTCTGTAAAACAGTCTTTTAGGCAAATGTAGTTTTGTCATTTAAATAATGTGGCCAGTCCTTTGGAGTTGTACTCTTTGCAGTAGAGTTTGAATGCTTGGCAGTTTAGCTCAGGAAGGACCTCAGTGTCTGCTACCTTATCCTGCCAGGTGATCTTCAGAATCTTCCCAAGACTATTAAATGGAAGCAATTCAGCTTCCTGGCATGGCACTGTGCAGGTTTCACAAGCTTACAACAATGAGGTTGGCACAATGGCTCTGTAAGCCTTCAGTTTGGTAAGCAATTTAATACTTCTCTGCCACTTTTTTTGGAGCCTCCCAAACGCTGACCTAGCTCTGGCAATGGGTACATGAACCTCATCATCAATGTGTACATCCTTAGAAAGTATACTGCCAGGGTAAGTAAACTTATCCACAGCACTTAAAACTCTTCCATTTACTGTAACCAATGATTTTACATGTGGATGATGTGGTACAGGCTGATGGAGTGCCTGTGTTTTCCTGGTGTTAATTATTAGGCCAAAATTAGCACAAGCAGCAGAGAATGCACTCATACTTTGTTGCATCTCAGCCTCAGAGGTTGCATTGAATATACAATCATTTACAAACAGAAAATCATGCACTGACCCTTCCTCCATGGTAAAAACAGGGGTTTGGTTAAGACATCCTCTACGTTTCCTCCCAGCTCTAGATTTATGAGATTGTGAGCCAAAGTGAGTGGATGAAGAGTGCCTATTCTTCAGATTATGATAAGCAATCAATTGGATAAAATGCAATAGTACAATAAAATAATTAATCCTCAACTATTGTGGGGGCAATGTTTCTAGAAAATGGTTTGTGAACGTCAAAGATGTGAATGTTGATACATTGAAGCTATGGGAAATAAAGGGTTAGGTTCCCACGGCCACCAAAAACTGTAATCTTTTGCTAGAGATTGCTGAAAATATAGTTTTTTGCATACAACTGTTTATAACAAAACATTAGTTCTGATAATATGCACTTTTCCTAACATGGTAACTATGTAATGACCCATAAAATACAATACCAAAGTAAAACTGGTAACATGCAAAACATTTTTTCTTGCTAGTAATTCCCTAGAATTCTGTGACCTTTTGTGCTAACATCTTAATTTAAAAAATAAACATTTATTTCAGACAATATTCACTTTTTATAACACATGAAATCTCCAGCACCATAAATACTGTACAACAAATAAAATTCTTAAAACTAAACTTCTTTTAACCTAAACATTTTTTAAAAAATTTTAAAACTAAAACAATTTTTTAACCTGAATCTTACTTTCCATTGTATCAGATAGCAGTGTGGGAGCATTGTATGGTATTCTATACTTACGTAAAACTCTTTACCTTGGCTGACCTTTCAAAACCAAGGGACAATTTGCTGAAACTTTAGTTTCTGCTGTTGTAAGACATGAAAACTGGTTAGGTCTTGATGTCACCTCCAACACTTTATCATGGCTGGTGGATGACAATGGAATTGTAGATTCAACTCACAACCTAAAGTGGCTGGAGACATTCCAGCATGAAGTTTACCTAACACCTTTATTTTCTCACTAACCTGCTTCTCTGACTTTTCGTGCTTTGGCTTAGAGCCCAAAAAACTTCTACTATGATTTGGGGGGGATAATTGAAGCACAAAACTTGAGTTTTAAAGGTAAACAATGAAATATTTGAAATATTCATTGGATACACTGGGAGCTCTTTACAGAGATAAGGTGAATAAGATCAGTGAAGCACCTAGTAGGATACCAGCCATTCCACCAATTTGCCCGCACAGTGCCTCTCATTTTTTCCCCCTCTACTGCATAAAGCCATGAATATGAGTGGTTACAATGTGAAGGTGAAAATGAGCTTACTAATAAATTTATAGAAATGCTTGAAGTTGTGAAAATTAAATGCACAAATGTTGAAGATTGATTGTAATAGCTCGCATTTACATAGCTCTTTAAGGTTTACAAAACAACTCAGAATGATACAGGATTTGTATGAGTCAGCAACTTCCATTTTTCTTTTTTTGGTCCTCTTTGCCAATATGATATAGGTGAGGTGGAACCTCACAATCACTTTAATTTTCATTTTTCTAATTATTAATGATTGGGAATATTTTTTCACATGGTTATCTATAACTTACATTTTTCTACTGAAAACAATTCATTTATTTTGACCATTTGTCTACTGGAGAATAGTCATGGATTTTAATAAGTTCTATATATATCTAAGATAGCCTGTTATCAAAGAAATTTGCTACAATGATTTCCCCCCAGTTATCTGGTTTCCTTTTAAATTTTAGCTGCATTAGATTTGTTTATACACATTTTTGAATTTTATATAGTCAATTTTATATAGTCAAAATTATCTTCTGTGATTCTCTCTATAGCTTCTTTAATCACGTCCATCAATTTGAAAGAAAAGTTTTTCCATGCTTCTCTAATATAATTAAGATGCCACTTTTTATGTCGAAGTGATCTATTTGGGATTTTTCTTCTTACATGATGTGAGATGTAGTCAACCCCATCATTTTTACAGGTGATGAAACTGATGCCCATAAAGATTCTTACCTGTCCAAGCCATTAATGTAGGGGGTGAGGGAACAGCAACAACAATAATGATACCATTATCCTTACCCTGGCAGTACAGAAATTTACAAGTGAATTTATATCTCCTCCCTTTCTAGGCTAAACTCTTTGAGAAATCCAAACCTTCCTTTAAGTCCTGACTAAAATCTCATCTTCTACAGGGAGTCTTTTTCATCCCATCTTCATTCTAGAGCCTTCCCTCTTTAATACTTCCCTGTCTACCTTGCATATAGTATGTTTGTATATGTTTGTTTACTTACTGTCTCCCCCATTAAACTGTGAGCTCCTTAACTCTTTTTGTATCTAGCATATCATGGAGATCCTGACACATAGTAGGTGTTTGCCTGTCAAATGTTTATTGGCTATTGACAGATTTGCACTTATCTCTACTTCCTCTCCTCTCAGTTACTTCTAAAACTTCTTTAATATAGCTTACAAGCTCATCATTTAACTAAATAGGCTTTCTTGAAAGTTACCAGTGACCACTTAATTGCAAAATTAAATGGTCTTTTCTTACTCCTCATCCCTTTTGACATCTCTTCAGTATTTGACATTTGATCTTCTCATGAATCCCCTCTCCTTTAATTTTTTCCATTATTTTCATTTTTTTACTCTCTCCTAGTGTCCCTTTTAGGCACCTAGATGGTTCAGCAGATAGAGTTGGTGGGCCTGGAGTCAGGAAGATTCAAATTCAAATCCAACTTCAAATCCACATCACTAAACCTCTGTTTATTTCAATTCACTAGAGAAGGAAATGGCAAACCATGCCAGTATCTTTGCCAAGAAAACCTCATGTACAGTACTGGCAAGCTATGGGTCATGGGGTCATGATGTGTTGGACATTTCTGATTGACTGAACAACAGAAATTTCCCCTTCTGTCGTTCTGACAACTCCTCAAACTTCTCTTACTGATTCCTCATTCATATTATGCCCACTAAGCATGGGCTATGTCCTAGGTCTTCTTTATTCACTCTATTCTATCTCACTTCATGATCTTGCATGATCTTGCATGAAATGCATCATCTCCATTGGGTTCAGTTATCATGTTTATGCAGATTATTCCTAGATGTATATATCCAGACTTTATCTCTCTTCTGGTTTTGAGTCCTAAATAACCAATTGCCTTTTGGACATTCTGAATTGGATATCTCATAATCATATAAACTTCAACAAATCTAAAATGAATCTCATTATTTTTCCTAAAATACCCTCCCCTGTTTGATTTTTTTTTTCTTATTACTATCATGGACACTAGCATCCTCCAATCACCTTTTAGAGTGATTGATTTTGAGTAGATAACTTAGGTTTGACTCTTGGTCTGTCTTTTAATAGCTGTGTGACCTGGGGAAAAACACATTTGCCTTCATTTTCTGACCCTGATCCCTTTGCTCTCTTTTCATAAGTATAAATCATATAATTGAGAACTTTGGTCATTTTACTAATTTCTGTCTTTTTTATTCACAGATGGAAGAGTGGTAGCAATTATTATCAGGGTTTCAACAGTGCTGAAAAAACTGTGATCCTTTTTTTATGAGAAACCTGCCTTAGGCAACTATTTTGGCTGTGAGGCAAACAGGAATAGGATGCTATCCCTGTTTGTCTCACAGGCTGCATGATGCCTGTGCTCAAGAAAGCTGCCTGGACTCTAATTACTACCCATCAAACAGCTGTATCTCCTGCTGTGTCTTAGCAATCCACAATAGGATTTTCTGATTGCAAAGTCCACACCTGAGATCTGTCACACTAGAGAGGGAAGACATTTCACAGAGAAGCCAGTCTGACCTTTGCTCAGTAAGGCATTGTTAACAATTCCCTCTCAACTAGCCTGGCTCTTTATGGATGACAATTGATTTCCTCTGGATGCAAAGCCTAATAATGACTTTATATTAAGCAATTTTCCTTAGTTTGTCACCATAGAAGTAACACTGCCATCTGTTACTATTTGTGAACACATTTGGTATTTCCCCTGGCAAGTTGGTGCATGATCCCTATTGCCTTATTTTAACTGGACTTATCAATTCACTGAATGCTGCCATTTTTTTTAAAGATATGTGATTTCTTTCTGGCTATGTATTAACCACAAGCATGATCAATAGCAAATACAGCACAGTACTATAGATTCTTAATAAAAACTCTTGTAAATATATAGATTAGGAAGAGAAAGAGAATTTAGAGTCTACCTAGTTCAGCATCCTCACATTAGAAAGAAGAAAACTGAAACCCAGGAAGTGTGAGTGATTTGTCCAAGGTAACAAAAATAATAAGAAGCAGATCTGGAATTGGAGCCCAAAGCTGGAATTGAACTCCAGGGTCTCTAACTTCAAATCCACTGCTTTTTCCACAACACCATGCTAGAAATCTTTTTTCTAGGCCGTGGTGCACTAAATTTTTATCATAAGCTTTCAGGAAGAAAGTAAAGGATATGGTAAGCAAAGTTCTATTGGAAAGGAGAGGGAGGGAACTTTTACTGGTTCTCCTGGGTATTTTAACTTTTCAGCTTAAGGATTCTGTTTGGGAATTAATCAGCAGAAGCAAGGGACACAGCTCACATACGGCTGGAAGATATATTTAATAAAATGTAGCAATTTAGAACTGGAAAGGATTCTGAGGTTCATCCAATTCAGTCCTCTAGGGTCCTCTTTATGCATAGCTCTGTGTTATTTGCTGGGGGTTTGTGGCTTATAGACAGGGTAAAGAAACAAGAATAAGGTGGTGACGAAAAGTATTTTTAGAGGTGCTGCTTGTTTGAGGGTCTTGTCTTCTACACTTAAAAAATGCAGATTCATCTGAGGAGCAAAGGTGCTATTTGAATAGTAGGTGGGGAAAGTTGGAACAGACCACAGTGCTAAGTGAAGATTGAAGTACTAACTTTTACACGTTTCCCAGGTCTGCCATAGCCCTCTTGCAGTATACATAGACACACACTGGCAAAAGAAGAGAAAGACGAACAGGATGAGGAGAGGCAGGAAAAAAAAATTCAAGGTTTTTTGTTTTGTTTCACTTTTAGGAATTGTTTCCAGTTTCTAAAATTGGAATTGTTTTGCTGTTTAACTGGAATGTCTGCTCATCCACTCTAATTTCTAGAGAAGTGAAAGTGTTCTAGAACAAGGAGTCCTGGACTTAAGTCTGCCAGCCTTGAGCTCAATAGAATTTCTGGGGATTGGCACCTCTTTGCTCCAAGGTGTGAAGGGGCTGTGGGGGACCCACACTGGGCCTCTCTGTAGTAAATCAGAAGTGGGGATAAAGGTAACATCAATTCCAGAAAGAGGCTCTTGAGAAGACACATCAGAGAAAGCTTCTGCCTTTTAGTCTTCTTCCCTCCATGTGGCCCTCTTTTTCCGAATCCAGGTGCATGGCATTACCCATTCTATCTTGTTTTCCTGTGGGGTGTGGGAGAGGGCATGGTATGTGTGACTGTGGTTAAAATGAAGATAGCTGGCTGGGCTTGTTGCCTTGGGTCTCACTCAAATCTGGTGACTTCATGTGGGGTGTCCATTAGTTTCTCCCCCTCCTCTGCTTTCCATCCTTTTCTATCCTGTCTAAGGACAGGAGCTGGAGAGGGACAAACGAACAGAGAAACTGGTTGGGGTTGGGAGAGGGTTCAGAAGATCATATCAGCCTTTGCCTGCTGAGATAATTAGCAAGGGGGGGAGGGATTTTTCTTCACCTCATTATCTGCATGAAATTTTGGGGTGTATCTGGAAAAGGAACATGAAAAAAGGAAATAGGAGGCAGAGATGGCCCAAGGCAAAGCAGAAGAGCTAGGTGCAGAAGTAAATCAGTGCAGTCACCCGATAGCCCTATGCCACTGCCACCAGTCCCCAAATCCCCTACTGAGGAACTCTACTACTGAGGAGTAGAAGTAAGTTTCAGTTTTTAAAAGTTACATTTTGAAAGTTTTTCCAGAGTTAAAATCTATTTTGTGTTCATTTGACTTCTGTGGGTACTTCAGTTAAATGAATAATGAAGTGATTCTATTTCTTAGAAATATTTAATGAAAATATTTTTGAACTTTATGGTATCTCTTAAAAGTTTCCTAATCTCAGAAGTTTAAAGGAATAAAACAATTGTGGGTGGAATGGTAGGCAATTTTAGCTGTTAAGTCAGAAGGCCTGGGTTCATGTTCCCATCTCTTAAAGTTGTAAGTGGGACAAGTTGCTCAACAACTCTGGGCTTCAGTTTCCTAATCTCTAAAATGAGTCACTTGGTCTAGATGGCCTCTGAGGGCGCTTTCAGGTCTGAGTCCCTGGTCTTTTGATAATGACTACATTCATCTAGTCTTTGTAAAAAACAAAACAAAACATATGCATTATACACATATTTGCTATTTTTTGATAATTTTATTTTTTCCATTAGTCATTATTTATTTTTTCTTCTTCCCTCTCCACCTACCACTGAAAAGAAATGCTAAAGCCTTGTTTCATTTAAGGATAGCCAGGCAGAACAAATATCCATTATCTGTCATGAAGTGTGCATCCTTCTTCTTCATTAGTCTTCCAAAATTATGGTTGATTAGATCAGAGGTCTTAAAATTTTTCAGAATTGTTAGTTTTTCCTCCATTATTGATATTATAGTATATATAGTTCTTCTGCCTCTGCTTATTTCACTGAGCATCAGTTCATACAAGTTTTCTCAGGTTTCTTTGAAACAGCCTCTTAATTTCTTATAGCATAATAGTATTGCATTATATTCATATACTATAATTTGTTCAACCATCGCAAATTGATGAGTGTGTGTGTGTGTGTGTGTGTGTGTGTGTGTGTGTGTGTGTGTTTATAATAACTAAACATTTCAGCTGCCCTTGTAGAGTGATCCTTTTGGGGAGGGTTGAGGTAACTTTCACTTATCTAAATGTTTTTAAATGGTAAAGCTGAAGGTATGAATTGAACTGCAATATTAAATATTCTTTGTAAGAAACATAGCTGGAGCCTGATTTAGAATTCAGTATGATAAAGCAAAACCTAGAATAACTTAACTGAGTCATCCCCATGTATCCAAGGATATATTACTATAAAAATTCATTTGGTACATATTTAAAGGCTATTACTTATTTGTGTGACCTTGGCTAAGTCATTTTATATTACACACACACACGTCTGTATCTTAGACTCTTCATCATCTGTAGAATGAGAAATTTGGATTAAATGGCCTCTAAGGTTCCACTTCAAATCTTTGATTCTTTGAGGTACTTGTGAACAATAGTACATAAAATCTGAATATTCAGCTCATTCAAACATATTAGAATTAAAGTCATATAATCCTTATTCCAGATTATATGCAGGTCAGTATGCTATATGCCATATAAACAATTATTTCTTTATAACATTATGGATAATTATCACATTAAGAAATTATAACAAACTTCATGATAAAGGGTCTGTCAGTCAACAATCATTTGTTAAGTATTTACTATGTGACAGACACTGTATAGGTCAAGTTATTCTTAGTGAATTCCCAGGATTCACAATATTTTTCCTTGTCTTAGAATTTCATTTTATTGACTACTGCTTAAAGTAAATAGGTCATTGGTTCATTCTGTGAACCTTTTTGGTTTATAAAAGCATATTTTTTGTTCTCAAAAGCAGCTTAGACTTATATATGTTTGCATATATATTAATGTATAGATATGTACAATATATACTCATATATACACATATAAACCAAATAGATTTCTATACTTGCATACCCATATATCCTTTTTAAGGAAGGTGAGTTAGGGGGGTGTTTACACTAAGCATATGAAGGCTTCCTATTGGCCTAGGTAGATGTGAACATTTTGTTTCAACGGGTCATGAAGACAGTTAGAAGCAGGTGCTATGGAACTCTTAGAGCTTGGTCAGATACCCAAAACACTAAAGTCATTCATTCGCTGCATCCAGAGCCATTGCTAGTTGTCTTTATTTTTGTCTCATCACTGGGCTCTGATTACTCTGGAAGAGAGAACGAGGCTGATGACTTTGTGCAACTTTGCCTTACTTAAATCCAGTTTATGAGCAAGTCAAAAGGCATCATCCATACCATTTTTACTATTTCATTATTTTTTTTCAATAATTTTAGAATTTTATTATTTTACATGATCAGGCACACTGCGCATTGATCTAGACATCATGATGTTATTTTGGTACTCTTAGAACACAAAGGACAAACAAGAACAATCCTCTTTAAAGAATCATAGACAAGTTCTGGAAATGTCAGAAATGTGAAGGAACCCTGGGAATGTCAGTACCCCTGAAGTAAGTCCTGCTTCCAGTCCAACCTTCATATCCATCAACTGGGGAAGCACTTCCTGCTTCCAGCCTTCCCTTAGAGTTGTCACCTGGGTAAGCAACTTCTGAGAAGGATTCAACCATCCCCATCAACTGTAACCTAACTGGAACCCAGAGGGCAGATAAGCCAGCTTACTTAACTGAGGCAGCAATGCACGCTAAGGGAGAAACTGGAGGCAACATGTGTCACACAGTCAAACCATCAGCATCATTACCTTGACCACCATCTCCCCCACACAATGATGGAGAAAACCCATGACCCTGAACTCAAGATCTTTGGGAATATCATTACTTCTATCCCAGTGACCTCAGCCATCATCTTGGAAAGCAAGCCCTGTGAAGATCCACTCCCACAGGTGCTGTAATCACAAATACTGAAGACCCAGAAAGGAAACTTCTTGTCATCAAAGTCCTTGGTCCTGTAAAATAGTTCAATGCTAGAAATTGATAAGATTTCAATCAGTGAAAAGCACATTAAAGAAAATTATTCCCATCTGCTTTGATGCTTTACCTTAAGGACAATAGGACTTTTCCATTTAACTTGCAGCTGGAACTTTCCATATGTATTGGCTTCCCTATTAAAATGTGAGCTTGTTGAGAGTGGGGCAAGTCTTGCCTTTCTATTTGTACCCCCAGAGTTTAGTGTGATGATTTGCACATAATAAGCACTAAACAAATGTTTTTTTAAAAAATAATTCCTTAATCCATTTATTCCTTGTGCCTTTTCCAGGCCTCTAGGTAGTCCCTAAGAATAGAATGATTCCTTATAGCCTGTTTCCTTGTTTATTCCATATTTCTCTGGAGCAATGTATAAAATATATGTATTACTTAGGTCAATTTTTCAGTCATTTGCTTAGTGTTCAATTAAAATTAAGAAAATTGTTCAAGTGACATTTGTCCTGAGTAAAAGATCTTAAAAGTGGGATATCAGAACTGAGAGCTCAACTCATATATCTCGTTTCTCACCTTGCTGTACAATTTTGAGACTTCTCTAACTGACTTCTCCACAATGCTCCAGGAAGCTCGTTATAAGGATAATGTCATCAGCCTGCAAAGTCTCTTCAGCCTTGGTAGTCCACCTCATCATTTCTCTCTGCCTCTCTGATTAGAAAGTGGGGGTATGAACTCTCCTCATTTCTCACCTGGATGTAGTACTTTGGGACTTTTCTGACTTCTCCACCTTGTGCCCACATTGAGCACCTTCTCCTCCCTCTACTTTTAACTTCCTTTTGTATGTTACCTGCTTCCAGTAGATTGTAAGCTCCTTGAGGGCAGACACTGGTTTTCTTTTTTCATATATATGTGTGTGTATGTGTGTGTGTGTGTATACAATATACATATATACACATATGTATATTTATATAAGTTCATATGCATGTTTTAATCCATATATATGTATATATTTTATATGCATATGTGTGTATACATATGTGTGTATGTATGAATATTAAGATATCTGGAAGTCATTATTACTAAGAAAGGCAGTCCCTGCTCTCAATTTTAATGGAGAAGATAACACATATGCAAAATATAGTGAGTAGACTTTATGGGTAGCTAGTAAAGAAGGGGCATCAGCAGGAAGTTGAATTAAAAAGGAGAATCTGGAAGTCATGTACAAAGTATCCCAAAGATCAAAAGAGCATAATTTGCAAATTGCATCATATATTAACCAAAATTCACATCCTAACATGTGCCAAATTGGGAGAAACTGGTCAAAATTTTAGTCCTATGTTATGTAAATTCCGTTGAGAATCCAGGCTATTAGACTAGAACATCAAAAAAGGGCTGATAACTTTGAGAGGATGACTTTCAAATTTTACTGATAATTTTGAGATGATTTGGATTTGTGTAAAGCCAAGCATGAGTAACTCTCCTGAGGAATACTGCTGTGAATAAGGTTCTGATCACATATTATAGTGAACTCTCTATTTATTCAGCAATAAACTAAAGCAAAACATTCACAGAAACCAAAGTACAACATTCCAATAATATAACAACTTATTACCAAAGTGGCCACATAGTGTTATAAGCAAGATATCATTCAGTAAATCACAATCTGAATCAATCACTATAAAGCACCCATCTAAAAGTCTTCTTTCATCTTGATTGGAGACTGGCTTCCAGGCATCCTTAACTCAGTCATCCTTAAGGAGTAGTGGGAAGTACAAAGTACAAAGGTCTCCTACCCCTAGGTCATAGTCTTAATCAGGTCCTTTCATCTTGACTCAATGTCCCCTCCCAGACTCCATGGTTCCTCTTCCATGCTCCCAACTCTTGCCTGAATTCACCCAACTGTCACCTGGATTCACAAGTAGGCAGCTTCTAGAGTCCAGCTCCTGGTCCAGCTCCACACATCAAGTTTAGCAGAGTTATAACAATATTCACACATATTGCAGCACTATCATCAATTCACTTTCTGCGTGTGAAATCAACACAGATGGAATAGACAGAGTGCCGACACTACAGGCATCCTTCTTCCCAGTTTTGCTCCATCCCAGTTTGTGTGCAAGCTTTTATATCATCAGCTTCTTCCTGTTCTGCCCCTTCCTCTGATGTCCTTCTTGTTCAGGTCTTTGGCAAATTCCTCCCACTGCGGGCTTCACATTTTCTGTGTCTAACAAAGACTTAATATAATCACAGGCGAGGTTCAAAGACATTTGAATAGCTGAAACAGAAGTACCATTTTGCTTGCCATTACAATATGTTAATGAATTAATTCCAAGACAGTGCAGATAGGAGTCACTTTGCTCCCCCCCACAAAAAAAAATCCTATAAAATGGGACCTCAAACTCCTGTCTCTTTGACCCTTTCCCCCAGCACTCTTCCATGCTGTTCTAGGGCTCCCAGTTCCAATCCGTGGTTACATTAGTGACTCATCCCATTTTCATATCTCTTCCTCATTCTATCTGCCTCCCTTCACTATCCCATTCCCTCTGTGTCCACACTGTTTGCCTCTGTATCCCTACTTTTAATTGCTTGTTTCTGTATTTCCTTTGTTTTTTGTCATTACACTAGTGGCTATTAAACAATGATTGCTGCTGCATTCCCCACTGTCAATCAGTCATGGTCTTTTCCAGAAAGTAACCAAAGACCTGAGCATGCTTACCTCTATTTCATAATCTCATAATATCTTAAATTATTAATTTTCTCTGATATTCTGGAAGATTTGTCAAATAAACACGCATTTAAAGATGATTTATTTTCTGTTGTCTGAGGACACAGATCATTTCTTCAGCCTTCAAAAAGAAGTTGCTCAACCTTTTGAGAGTTGTTATGGACAGCACCCAGACTGTAAGAGGTTGAGAGCAGGAAGTAAGGAAATAATGGTGTTTTCAGGTTTCCTGATTCTCAAATATTCTCAAGTAATAATTGCTAAGGAGATAAGATGTTAGCTGTCACCGCCATTTCCAAATCTTTCATTACCCAAGGGTGATGCGGTTCACACAAATGAATTTAAGCTCTGGGCTCAAGTAGAACTGAATGCATCCCAGGGCAGCCTGACCTCTAAAAGAGAGCAAAGCAGGCTTTTAAAATTCTCTAGTTCTTTATGTCCCATGTAATCCCAGGAAAAAATCTTTAAATAAAGCTTAGATGTGGCTCATGTCTAGGGTTTTCCCAAAAGGAATTAACAGGGACCCATCCAGAAATGTAGTCACAATACAAAGTAGTAGACATCACATATACCTTAGGAGAGTTATTTACTTTCCCCCTCATCAAAGAAATGCTTAAAATACAAAAGAAATAAGCATTGCTTCAAACATGAAACAATAACCCAATACTCTTATTTTCCTCTACTGGGAAGCAAAAAGTTTGTAAGACTGCTCAACATATATTTCACTTCCCCTTCTGAGAATCTCACAAATTCTGGTCTCTTGACAAGCCAGAGAATGGCTTGACTTCAGTCCTTTAGCTCTAGATTCCTCCTTGTGGTTTCTCTGGGTGATGGTGTATCTTTAAAAAGTTGTTGGAAAGATCATCTGTGCTTAGGAAAAGAGACTACCTGACCGCACCACCTCCAAAAGAGAAGACAGTAAGCAATTTTTAATTTAGTCCCAGGTTCATCTAGGCAAGCACATGTTTTTCCCCCTGACAATGTACAATTTCCCTTATTGTCAGTAGAGGAGGAGGGGAGAGAAATCCTTCTATCTCTCCTCTCCCCGCTGTGATGACAGGATGGTCATGGGATCTCCTTCATGCTACACTGTCAGGTACCTTATCTCTTTAAAATAACATTTCTTCTTTGGTCAAGATTCTCCTTCATCACTACCAACAAGTGTGTCTGAAAAAAATATACAGAAGAAAACAAAAAGAAGTATAGAAGGGGTTACAAAAATGAGAAATTCTATTACTGCCTCTTAAACACAATATAATAGGATATATTATGTTAATTAGATTAATTAAAAAATTATTAATGATTAAAATATAATTAATATGATAATTAATTAGCATGATCTTTAAAAAATAAACAAGTTCCCTCTTTCTTAATCTTCTTTCTTGTTCTTCTTTGTATATTAAAATGTTTGTACTTGTTGATAATTATTGAGAACACAATAAAATAGAAAAGAAAGAGCAAAAAGTGGCCAAATCCAATGAATAAATTGGAAGTTCTTCTTTTATGAATTCAATCTTAGATTTAAAGCTGGAACAGACCTCAGCGATCATCAATTCCATCTACTTTCATTTTAACATTTTACTCGAAGAGGACACTAAGACCCAGAGGTTAGGTGACTTGCCTAGTGTTAAATGTGTCAGAGGAAGGATTCCAGTGAAAGTTTAATGTGTTTCTGGGTAAGTGAAGCATTTTACCCACCATATTTGGAGGCTGATCACAGTATGTTTTCAAAACTTGATTCTTGGAAAAACCTGAATGACTTTTGCTCAGAGAAGAAAACTGCAACACGAAAGAAATAAGAATCTGTAGTTCCATCAGAAGAGCAGAGAGAGAGAGAGAAAATGGAATTTTTTTTAACATTTCAACATGTGATCAGTAGCATTATCACCTACAAGTACATATTTGCTTAATCAATACTCAATTACCATATATATTTGACTTGGCATAATAAGTACAAATCCAACTTTGATTTTGGTCTCAGTGCTATTCTTTGCATTAAATCTGAAGAGGTTACTCACAAAGAGGGTTAGGGTTTCCTGAGACCCCAAAATACCAGCATGCCAGGTTCTGTCAAAAGAATTAGACTCATGTCTTCTCAGCCAAAGAAAAAAAAGTTTATTAATAGTTCATTAAAAGTTTGCCATATGGAGTAGACTCTTAGGGAGCCTAGGTATCTGTGATGCTTTCATTGGGCAAGCAGGCCAGAGCAAGTCTGACAAAGTCTGTGCTAGGTCATTCTATGGCACTCTCAAACCACATGGAGGGAAGATGGGATCCTATATACAGAAAGGTTGTGGGAAGAATCCAGGGGTGGTCTAGAGGAGGAGTTTGGGGAGGGTCTTCAGGAGGAGTCAGATGAGGTCAGACTCCAGTAATGAGTTTGGGGAGGGTCTTCAGGAGTCAAGATGAGGTCAGACTCCAGTAATGAGTGATTAAGGGTGGGAAGTTACTGGAGGCTACCCGGAGACCACAGACAGTGGTGGGCTAGGCCAGTTCAAGGGTGGGAAAAGGAGCATCAAGGGTGGGAAACAGTTGGAACAAAGGAGGGCTAAAGACTTGGGCAGAGCCACAACTTAAGCCCATGACCTTAGGCAAATGCCTTCCTGTGGGAAGATTCAAGAAGAGCTCAAGGGGGGTCTAGAATCTGTACCTCAAAGATTCAAGGAGAGCTCAAGGGGGCTCCCAGAGCCTGCGCCTCATCAAATCTATTATGAGGCCTATCTCTACTTTTCTATATATGATCAAGAACATGTCCCTATCATTATAAGCTATAACTATTTTTGTCCCAAGTTTAGTGTCCATGTTTAACATCAGACCCAAATTTTTCTTTGCTAATTTAACTTCTCCCTGTGCTGTTAAAATATTTTTATACTGAAAAATGTCAGGGTTACCAACAAAGGTAACACAGAGATTTCTCTGCTCAATGCTTGTAGGGTCTTATAACCTATTTTCAAACTACGCCTTAAATAAAGCCCTAAATAGTCAGGAGGCCAGGACTAATGTCCTGACTCTCGCATTCACTAGTAGAATCAATCTGAGTAGCAAGTCAATTAACCTCTTTTTTTTTTCTGTATTTTCGATACATACTTTAGAATCGTTGTTCATAATTTTGAGTTAGAAAGGAGCTAGACCAATCACCTTATTCTGTAAATGTGAGAAAACTGAGCATTGGAAGTTTAGTGACTTGTTCACGGTCATATGACTGTCAAGTAGCAGGCCCCCTCCCCACTTCCATATCAGCCGTATTACCAAAAAACAAAGAAACAAAAACAACCCAATAACCCCAAAACAAAAATAAAGTATTTTTTAAAAAAGTATGCTTCAGCCTTCATTAAGAGTTTATCTATTCTCTTTCTGGAGGTGAATAGCATTTTTCATCACGGATCCTTGGATAATTGTCTTGATCAGATTGGCTAAGTTTTTCATTTCCAAGTTGACAGTCATCATAACATTGCTGTTACTACGCACAATGATGTCGTGCTTCTGCTCACTTCACTGTGCGTGAATTCATCTAAATCTTCCAGGGTTTTTCTGAAACCATCTTGCTCATCATTTCTTATTGCACAATAGTATTGCATCACAATCATATACCAATACTTGTTCAATTATTCCCCAATTGATGGGTGTCCTTTCAATTTCAATTTTTTTGTCACTACAAAAAGATTTGCTATGAATATTTTTGAACAAATTTGTCCTTTTCCTTTGATCTTTTTGGAATACAGACCTAGTAGTGGTATTACTGAGCCTAAGAGTATTCACAGTTTTACAATCCTTTGGGCATGGTTCCAAATTGCTCTCCAGAATTATTGGATCAGTTCACAATTCCACCAACAGAGCGTTAATGTCCCAATTTTTCCATGTCCCCTTCAACATATGTCATTTTCCTTTTATGTCATGTTAGTCAATCATGTATATGTAAGGTGGTATCTCGGAGTCGTTTTACTTTTAATTTCTCTAATCAGTAGTGATTTAGAACATTTTTTTATGTGATTATCAATAACTTTGATTTCTTTTCCTGAAAACAGGCTGATGATTTCAATCTACTTCTTCTGACTCCAAATTTAGTGATTTTTCCACTTTAGCACATTTAAAATGAAATGA
This sequence comes from Pseudochirops cupreus, assembly GCA_028627135.1. Classification (NCBI taxonomy): domain Eukaryota; kingdom Metazoa; phylum Chordata; class Mammalia; order Diprotodontia; family Pseudocheiridae; genus Pseudochirops; species Pseudochirops cupreus. The sequence goes on along the minus strand of CM053582.1, from coordinate 318,788,156 downwards.
CATATTTGAAAATTCTTTATAACAGTAAGATCCTATTTAATATGAATTATCATTAATCTTATTATGTAACATAGTGATGGTTTGAAATTATTATTGCTACGACTAGTTAGAAAACTTCTGTGTTGTTGTGGAAGGATTATATTTATTACATTTTCAATTTATTTCACAGACGATTAGGGAGTCATTTGGAAGGTTGAGGAAGATCAGAATTAAGTCTGCTTCCTCCTAACTGGAGGCAGATCAGAGCTTTAACAAGTGTCCTGTCCCATGCACTGGATCTGTAAATAGTCCACAATGAGAGATATAGATAGATAGATAGATAGATAATAGAGAGATGGTTAGAGAGATAGATGAATATAATAATCAAAGATGGAGCAGGCCTCAAATTCTCTTTGGTTTGTAAAATTTTCATTGACTTCACAGCAATTCTGTTCCTTGCTACCTTTTGATTTATCATTTTGTTTCATAAATGATTCTGCCTTTATCTACCCTCCCCCATCCAACAAATAACAAATATAAAAATGAAAGCCAAATGAAATGGAAAGAAAATCAAGGAAAAATTAAAATGCATTCAAAAGATGTGACATTGGCTAAGTCACTTAACCCTTCTGAACTACATTTTTTACAATCTGCTAAATAGGGGAATTATACTAGGTTTCTCTTAGATCTTTTTCATCTTGAAATCTATGATTATTATAATTCATGATTTCACTCTTTTGTGTTATATTTAAGTTATATTTACTTATTTTAGGCTTCCCTTTATTTGTTTTAGAGTCTTTAGCTGTTCATATATATCTTTTAGTAGTGTGACAAAATACCTTTAATTAACAAAGTATACAATCTTTTTTTATAAAAAATTATTATAAAATTTAGCCAATGAAGATTTTACAAAATTAAATATTGGCCAAGCAAAGTTTACTACTAAATTTCTGTTATGACAGTTTTTAAATAGTTAAGGTAAAATCTCAGAAAAGAATTTGTAATTAGACTGTTGCAAAAGCTTAGTAATACTATGGGCCATTTATTTATATTGGATGGGCTACTGGGGACCTAATACAGCTCTTAGGAGGAAAATAAACTTGACCTATTTCTCCATTACTATTTAACACATTATTAACATTTCATTACGACTTAATACCCCATTACAACTTAGCATTACAACTTTAACACCTTGGAACATCATTGTTAAATTTCAGGTGTTTTGAAAAATCCATTAGTGTGTCTTGGTTCCTAATTCACTCTCATTCTGCCTTCTGTGACTGCTTAATATTTTTTGTTAAATTTTATGGCATTCATATTTGATTGATTTTAATATATGTAATTCTTTGTTTTATTGCATGAGAGTCATATATTTTCCAAATATTGACATCACAGTAGGTCCCTGTATTGTTCTGTTCTTTTCTCTTCTTTTTTTTCCTGTTATGCTTTATTGCATGTACACACATGCTTTCTCAGTTTGTATTCACAGCCATATTTGGACCCAGGTAGTTTCCCAAAGCCCAAGACTTAGGAGTTGCAATTATAGTAAGTTGTAGAATATAAATAATGCATGTATATTCTGTATGAGCAATATGGGGATTCTGACCATTTGCTACATCATAGCCATATACTGATTTGTTTGGGTTGTGTTACAGATGACAAATAATAGTACAGAATCTTGGCAGTGATGTGAATTGCTGCCAGGTGGTCTTGAAGATTGAAGTAAAAGTGGCGATTTCTTCTTTTTTTCTTCATGCTTATCTGGTTGTAGCAGATACCTGAGGGAAAGTTCCTCCATTTCAAGAAACTCGAAATAGATGAAGGCTTCTTCTTCTTCTTTTTTTTTTTTTAACATGCTATGAGATTGATACCTGGATACTCACCCCCAGGGGCCAGCTCTGTGCTAATGTCAATTGTGCACACTAGACCTAGGACAACTAAATTAATAAGACAACTTAGAAAATTCAAATCCATAGTTGCTTCCTCTCCTTGTTCCTGTATGTTTCTGCCACCCGCCTCCTTCCACACACACCTCTGAGCCCCACTACCAAACACAAAAATCTAAGCCATTAAAGATTAAAAAGACAGGGAAAATACCATTATTAAAATATGTCAAATGATTTTGTTCATAATAGAGAAAGCACTAAGCCTATAAATATCTTCAGCTTGTCTATTTTTGTTTATTCTGTTATGTTTTAGAAACCCAGGTACATTTTATGGAGATTGACTTTTCCCAGGAAAGAGTACACATCACAATTCTACAATATCCTTGAGTTTTGTAGGTTGCTAAAGCTGGAAGGGACCTTATAAGTTATCTTTTCCAATTATCTATTTTTTAGAGGTGGAAACTGAGTCTCAGAGAGATTAAAAGGCTTGTCCAAGTTTATACAGCTAGTTTATCACAGAACCAAGTAAAGAAAGCTCCTGCCTCCCATTCTAATTCGTCTCCTGCCAATACCCCATATTAAGATATATCTCCCAGAGACCAGGAAGATACTGACTTCTGCTTACCAATTCCACTTCTCTCTTTACTTTCTAACTTCCCATATGCCTTTGAGAGTTACTTCAACCCCAATCAGAAGAAGAAATGTCAGAAAAAAACTGAAGGAGATGCTCACCCTGACAAAATTTCCTTAACCAGATCAGAAATTCTTAGGTACATTGTTAGTTTTGGGTAAGGTCATGGTAGAAACTATTGGACAGGGGGGAAATAGTAAATCCTATGACCACTGAATCCATATACTTGAATGGTATGACCAATGGGGTACTCTTTCCCAAAGTCTAGTCTTTCTCCATCAGCTGATTCCATTCTGTCTTTTTGTTGCCACTACCTCTTTTATTTACAGTAGATTCCCACCATCTAATTTAGCATGCAAGAGAACCACAGTCCTTTTTTCCCCCCTTTGCCTTGTTCATTGGAAACAGAAGATAGCATAATTCATTTTACAAAGTTAAGTGGATTGCAATGCCCATAGAATTCATCCCCTAGTGGTCAAACTGCTCCTAATGAGTCTCTTCATATTTTAATTATAGACTGAGTATTCGTATTCAAATTCACACCATTCAAAGATATTATGCAAAATATAGCCGTGGATTCTAACTCATTGGAAATATGAAGAGTGAATTCAAATAATGTGACCAAGAGACCTACTTGTACCACTGTCTTTTGCCAGGACCACACTATTCTTTAGACACTTAATACATATCACTTCCAGAACTGGATTCTGTTTAGCTTGTTATTCAGCACTTTGGGCATACTGATAGGGGAACAAGATTTTTTTTTAAAGAGTAACTTCTTAAATTGGCATATGCAGAGTAATGTAGTACACACATATATGTATACACACATGTACATACATATATCCCTGGGCATGTAGTTGCCAGTGTTCATCACTAGAAAGAGTTTTCTTACTGGGAGTTCATGATATGGATGAAATCCATCCCAATTTCATACATCTTAAGTGATGCAACCTTGGTAAGGCAGCAGTGGTAATGTTACAGTGGGTAAACTACCAGAACTGAAGTCAAGAAGACCAGAGTTCAGTTGCTGCCTCTCAACCTTCCTAATGCTGCAACCCTTTAATACAATTCCTCATGTTATGGTGACCCCCAACCATAAAATTATTTTTGTTGCTACTTCATAACTGTAATTTTGCTCCTGTTTGCTCCTGTTATGAATCATAATGTAAATATCTGATATGCAGGATGTATTTTCATTGTTACAAATTGAACATAACCCACAGGTTGAGAACCGCTGATCTATATGATCCTGAGCAGGTCACTTAACCTTTTTTTGCCCCAGTTTCCTTATCTGTAAAATGAAGGTGTTGGGTTCAGCAGCTTTTAAGTTTCCTTATCAATCTGTGATCCTTTGATTTTTTTCCAAATTTTTCCTTGCTGTTCTGCTTGTTACCTTTGTTCTCTTTGGATGAGTTTTCTGGAGAAGTCAGCTTTATGTTTGTAGAAGAAAAGCAAAATCAAAATCCTCCATTCCCCGTTTCCCACCCCCCCCCAAGTGTATCTATCCCAACTACAATCCATCCCTACAGTAACTGTCAAATTGATCTTTTTAAACTCATGTCTGACCATATCACCTCCCCTTTTTCTAATAAATTCCAGTGGCTCTCTATTGCACACAGGATCAAATATTAAAATCCCGTATTTGATTTAAATCCCTTCATGATCTGGGTCCTCCTACATTCTTAGATTTCTTATACCCTACCCTACCACCTACTCTGCAATTCTGTCACACTCACCTCCTTATTGTTCTTACCACAGGACACTCCATCTCCAGATTTGGGGCATTTTTCCTAACAATCTCGCATGTCTGGAATTCTCTCTCTCCTCATTTTTCTCCAGACAGAAGAAATAGACAGATTTAGTCTTAGTTCTGGACACATTTGCATATAAGATGAAATTAAATGAAAGCTCTGTGAATTACTATTTTACTCCTTGTATATTTCACTTTAGTTTTTAGTATTCAAATCCTTAAATGGCCAAAGGAAAGATTGTGTACGTTTGGTCTAGGGCCAAATAAAGGGACTTTCTGGTGTGCTCAGTACAAAAACCGGACCACAAGTAGTCAGCTCTATTTCCTTCAGGTTTCTGATTGGTATGCTGTCATGGACAATATGGAGAGAGAGAGAGAAGCTACGTCAATGGCTAGGGCCTTTTAGTCATGAGGTAGAACTTTGAGATAGTTCTCCTCTACCACAGTAGGGAACTTTTTCATGAAAATTATATTTTGTGAAGACTAAATTTGATAACTGACTTTGAAGAAGCTATTGTAAATAGGGCAGGGAAGACTTAGGAAAGCAGGGAGGTGGGAAAGAGAGAAAAAAAGAGAGAGACACAGAATCAGAGATACAGATAGAGCCACAGAGACAGAAAGGGGAACAAACAGAGGAAGGGAAGGAGAGAAACAGAGACAAAGGAAGACACCATGAGTGTGAGAGGTAAATGCCAGAATTTATACAAAGGAAGCTTGACTTCCCTTTTAGAAAAATTATATGGTACTCTAACAACCATATATGACTTAGTGGCATTTTGTTTTCTATATATTTAACTACAAACTAACAACCTGCTTAGACACGTTACACTGTTGAGTAGGCTGGTTTGGGTCAATTCAACAAACATTTATCATGTGCCTACTGTGTGCTAGGAATTGGCAAAAATACAAAGTTTAGATAAAACACACTCCTTTCTACATGAAGTATACGGCATATACAGAAACAATTCTTTTTTTCTAATAAGTACATTTTTTCTCTTGGGACTTGGGATACTTGCTTTTTCTTTTGTTTTTGCATTTTACGTTACAGAACACATAACTCTCCTTTTTCATACTGTTTCCTTATGGAAATGGAGGATCATTTAAAACAGAGCTGTAATTTTCTCACCACTCTCTTTGTTTTTCCTTCCTGGAAGCTTACATGAGAACATAGTTCACATTCTGTACTCTCTTCTTCCTCTGTCTCTTAAGAGAATTTCACAGGCATGAGAAATCATTAAGAAAAGGCAATATATAAAATAGTTTTAATTAACAGAAAATAACTAAGAAATTAAAGGGATCCGTTATCTTTTTCATTCACATTTTATGTCATACCTATCATAGGCATATCTGCAGAAGCACTTTGGATATTTGGAAGTTACTTACATGGTATCTTCAGATATAGTGGACACAGTTATAGCAACACCACTGTACAGCCTCCTAATTCTTACTGGCAGTCTACCCTGTCTCTACCAATTCTCCATACATGGTGATTTAAGAGTACTGGATTTGGATTTAAGAGCTTTGGATCTGGAATCAGAAGGCTATCATTGGAATCCCAGGTGTGCTGCCTATAAGCTTTTGTGACTTTGAGCAAATCAGCTAACCTCTCTGGAGCCCATTTCTTCTATTATGTGAGAGAATTAGACTAGATGATCTATAAGATTTTTCTAGCTCTAAATTCTCTGATCCCTAATGCACTACTAAAATCATGCCCTTCTCTAGTTAGAAGCACTCAATGGCTCCTCATTGCCTAATAAGTAAAGTTAAAAACTTCTGATTGTGGCATTTGACATCCTTCATATTCTGCTTCCAACCTACCCTTCTAAGCTTATCACATATCTTTTAATTTTTTTGATGTTCCAGATAAACTAGACTATTCTCTCTCCTCCATCCTCTTCCTGTTTTCTCCTGTCATGCCTTTGGTTATTGTTTTTACTAGACCTGGAATATAAAGACACTCTTTCCAATTTCTCATAGCATTTTCCTCCTTTGTTCTTATCTCATTACTCTTCAATATTTTCATTATTTGTGTACTTATCCATGCCCACATTTAGATGATAAGTTTCTTGAGAGTAGAATTTTTGTTGCCTTTTTAGTACTAGATTAAGGCAGAGTACCTTCAAATAGAGGGTATTTAACTTTTATTGGATGAATGAAGAGATAACAGAGTGAACAAGAAGATGGAAAAAAGTTGGAAAACTTAGCAGTCTGTGGCTATTTAGTAAAAGAGAAAATATACCTGCACTTCTCCCAAGTCCCCAAAGAAATCAGTGTATTAAGACTTGGTTCAAGATGGAGGTTCATGATGACTGTCCTGCATCATCAAAAAAAGTCTAAATTACTTGTAATATATTATTTCTGCCATACTGACCATGGACACTTCATGCATTTGCTCTTTGTAGGCTGTTTTATTTTGTTACTAACATGCCAAAATTCCAAGAAAAACTCCAATAATTAATTGTGCTTGAGAAATAAATCTTAATAAAAACAAAGGGAGGTACAAAGAACACTGACAACTCCTCAAGGAGATCCATGTAGAAATGTGCTATACAGTGCTGCCTGAATTAGTCCATATAGTATAAGATGCAATAAATGATACAGCATTTATGTGGTATGTACAGTGTTCCAGATACTTAGGGATACAAATGCAAAAAAAAAAACAACCCAAAACAAAAAAAGATATTCTCTGCCTTTAAGGAGCTTTGTATTAGATTGGGAGAAATAATGCATATAGATGAATGATGTATAAAATAGTAAGTTTGGGTTTGGGAGGTCACACAGATGGGTCAGTGGAGCCAAGGGACATCAGATTGCTATGTCTATTCCAGAATTAATGGTAGTATTGATTTGATTATTGCTTCTAGAAGTGACTAGTGGTAGTGGGTAGACTGGGAAAGGGGTAGGGGTAGGATGTTTGTGCTTTATAGCAGAGTAATTGGCAAGATGCCTAGGTGGCTTGTTGGACTGAATACGAAGTATGATAAGAGATATATACACACACACACACACACACAAATATATATATATATATATATATATATATATATATATATATATATATATGTATGTATGTATGTATGTATGTATAAGGGGTTAGGTGAATTTCTACCCATTCACTCACTAGTGAGGAGAGCTCAGCCCTGGACAGAATTTAAAATCTGAGTGGATTGATTGCCCTCAAATTAATGTTGGTCCAGAAGGAAAAATGAAGAATAGAGGTTTGTGATCACTCAAATGCAATGGAAAGAAATACATAAAGACCATTCCTGCTTCATCATATAACAAATGAGCTCCAGAGAAGGTCAGGATTGGCAGGAATTTTAATAAGTAGAAACTGTCTATAGGAAACATAGGGATTATGATTGTGGCCATAAGAAGTGGACCATTTTCCTTACTGATTTGATATGATGAGATTAAAAATGGCTGAGCAGGTAAAAAGAGGGAGAGGAAGGAATGACTATTTTATCTAGGGTCTGCTATGTGAAAGGTACTGTGCTAAATGCCTTATAAATATTATCTCATTTGAACCCTAAAACAACCTTCCGAGATAGGTGATATTGTTATCCCTATATTGCAATTTAGAAGGCAGAGGTTAAGGGGCTTGCCCAGGGTCATGCAGCTAATGAGCAACTTAGTCAGAATTTGAACTCAGGTTTTAATGCCTCCAGGCCCAGTGATCTATCTGCTGTGCCAACTAGTGATCTTGAAAAAAAGGGTCTGTGTGGATAGAAATATAAATGATTAGAATATGCCTGTTGATGTTGAAGTTTAGTGGATCTGTAGCCTCATTATATCAAGCCCTGATGGAATCCTAGTCTTTGGATAAATGGACTGCTCAAGAAGGCCCTGAAGATTCTCATCCAGAATGATTTTTAAGGTGAAAATTACTTTTAAAGTGATTAAACTTCAGTGCTGGGCTCAAATTGTTTTCTTTAATAAACTTCATTCTTTTTTCTTTTCTTCATAGTTTCTCTCTGTCTCTTTGTCTCTCTCTCATCATCATCATCTATGTGTGTGTGTATATATAAATATATATATATTTTCTCTGCATATCTATGCATGTGTGTATGAATATATGTATGTATCTACCTATCTATCTTTACCTGGAAAGTTTGTGCAGAACAACTCATTCTCAACAATGTTAGATAGTAAAGCATCATTAATATGTACATATCTGCACATTGCATTTTTATAATGTAAGTTCCTCTAAGGGATGCAGTCCTTTTTCTATTGCTTCTACAGAATTGCTAAAATGTTATTTGTACTCTGGTATTAAAAAAATTCAATCTGATAATTTTAAATAAAGAGCCAAATCCAGCAATGCTTTAGGTATTTTCCTGAGCAATGTGAAAATAGAGTGTAAAAGAATGTCCATTCATCTTTCTCTTCTACTTAAATTATGCTCCTTTGATCTTGTGATCTTAGGGAAAACAAAGAGATTCTTTCTAACCTTCTGGTTTCATACAGGGGAGCCTTACAGAGTTCTTTATTTAATTGGGACACTCTGAAATGATTCAGATGAGTCTGGGGCATGGTGCTCTCTTCTCTTCATATACATTTTTTTTCCATTGAGAAGATGAAGTGCTTTGTACAGCCTTGAATAAATCACCCCCCATGTACAACTAAAAATAATCCTGAAGACTGTCCATGGAAGAGAGGTTTCAGTATGATACCATTCAATTCAACATTGCCTCATCCTATTTTTAGATGTGCAGGATGGGCAATTTCACCTCTGTGAAATTGTTGTCATTTTCTCTTTGTGATTTTTCAAGCCAATCTCTAGAGTTTGCTTGATTTGAGCCTCTGGGGGAAAAAGCCAGTGAGCAGCTTAAAGCTGTTAGTGTTGCTGATCCATCATTTATGTGTAATAAAGAAAGGGAGCTTGTGTTTGGTCAGACAGACTTCAACATGGTTAAAGCCAGGAGTCTACAAGAACACCTGAGCAAAAAAGACTGAAAAATATATAACATTCATTTTCCCTCCCCAAATCTACCACAATTAAACCTGAGGCAGGATGCCATATTCTGTTTATACTTTGCAAGGCTCTGTTGTTTGTTTCAGCTATTTAAAGGACAGCATGAAGAATAAATCATTCAGAGAGTAATGGGGCTGGGAGGAGGGCATCCCACTAATACTTTATGTGACTTTGAACTATATATTTTAACTCATCAAGATTTCCATCTTCTACAAATTTATTGAAATGGTTAAGAGGCAAGGATCTATATTCAGACTGGATTTATAGAAACAAGGGAGAGTATACACAATGAGAGGCCAAGTAGTATTAGCATGGATTTTGCTGATGAGACATTTTGTTTACTTATTATAATATTCATCAACTTGCTCTGAGATTGTCTTCCAATGGGGGGAAGTGACCCTGGGTTTCTGAGGCTATACTAGTGAAGCACATGCTTTTGATAGGTTTTACAAGGGTGAGGAAACTGCAACCTTGAGGCTACATGTGGCCTTCTAGGTCCTCCAGGGTAGCTCTTTGAATGAATCCAAACTTCACAGAACAAATCCTTTTTATTACGTAAGTAACTTACACTATTGGAATCTTTGATTATGCTCTCATCCATAGACTGTTTGTCATCCACCAGTGGCCTAGGTATGTTTAAAGAGGCTCACTGTCAGCATGGCCATAGACTTATTCAGCTATAGTGATTTAACAACATAATTAATAAACTGTATAATTATAGATTCTTAGAGTGTTAAAGCAAGATAATCATCAAACATGACTATTGATGTGACTAGAGAAAAAGGCTTCCTTAAGATCATTTTATGTAGGAATTTAATATGTGTAACCTTGGGCAAGTGACTTAATATTATTTTGCTACAGTTTCCTATTGACCAAATTGTATAATAATGTCGGTGCTGCTGAACCTTACAGATTTGCTATAAAATCAGTTGAAATTTATAAAACAGTATGAAAACAAAGCAGATTTATATATATATAGCACACAGAGTATCATTATATCTTCTCTCTTTACATGTGTACAGCTTGTTATGGGAAGATAACCACATATTAGGACTTATTGGAACCCAGATCAATCACAAACCCTCCAGAAATACCTCTAGAACTTCACTAGAAGAAACAAGCATTAAAGAAAACAAAAGAGAAAGATCTTTCAACTCCTCTACCCATGCTGGGACTATAAAAACACCCAGCCTGAACCGTACAGAAGCTTGGAGTTGACCAAAACAGGAGATGTTGCTAGAAGTAACCAGGTAATTTGGTATCCAGGCAACTCAGTCCCCAACATCCACAGAATCCCAATAGAAGTACAACATGAGTAGGGGTCCACGGGTGTCCAGGTATCTCAATGCAACCCACAGAAGGAGCCACAATAGGAGAAAGGCCAGGCAGGACTTAGAAAGCAATGCACGTTGGATATTCCAGGAGTTTGGCTGCTAACGCTTTCAACAACTTCTGGATAGGAACAACCATGTTGACAGCAAGGGACAGCCAAATATGGATTTGAAACTGCAAGAATGAAGAGTCAAAGCAGTAACGTAGGCTAAAACTAGGTGGAAACACCCGGAGACTAAACCTAAACCTGATAAGTACTGCAGAAAGCAGAGCCTACCTGGTCTAAGCAATGACACTTAGCATTTTCAGTTTCAGTCACCCTCTATCTGACCAACATTTTCAACTCTGGCTCTGCTGGAATTCTAGTCCTGAATTTTTAATTTGCTTATCAGACATTTCTAGTCAGATGTCTTGTTTGCATCCAAAATTCAGCATGTTCTAAAATCTAACATTTTTCCTAAATTTTCCCTTCAACCTATCTTCCCTGTTGCCTTTTTTAAATAACAGTACCACCCTTCCAGTCAGTAAGATTTGAAATTTTGGAGCTTTCTTTGACTCTTCCCCATCTGCTCCATAATTTCTCTATTGTCATATATGTCCTCCTTTGCATTTTCATTCCCAACAACATAGTTCAGGCTTTTATTATCTCTCAGTTAGATTATTGGTCCCCCTCCTCCTCTTCTTTTTTTCTCTCCTCTTTCAAATCATTAGAACCAGGTTAATTTTTCTAATGCAAAGCTCTAACCATCCCAAACTCCCGCTCAAAAGCCTTTAGTGAAGTCAACAAACATTATTATGAAGCGTCTATTTTTTTTTTTTTTGAGAATTGAAGGAAACCAAAAAATCCAGGAAGCAGAGATTAGGAGGAAGAACATACCAGGAACTGGGGACAGCCAGTTAAAATGCCTGGAATCCAGAGATGAAGGAAGCTGAATGTTGCGGTGGATAGAACTCTAGGTCTGGAGTCAGGAAGATCTCATTCAAATCCAGTCTTACCTGCTTACAAGCAATATGAACCTGGACAAGTCACTTAACTTCTGTTTGCCTCAGTTTCCTCATATGTAAAATGGGAATGATAATAGGACTTACTTCCCAGGGTTGTTGTGAGACTCAGATGAGATAATCATTGTTAAGTGTGTGACACAGCACTTAGCAAATAGCACTATGTAAGTTTTGTTATTATTTTTATTCAGTTTTTATCATTTTATCTTTATAATATCTCATAAATCTGACCCCCATTCATATGGGTTCTACGCAATAGTGCAAGTCTTGATCACTTTTTCCTGGACCATTGCAATAATCGAATTGTTCTCCCTTCCTCAAGTCTTTCCCTATTCCAACCTTCTCTACTCAGCTGCCAAAGTAATTTTTTTAAAGTGTATGTATGACACCACCCCAGAATTCAATAAACCTAGTCACTCCCTGGGGCAGCAAGATGATGTAGTGAATAGAACACTGGGCCTGGAGTCAGGAAGACCTGAGTTCAAATCTGGCCTCAGATACTTACTAGTTGTGTGACCTTGGGTAACTAACTTAACCTGTTTACCTCAGTTTCCTTGTCTGTAAAATGAGTTAGAGAAGGAAATAGCAAACCATTCCAGCATCTTTGCCAAGAAAACCCCAGATGGGGTCACAGAGAGTCAGATGTGACTGAAATAAATGAACAACAGAGACTCCTTATCACCTCCAGGATCAATATAAACTCCTCTATTTGGTACCTACAACTTGTAACCTGCCCCTTTACTACCTTTCCATTTTTCAGACACTTCACTACCCTTTTTTCACTTTATGCATTAGCTACCCTATCATATTTGATGTTCTTCACATAAGACATTCTGTGTCTTTACAAAGCTACCTCACATCCCTAGAATATTTTCCCTCTCACTTTCATCTATTAGTTTCTCTGATTTCTTTCAGGCCTCAGCTCAAATCCCACTTCCTCCAGAAAGCTATTTCTGTGATACTAATTCCTTCCCTGTTAAGAATGTCTTCCCTGTACTCTGTATATGTACTAAGTATGTATAAAATCTTTCTATCTGTGTGTCTGTCCATCCATCCATCCATCCATCACAAACATATACACATGCATACATATATTGTATGTATATGCATATGTGTATATATATGTACCTATATAAAACACATGTGTACATACATACACATGTACATATGCACATATTTTACCTAATTGTTCACCCTGGCTTTTTTCAAGGCCTAGTTGAGGTCCCACCTTCTTCAAGAAAACTTTCCTCATCTCATGAGTCCTGGTGCTTTCCCTCTGAGATTATTTCTAGTTTATCATATATATATCTTGCTAATACTATACATTGTTGTTTGCGCATTTTCTCCCTTAGGCTGTGAGCAGGTTCTTGAGAGCAGGAACTATTTTTTGCCTTTTTTTCATATTCTCAGCACTTAACACGTGGTAGGTATTTAATACAGGCTTGGTGACTTGAGCTGACATGTTGACTCTACCTTTAGAATGTGAGGGCAGGCACAATTTTCATTCTGTCTTTCTTTTTTTGGCCTTTTTTTTATATCTCTGGGGCTTAGCACAGTGTCTGGCACATATTAACTATTTAATAAATGCCTACTGACTTGACTTGCAGTGCTGCTGCGTACAAGACTCTGTTCTAGGTGCTGCACATACAAATCGTCTCTGTCCCTGAGGAATTTGTATTCCGCTTCATCGTCCTTCTCTTAGCTTCTGTTCTTTCTTTTCAGGAGCCCCAAAGCCACGAGGCATTATTTAAAGTTTTATTTTTCTGTGTCTTCACAGAATTTCTTCTCCAAAGTGGGATTTAGGCCTAGGTAGAATATCTTCTTGCCACCTACTCATTGCATATCATACACAGGTAACGTTCTTATGGTCATGCTTCAATTTGATAGTTTGGCCACATTTGAGGACCTCATTGTTAGAAATCCTATCTTAAATGGTACTTGTCAAATGGGACTAGTATAATGACACTGCTTGAGTTCTTCAAGAAATAGTATGACATATCTATGGTAAATTTAAATCCATCAGGACATTGTATAGTTGGAAATTTAGGAGGAGGAACACTGAAGCAAAAAACAAAATCAACAATATTTCCCCACCAGCCTATGTGTTATCATAACAGATCCATGACTCCTCTGCAATACTAGGAACTTCTGGGATAGCATTTAAACATAGAAGAAAAAAGATACAGGTATTGACTATTTTCTTTATTCTGACTCTAACATGGTCTCCTTTTCCATTTTCTCCTTGCTGATTATAGCCAATTGAGTAACCCTCAGGGAGGAGAATAACTACAAAATTCAAATAGTTGCATTGAATATTGCATTAAATAGCGTGTTTTATAGAAATTTGGTGGTCTCCGATAGCACTCTATCTTATATATCTGGTTAAGTTAGATGGAGCTATAAATAAACAGGAGTGTAAACACTTTAACTCCTAGGTTGGGTCCTTTGATAGCTTTCATGCTCAGAGTCCTTAAACGTTGGCAAATTTATTTAGATTGTAGCTCTTCTTATACTTTTGGTATAGAGAAATTTACACTTTATTTTTTAGACCTTTAACTTGTTCTTAAGATTCATGACTCATTAGAACATGTCTGTATTCTCAGTTCCCAGGAAATGTGTTGACTATCTTGATTCAGCATTCTACTTCTGAACCCATCCACTTGTCATCAGATAGTATGTGGCCTGAGAAGTAATGCTTGGTGACAGTTTTCATTATCAGATGAAAATCTTCAGCCATATGTGTGTAGGTGTTCACTTAACTCTATGCAGTTAGGTGCATGACCTCAATCTTCCCCAGGCTTATCACAACAATCCCTAGAGCCTTTCGGACTTTGCCAGAAACCCTAAACCTCTTTCCTTTTCTAAGCCAGATTGAGTGCTTCATGGTTTTCCCAAGCTGTAACAGCACCATTTATGGCATTTGTACTTATTATGGTGAGAATTTAGTGCAATCATAAGTGATGGCAACCAGAGTCCCTAGAAAATAGAATTCTCCATTCACAGATGCTGAGCAGCTTTGCAAATGTTTCACTAAAATTGCTGTAATGTGAGTGACCCATATTGTGATGATTTTATCCAGCTATGTTAGCCTATCAGCCAGATTCAGCTGAATACCTCCTTTTAGGTTCTTTTTCATATGAATACAAACACTGGAACTGCAGAAATTTAAATGAAAAGTATGTAGTGTGAGGGTGCACTTAGGACAAAGTTGCAAGAATTCAGGTAGACCAGGAAGGACAAACTCTAGAGTACTCTCGATCTTGAACTTTGCCTGTAGTTTCAGCAGTGGCTGTGAAAAAACTTGGCATTAACCCAAAGAATACCACACATGTTTCAAAGACATCTACTTAAATGGAAACATTCCTTTTTTTGAAGTTTCCAGTTGTTTCTGATGTTTTCTGATGCTTTCTGATGAAAGACAGTGTGACATAGCAGATAGTTCATTATTTGGAATGACAGAGGGCTGAGGTTCAAATCTCACTCTTTCCACTTGGTAGCACTGTGACTATGAATAGGTTTCTGAGTCTCAATTTCCTTAATGGTAAAGTAGGAATTTGGGGCACTTGGGT
This sequence comes from Pseudochirops cupreus, assembly GCA_028627135.1. Classification (NCBI taxonomy): domain Eukaryota; kingdom Metazoa; phylum Chordata; class Mammalia; order Diprotodontia; family Pseudocheiridae; genus Pseudochirops; species Pseudochirops cupreus. Next base: position 318,773,029 of record CM053582.1, on the reverse strand, counting down.
GAGCAGTTAGGAAGACTCATATTCCTGAGTTCATATCTGACTTCAATCTCATACTAGCTTGTGACCCTAGGCAAGTCAGTTTGCATCAGTTTCCTCATCTGTAAAGTGAGTTGGAAAAGGAAATGATGAGCCACTCTAGTATGTTTGCCAAGAAAACCCCAAATAGGGTCACAAAGAGTCAGCTGTGACTGAAATAACTGAACAACAACATAGAAATTGATTATCATTATGAAAGTACTTCATAACTTTAAGATATTGTATAAGGGTGAGTTATTACTACTAAATATATCTATTACTCATAAAGAAGAGCTTTGCCCTATGTTATGTGAAAACTAACCATCTAAATTAAAGAAGGGGTATAGACATAATAGAGAGACTATTTAGTATTCATGTCCATGCTAGACCCTTTACAGGTCATCCCAAAAGTCTAAGTGTAATTTTAAGCTATTAAAGCATTGAATTATCAGTTGCTTTCTGAATAGACTTCCTGGAAATAGATAATTCCTTTTGGTTTCTTCTCTATTTTGTATAAATGAAATTAGGTAGTAAAATACTGAATTTATTTAGACAATGGTTGGAAAAGGGGGTCTATATCTACTGAGGACACAGGTTTTGATAGTAATTACATGATATCCAAAGGAAGACTCTCACTAATGTCTATAGATTTTGGATATATAAAATCTATGGCTTTTCTTTCAAACCAAACCATTCTACTTCTCTACTTGGTCCCTACATTCTCCTAGAAGAAACTCAGACTCCCCCCTAATCACACCCTAGTGTCTGATAGGTTTTGTTTCATGTTATCTTTCCTGGAAATGAGCCTTCACCTCAATTTCTGACATGTTCTTTTCCATTATAACAATGAGGGTAGGGACCATCTTGATTTCTTGTTTTTGTCTGTCTGTCTGTCTGTCTCTCTCTCTCTCTCTACTAAGACCTTCAAGCTTGAAAAGCATTTTTCAAATGAGAGAGACAATTCACGTAGTATAAAGAGAAGACTAGGTTTGAATCTTCAGCTATGCTATCTGTTACCTATACGAACTTGTTCAAGTCATAAACACTTTGGGGCTAGATTATGTGATATCTTTCTTATATGATATGTATATGTATATATATATACATATATATGTATATGTATATATACACATTATTTTATATATATATATATATATATATTTTTTTTTTTTTTTAGATGATATACTTTCTACCAGGGAACTTGTAGTAGGTGAATTCTAACCTCTCAGCATTTCTTTGGGCATTTTATGTTCTATGTGGGTATAATGTACTATCAGTTTAAGATTCGTTGTGAGTTAAGCCTGATTTTAAGAGATTTTCAGTAGGTGAAACACTTGCCTCCCACCTGAGTGTTCTGAGATATTAGCTGCTGAATTTTACACTCAAAAAGCTATTATATATGAGGAGATATGGACAACAAAACCACTTTTTGATTAGGCAAGAAATGCAATTTATCTGAAACTGAAGCTTATGGAATTTAAGAGTCCCACTGATTACATGAGATTTCCTCACTTATATGTCTCATTGGTAGTTCTCTTAAGTATATTACCAATATCCCACATGGATACTAAAGGCATTTAGTGGAAGAGTCTATCCTCAGTTAAATTAGTATTGGTTGAAGTTTGTGACACTTTGTTTATTTATGTAATTACTTTACCATATTAATTCTTATACTATTTCTATTATTTCTTTTTTAATATTATTAAGCAAATTGTTATGTTTAAAATTGTAAGTAACTGGTTGTGTAAATAGAAATGTTTTGGTAGAAGGTTCAAGTGTTGGAATGGAAAGCAGAAAAATTAGATTTCTCTTCCATGGAATTGCCTCTAGGACTCTGAGAGAATTTAAGAATTTAAGTGTAACCATATAGTGGTTTTCTCTTAGAATGTAGACATGCTAGTGTGAGAGTAGGCTTATAATCAGTGAACCAGAGAGTAAGTATATATCCACACACTTATGTGAGAGGTGTGAGGCACTACAAGATACACACATACACATATACATATACGTGTGTGCAGATATAGATATCTACACACACTCACACACACTCCCCGTGTAAGTGATTTCTCATAGTCTCTGTGACTATTGGAGATATTATCTGATTCTAGCCAAGCTTTACCATATACTACACTGCCAAGCCTTGTGTTTGCACAATGAAATTGAACAATCACCTAGTGATAGGAAGAAGGTAAAAGTTGAATAAACCTCAGAGTCCAAACCATTCCTGAAGTGTAAAACTTCTCTGTTACACTCTCAGTAAATGGGCATCTAGCCTTTACATAATCTCCAACCATGAAGAAATTAGTATTTCCTGAGGCAACCCATTCCATTTTTGGAGAGTTCTAATTGTCAGAAATTTCTTATTAAGCTCAGATATTCCATGTAACTTTCCTCTATTGATCCTACTTCTGCCATCTGGGACCAATAAGAAGACTTTATGTCTTTGAAACATTTCAAATATTTGAAAACTATGGTGATGCCCTTACCAACCCTTTTCTTTTCAGGGCTAAAGGTCCTAACTTTTAACTGATCCCTGCATGACATGGTTTTAAATCCTGTCTCCATACAGATCAATGTCTTCTAGGAAAACTCTAGCTGGTCAAAGGTCTATCTGAAATATGATACCCAGGACTGCATCCATTATTTCATATCTTCCTTACGCAAATGCTTGAAACACAGTGAGGCAAGTTCTGTCATGCCAGCAGTTCCCCTTAGCTTTTCTCTTTACATGATGATAGTTGGGTGATTAGATCCTCATCCCCATCTGCACTGACCCTCGTTCCTAAATTTATAAAGCTATACCCAGTAAAAAGAATGGTCTCTAGACAACAAAGAGATGGCATTTTCTACTTTATCACTCTTTTCTCCATTCTATGTAATACAAATTTTTTGCTTCGCAATTTTAAACACCAACAATACTTATAACCACAGAAAATCTTTACCACTCTGACAGACAAATTGCTGTCAGTAGAAGCACCTTATTATATAAACACAATTCTATTCAACCCTTTAACTTTTGGGGCCTTGCTCTCCACATCTGTAAAATAAGGAGCTACTTAATAATATCTGCAACATCCTGTAGAATTCTCAAATTCTGGAAATAAAATATTAGTCACTCTTAGGACTTACTAAATTTGATCCTCCAGCTATATCTAGAATTCAATTATATCAAAACTAAAGCTTCATGACAAATTTAATTTTTGTCTTCTCTCTTCCCTAGAATGCAAGACATTAATTTCAAAGTTAGGAAAGTTTTGAACCCCAGATTTATTGAAATGAACATGTACAGCTGGCTACTCTTAATACTGAAAATCAGCATGGCATAGCGCAAAGATACAAGACTAGGAATTAGTATCAAGGCTTCTAACAGCACCACAAACTGGTTATGTGATGTTGGGCAAGTCGCTTTAGTTCTCTGGCCTTCAGTTCTCTCCCCAAATTCCTTCCCCCCAAAATGAAGGAGTTGAGGTAGATAAGACTATCTCTAAAATCCTTTGGAATTCTATTATTCTATGACTTCTAAGCTTACGATTTTGTCCAGCTTCTGACACTTGCAATAATTCCTTTTCTTCAATTTGCCCTAGTGACCTACATGCTATCCTATATGTATCCATTTTCCTCTGTAAGAGATCACACATATCTGCCTATTATAGATTACCTCAGATGGCCTTATATTTTAATATTCCTCTTCTTCAATTTAGGCAAATTGACATCCTTGTTTCCACATAATTTTACATCTGCTGTCTTGGTGTCTTTCACCCTTTCTGGGATGCTCTCCTTCCTCATTTTTGCCTTATAGAATCCTTTTCCCCAAAAAATCTCATGTCAGGAACCACTGGTTACATGTAATTTTTCATGATTCTCCTAACTGCTAATGTCTTCCCTACCTAAAATACCTGGGAGCTATCAGCTTCTGTCATATACTGGCAGAGTGGCCCTGGGCAAGTCATTTAACATCACAATGCTCTGGGCAGTTCTTAAAAATTAGTAGAGAAAGTGTTGACTTGCATTGGTAGAAAGTCTTTCTTTATCTGGTAGTTCTAGATCAGTGAAATCACTGGACCAGTCTGTATCACATTTCCTATCCTTATCCCTATATTTATATCTATATCTGTACGTATGCTCTCTTTCAGTAGAAAAGAAGATCTTTGAGAACAGGGAGCATTTCATTTTCTTCTTTGGAGCCCTTGTACCTAGCACAGTGCTTGGTTCAAAGTAAGTGGATAAGAAACACTTATTCATTGATTGTCAGAAGACTTGAATTTGTTTCATGGAAAGCCACTGATTTTCTTTAGGGCCACCATGATTTCTTTTAAGTATTGGGTTCGTGATTACTTCCACTTAAATTACAGGACAATGATCAGCTAACTCGAAATACACATATCTCTCATTGATGTTAATAATTTCCGTAGGAGAAGGGTGCTGGTGATGGATGGAGGCACTATAGAGTAACCTTTAAGATTTGATATTCTAAATGGGAATTTATCTGTTAGGATGCACTTGCCCAAGTACAATCGAAGTAATCTCTTGAACCTCTTTCTTTGGGAATATGATCTTAAGTTGGTTTTTGCCTCAGAGGAATGGCACAAAACCCAGTCTATATTTCAAGTTATAGAGTGACATCTAGTGTGTGTGAGAGGAAATATTATGGATGTGTAAACTCATTTGATTCTGGAATAGCAAAAACTTCCATCGTTAAAGGCATTTATTTCAAAGCTGTAAGGCAGATCATTTAGAATAGACTGCAAAAGCTTTTTCATAAATATTCAATGTGAATGTAGTGATGACATAGAAATAGACTTTCTAGAATGTTGAAAGGAAGGGAAAAGAATTCCCTTAATTGATCATATTCAGCATTGAAAGTGTTCAACTGTTTTGGGTATTTAATTGGGACTAGGAAACTAGATTTTCATCCCCACTTTTAGCATTAGATTGAATGAGAGAGTATGTATCACTTTAAAAATCACCTAGATATTTTGAAATGTGCAGTGTATTATACAAAGGATTCCCAAGATTAGCCAAAATTTCTTAAAGGGGTCAAGGAAAAGTTTCATTCTTCCATTAATTAGTCCAATCAGCCTATGCCCTTTAAATATAGGTATATGTATATACATATATATGTGTGTGCACATATATTGTGCACATATATATATGTGCATACACATATATACTATTTTATTTTTCTCTAGTTACATGTAAAAACAATTTTTACATTCATTAAAAAAATTAAATTCCAAATTCTCTCCCTCCTTCCAAACCCTGCCCCCTCATTGAGAAGGCAAGCAATTTGATATAGGTTATATATGTGGAGTCGTGCAAGGCCTATTTCTGTATTATCCGTAATGTGAAAGAAAAAAAAACACATTTTAAAAAAGAAGTGTGTTTTGATCTGCATTTAGACTTCATTAGTTCTAAGTTTGGAGATTGCATTTTTCATCACAAGTCCTACAAAATTGTCTTGGATCATGGTGTTGCTGAGAATAGTTAAGTCATTAACAGTGTGCTATGGCTGTTACTGTGCACAAGTGTTCTGGCTCGGCTCATTTCACTTTGCATCAGTTCATGTTTTTCCAGGTTTTCTAAGAATATTAAGCTTATCATTTCATGTAGCACAATAGTATTCTATTACAAAGACTTCATTGAAGATAGCAGTATTCCATTCACAATCATATACAACAACTTGTTCAGCCATTCCCCAATTGATGGGCATCCCTCAATTTCCAATCCTTTGCTACCACTAAAAGGGCTGTTATAAATATTTTTGTACATATAGGTCCTTTTCCTTTTTTTAATCCTCTTCAGATATAGATCTAGCAGTAGCATTGCTGGGTTAAAGGGTATACACAATTTTATAGCCCTTTGGACTATTTCTCTCTAGTGTGGTTGAATCAATTTATAATTCTACCAAAAGTGTATTAGTGACTCAATTGTTCCCACATCCCCTTTAATATTTGTCATTTGCCTTTTCTGTCATATTAGCCAATCTGATAGGTGTGGAGTGGTAACTCTGAGTCATTTTAATGTGCATTTCTCTAATTGATAGTGATTTAGATAATTTTTATGTGATTATAGACAGCTTGATTATTTTGAAAACTGTTCATATCCTTTAACCATTTTATTAACTGGGGAATGACTTGTTTTCTTATAAATGTGACTCAATTCTCCATATATTTGAGAAATGAGACCTTTATTAGAGAAAACTGTTGGAATTGTTTTTTCAGTTATGATTACTGTGTATTTATCTCCATCCTATTTCCCTTTATTTATGCTACTCTCTTTTTTCCTCCACCTTGTCCATCCTCAAACATATTTTGCTTCTGACTACCATCTCCCCAATCCACCCTCTCTTCTATCAGTACCCTCATCCCTTATCCTCTTCCCTTCCTAATTTTCTATAGGATAACATAAATTTCTATACACAATTGAATTGTTACCCTTGTGAGCTAGTTTCAGTGAGATTAAGGTTCAAGTGTTGCCCTCCACCAACCCCATCTTCCCTATCCCTGTAGAAACTTTTGTGGCTCTTTTATGTGAGATAATTTAAACAAATCTACCTTTTCTTTTCCTCTATTCCCAGTGCATTACTGTGCATCCCAGTGCACTTTTTTCACTCCTTAATTTAACTTAATGTTTTTAGACATCATCCAATTATATTCAATTCATATCTGTCCACTCTGTGTACGTATATTTATTATAAGCACTGTAATAATAAGAAAGTTTTTAGGAGTCACAAGTATGATCTTCCCAAGTAGTTTAACCTTATTGAATCTCTTATGATTTCTCTTTCCTCTTTGCCTTTTTATACTTCTCTTGAGTCTTGCATTTGATGTCAAAATTTCTATTCAGCTCTGTTCTTTTCATCAGGAATGCTTAAAATCCTCAATATCATTAAAAATCCATTTTTTTCTCCTAAAGGATTATACTCAATTTTCCTGTGTAGTACCTAACAGTTTTGATAATTGTTGCTTTATAATGTAGTGTTGGATCTGGTACAGCTTGGCTATCTTCCTTTGCATTTTTTTTTATTAATTCCCTTGATATTCTGAACTATTTGTTCTTCCAGATAAATTTTGTTGTTATTTTTCCTAGCTTTATGAAACAATGTTTGGTACTTTGATTGGTATGGCACTGAATAAGTACATTAATTTAAGTAGAATTGTCATTTTTATAATATTAGCTCAGCTTACTCATGAGCAATTGATTTTTTCCATTTGTTTGGATCTGACTTTATGTGTGTAAGAAATGTTTTGTGATACTGTTCATATAGTTCCTGGGTTTGTCTTGGCAAATAGACTCCCAAATATTTTATATTGTCTGCAGCTGTTTTAAATGGAATTTTTTTTTGTTTTATCTCTTGCTGCTGGACTTTGTTGGTAATATATAGAAATGCTGATGATTTATGTGAGTTTATTTTATATTCTGCAAACTTTGCTAAAGTTATTATTTCAAGTACTTTTTTTTATCTGATTCTTTAGGATTCTCCAAGTATATCATTAATCATCTGCAGAGTGACAATTTTGTTTCCTCATTGCCTAGTCTAATTCCTTCAATTTTTTTTCTTCCCTTATTGCTAAAGCTAACATTTCTAGTAAAATATTGAATTATAGTGGTGATAAAGGACATCCTTATTTCCCTCATTGCGAAAGTTTTTAACTTATCCCCATTACAGATAATGCTTGCTGATGGTTTTAGGTAGGCACTACTTTTTATTTTAAGAAAAGCTCCATTTATTCTTATGCTCTCTAGTGTCTTTAAAAGGAATGGGTGTTGTATTTTGTCAAAAACTTTTCTGCATCTATTGCATAATCATATGATTTCTTTTAATTTTGTTATTGATGTGGTCAATTATGCTGATAGTTTTCTCAATATTGGACCACCTCTGAATTCCTGATATAGATCTCATCTGGTCATAGTATAATATCTTGGTGATAAATTGCTGTAAACTCTTTGCTAATATTTCATTTAATATTTTTGCATCAATTTTAATTAGGGACATTATTCTATGATTCTCTCTCTCTCTTTTTTTTGGCCCTTTCTGGTTTAGGTATCAGTACCATATTTGTGTTATAAATGGAATTCGGTAGGATTCGTTCTTTACCTATTTTTTTTGAAATAGTTTATATAGTACTGGAATTATCTTTAAATGTTTGGTAGAATTCACTTGCAAATCCATCAGGCCCTGCAAATTTTTTTCTTAGGGACTTCATTGATGACTTGTTCAATTTCTTTTTCTAAAATGGGTTATTTAAATATTTTATTTCCTCTTTTGTTAATCTGGGCAATTTATATTTTTGTAAATATTCATCCATTTCACTTAGATCATCAGATTTATTGGAATAAAGTTGGGCAAAATAGCTCCTAATTATTGTTTTAATTTCCTCTTTATTGGTGATGAATTTACTCTTTTCCTTTTTTTGATACTGGTAATTTATCTTTTTTTAAAGTCAAATTAAACA
>CM053582.1:318747498-318764458 GCA_028627135.1 Pseudochirops cupreus | reverse complement strand
ATTAGATTATTTAGTTTCCAATAAATTTTTAATCTATTTTCCCATGGCTCTTCATTACGTATAATTTTTATTGCAGCATTATCTGAAAAGTATACATTTAACATTTCTGCCTTTCTGCATTGGATTGTGAAGTTTTTAATGCCGTAATACATGGTTAATTTTTGTGAAGGTGCCATGTTCTGCTTGGAAAAATGTATATTCCTTCCCATCACCATTCAGTTTTCTCCAGAGCTGATCATATCTCACTTTTCTAAAATTCCATTTACCTCCTTAACTTCTTTCTTATTTATTTTGTGGTTAGATTTAACTTGTTCTGAGAGGGGGAGGTTGAGGTCCCCTCATTAGTATAGTTTTCCTGTGTATTTCTTCCTGTAACTCATTCAAGTAATTTGAATGCTATACCACTTGATGTATATATGTATAGTATTGATATTACTTCACTGTCTATAATGCCTTTTAGTAAGATATAGTTTCCTTCTTTGTCTCTTTTAATTAAATGAATTTTTGTTTTTGCTTTGTCTGAGATCAGCTTTTCTATCCTTGTTTTTTTTTTTTTGGCTTCACCTGAAGCATAATATATTCTGCTCTAGCCTTTTAACTTTACTCTGTGTGTCTCTCTGCTTCAAATGTATTTCTTGTAAACAACATATTGTAGGATTCTGTCCACTCTGCTGTCCACTTCCATTTTATTGGAGAGGTCATCTCATTCATATTAACATTTATGATCGCTAAATGTGTATTTCCTTCCATCTTACTTTCCACCCATTTATACTTTTCTCTCTCCTTTCACCCTATCCCTCCCCGCCAGTGTTTTGCTTCTGACCACTGCTTCCCTCAATCTGTCCTCCATATCAACCACCCTCCCTTTTCTTTCCCCTTTCCTCTTCTACTTCTCTGTAGAGTAAAGTAGATTTCTGCACCATACCGAGTGTGTACGTTATGCCCTTTTTGAGTCAAATCTGAAAGTATGGCTCAAACAATGCTCACCCTTTTCCTTTTTTCTCTCTACTGTAATAGATCTTTCAGACCTCATCATGTGACATAATTTACCTCTCCTAGTACAATCCTTTCGTTCACCTCTAAATTTTTTTATCATTACATTGAAATCAACTTATCATCCCCTCTAAGTATACTCCTTCTAACTGCCCTAATAGAGATACAGGTTTTAAAATTTATTTTTAATTTTAACATTCACTTTTATAAGATTTTGAGTTCTAAACTTTTTCCCCACTCCTACACCATCCCCAAGATGACATGAAATTGACATAAACAATACATATAGAATCAAATAAAATATATTTCCCTATTAGTCATGTTGTGAAAGAAAAATCAGAACACAATGGAAAAACCATGAGAAAGAAAAAAAAAACAGCAAAAAAGGGAAAATAGCATGCCTTGATCTGCATTCAGACTCAATAGTTTTTTTTCCTCTGGATGTAGATAACATTTTCCATCACAAGTCTTTTGGAAATGTCTTAGATCATCACATCGCTGAGACAAGCTAAGTCTATCAAAGCTGGTCATCTCACAATGTTTCTGCTACCATGCACAATGTTCTCTTGGTTTTGCTCATACAGATACACTTCTTGAGAGTTACAAGTATCAGGGGGTGGAGTCAAGATGGTGGTGTAGAAGCAGCAAAATTCCACAGCTCTTGCCAAAACCCCCTCAAATACCTATAAAAATGACTCTAAACAAATTTTAAAGCTCCAGAACCCACAAAAATTACAGAAAAACACATCTCCCACTGAAGGCAGCCTGGCAGACAGATGCAAAGGGGTTCATCACAGCACACTGGGAGCCCAGACCAGCACTGCATGAACCTGTGGTTGGAGCCCTGGGGCCACCAGAACAAGCCACAGCTGAAGCATGAATCACCAGCAGCTGTGGCAATTTCCGGAATTACCAACCCATAAGAAACAAGGACTAAGTGAAAGGTCAGTGGAAATTGCATAAATTTCGGGGAGAGTGTCTGGCTGACTGCCCCAGGGCTAGAAGTGACTGAAGTGGAGGCACTGCAGCCATCTCCACGTGGCTGCTTCAGAAGCTCCCAGACTGCAGATTGCATGGGGGCCAAGTGATCATTCAGAGGCTAAGTGCTTTTGCCTTGAGCTGCCTGGATAGGCATCATGGTCTTGTGTGGTGGTCCTGAGGTGCATTTTCAGTGAGCCAAAGCTGGTGGGGGTTGCAGAAATGGTGGCCTCCTAAAAGCTCCAGCAGCTAACCCCCAGTGATTTGGAACAGAGCTCTCCCCTCTGAAAGCACAGTTCTACTAAACCTAAAAGTCAGGTAATTGACTGGCAACACGAGTAGGCAAAGGAAGCAAAGCAAGCCCAAAAATGCAACTTTAGACTCCTTTTTTGGGGACAAAAAGGATCAAAGCATGGAAGGGGAAGACAACACAGTCAGAACTCCCGCACCAAAAGCTTCCAAGAAAAATGGAGATTGATTACAAGCTATAGAGCAGCTTAAGAAGGATTTTGAAAACCAAGTAAGAGAAGTGGGGTAAAAATTGGGAAGAGAAATGAGAAGGATGCAAGAAAATCATGAAAAGAGAGTCAACAACCTGACTGAAGAAAATAACACCTTAAAAAATAAATTAACTCAAATGACAAAAGAGACCCAAAAAGCCAATGAGGAGAAGAATGCCTCAAAAAGTTGAATTTGCCAGATGGAAAAAGAATCTCAAAAGCTCACTGAAGAGAATAATTCCTTCAGAATTAAAGTGGAGCAGATGGAAGCTAATGACTTTATGAGAAATCGAGATGCTATTAAACAGATCCAAACAAATGAAAAAATAGAAGGCAATGTGAAATATCTCATTGGAAAAACCACTGACCTGGAAAATAGATCCAGGAGAGACCATTTAAAAATTATTGGACTACCCGAAAGCCATGATCAAAAAAAGAACCTAGAAGCATCCTTCAAGAAATTCTCAAGGAAAATTGCACTGATATTTTAGAACCAGAGGGGAAAATAGAACTTGAAAGAATTCACCGATCACCTCTTGAAAAAGACCCCAAAAAGAAAAGTCCTAAGAATGTTATAACCAGGTTCCAGAGTTCCCAGATCAAGGAGAAAATATTACAACTGCCAAGAAGAAACAATTTGAATACTGTGGAAACACAATTAGGATAACCCAGGATCTAGCAGCTTCTACATTAAGGGATTGAAGGCCTAGAATATGATATTCTGGAGATCACGTGAGCTAGGACTAAAACCAAGAATCACCTACCCAGCAAAATTGAGTATATTGTTCCAGGGGAAAATATGATTATTCATTAAGGTGGAGGACTTCCAAGCATTCTTGATGAAAAAACCATAACTGAATAAATAATTTGACATTTAAATACAAGAAGCATGAGAAGGTAAACATGGAAAAGAATTCATAAGGAACTTATCAAAGTTGAACTATTTACATGCCCATATGGAAAAATGATAATTATAACTTATGAAACTTTTCTGAGTATGAGGATAGTTGAAGGAAAGCTTACGGATACGTATGTGAGTGTGTGTATATATGTGTACATAGACAGAGGGCGCAGGATCAATAGGATGGGATAATATTTTAAAAGGTAAAATTGAGAGGTGGGAGAGGAATAGTATGAGAGGAGACAGGGAGAGACAGAATGGGATTAATCCTCTCATATAGAAGAGGCAAGGGATAAGTATTACAATGGAGGGGAAGAACAGGAAGGCAAAAGGGAATGGGTCAACCTTACTCTCATTGAAGTTGGTTTAGGGAAGGAATGAAATACACTCTAAATTGGGTATCTTGGCCTACATGAGAATAGGAGGAAAGGGGATGAGAGGGGGGAGAATGGAGGGGAGGGCAGGTTGTGGGGGAGGGTTGTTAGAAGCACACAATTTTGTAAAGGGACAGGGACAAAGTGGAGAATAGAACAAGTGGGGGGTGGAATAGGAAGGAGGGAAATATACAGGTACCGGTGTAGGGAGAGCCATCTTGCCCTATTGGAAAGTCAGAGGGGTAATGGGGGAGGATATAGGAGAGAGCTGATTGGAGGAGAGGGTATACAGTGGGATCGCTGTTTTGGGGTGGTAGGTAGGGGAAAGATGGGGAAAAATTTATAAATCAGAATCTCATGGAAATGAGTGATGTAAACTAAAATAAACAAAAGTTTAAAAAAAGGTTACAAGTATCATCTTCCCATGTAGGGAGGTAAAAAGTTCAACCTTATTGAATAACATGTTTGTTTTTTCTTTCCTATATAACTTTTTATGCTTCTTCTGAGTCTTGTATTTAAAAATAAAATTTTCTGTTTAGCTTTGGTTTTTTCAAAGTTTGAAACACTCCTATTTCATTGAATATACATCTTTTCTCCTAAAAGATTATGCTCATTTTTGCTGAGTAGTTGATTCTTGTTTGTAATCTAAGCTCTTTTGTCCTCCAGAATATCATATTCCAAACCTTCCAATAATGTAGAAACTGCTAAATCCTTTGTAATCTTGACCATGACTCCTTGAGACTTGAATTATTTCTTTCTCGCTGCTTGTACTATTTTCTCTTTGACCTGATAGTTCTGGAATTTGGCTACAATTTTCCTTGGAGTTTTCACTTTTGGATCTTTTTTTTCAGGAGTGATTGTTGAAGTCTTTTAATGACTATTTTACCCTCTGATTTTAGGATATCAAGACAGTTTTCTTTGATAATTTCTTGAAATATGATGTTCAGGTCATTTTTTTTTATCATGGTTTTCAGGTAGTTCAAAAATTCTTAAGTTATCTCTCCTGGAACTATTTTCCAGGTCAATTGTTTTTCATTCTTTCGATTTTGTTTAAATGATTCTTGATGTCTCATAGAATCATTAGCTTCCACTTGTGCAATTCTAGTTTATAGGGAATTATTTTCTTTGGTTAACTTTTGTACCTCCTTTTCCATTTGTTCTTTTTTTTTTTTAAGGAGTTGTTCTTTTAAAGGAGTTGTTTTCTTTAGTGGATTTTTTTTTTCCATTTAGCCAATTGTATTTTTTAAGAAATTGTTTTCTTCAGCCAATTTTTGTCCTTCCTTTTACAAGTTATTGACTCTTTTTTCATAATTCTCTTGCATAACTCTTGTTTTTTATCCACATTTTTCTTCTACTTCTTCTACTTGATTTTTAAAATCCTTTTTGAGCTCTTCCAAGAGGATATTTTGGATGTGAGATCAATTCATATTTCACTTTGAGTCTTAAGGTTATAGGCATTTTGACATTGTTGTCCTCTTCTGGTGTTTTGATCTTCCCTGTTTCCATAGTAGCTTTTCTATTATCAGGGCTTTTTTTTTTTTAATAGTTTTTACTCATTTTTAAAGGTTGAACTTTGCTCCTGGAGTATGAGGGCTCTGTCCCAATCTTTTTGCCCTGCAGGGCAGGGGTCTGATCACTGGCTTTCCGCTCTGGGGTCTCTGGGGCTGTCTACTAGGGTGGTCCAACCTAGATGCATGTGTTATGCTCTGGGTTCCAGGGGCTGGCAGTTTGACCTTTGTACTGGGGCTGGAGACCCTACAGCTGGCCACTGGCCTACTGAGCCAGAACCACAGAACCTTAATTTCTGTTCTGTGCCGTGACCAAGAGCCTCCCATTGGCTTGCCCAGACATTCCCTGCATTCGGCTTTGCTCTCTTTTATCCAGTGAGACAGACCTTTCCTGAAGTCCTTACAAGTTATCTTGGACTAGAGAATTGTATCACTCCATCTTTTTGTTGATTCTGTTGCTCCACAATTCTTTTAGTGGCTTGATTTAAAGTTGTTTCTAGGGAAGTAGGGAGAACTTGGTCAACGTTCTGGCTTCTCTCTACCATCTTGGCTATGCTTCCTCCCCATGCCCTTTTAAAGCAGTATATTACATGCAACGGAGATAAACCTGCCACTCATAACCTAAATACCAATTAGCCTGGATCTCAGTTGTTCAAATCTTCGTATTTAATTTAATACTAGTGCCTTAAATAGCTATAATGACTTTTAAAAAAATTTTCAAATTCCTTTCTTGTATAATGCATTATCTCACTTGATTTCCACAGAATTGTGAGATTGAGAAGCACAAATAGTGTTATTCCCATTTCATAAATTAGGAAGCTGAAACATAAAATGATTTCATGACTAGCCAAAGTTCACTAGTGAGCTGGTGACAGAGTCAGCAATAGAACCCAGTACACTTTATTCTTTTTATTCAAAGTTTTTACTTCAAAGGATAACGCCTTGGCTTTTTAGTGGATTTAGTGCCTCAAATGATTCATTTAATTCATCAAATGAGATCCTATCTGTTATATGGTAGATATAATACATAGGATCTCACTTTATGCATGAAGTTACATATGTATTTGTGTTTTGTTGTTGTCGCTCATTTATTTAGTTATGTCTGACTCTTCATGACCCCATGGACCGTAGTACGCTAGGACCCTTCTATCCTCCACTATTTCCTGAAATCTGTGTTCAAGCTCATGTTCTTTGCTTCTATTACGCTATCTATCCATCTCATCCTCTGCATTTTCTTCCTATCGACCATGTGCAGGTGACTTTATGACTATCATTCAATCCATTTTGCCAAAAAGAAAAAACAGCAACAACTGAAACTCAGTGGTTGAGTCACAAAGCTAAAATAGGATAGTTATTAGCTACCTTTATTGACTTATTTTATGGTGAGATTGGAGGGGGCTGTCAGTAAGTAATGGTCTTCTCTCTTTGCCCTCAATCTTTCCCAACATTGGGGTCTTTTCAAGTGAGTCTGTCTTCTCATTTTGTGGCCAAAATAGAAATATTTTGGAATTTGAAGCTTAAAAGCTTCACCTTTAGCATTTGTCCTTCCAACAAGTAGTCTGAATTAATTTCTTTAAATTTCTTTTTTGATCTCCTTGCTGTCCAATGAACTTTCAAAGATCTTCTTTAAAACCACAATTTGAAAGTATTGATTCTATTGCAGTTAGCTTTTTTTACAATTCAATTCTCACAACCATATATTACTGCTGGAAAAAACTTAACTTTTACTCTATGGATATTTTTGAGCAAAGTGATATCTCTGCTTTTTTGTATGTTGTCCAGATTTGCCATAGTTTTCTTTCCAAGGAGCAAGTATCTTAATTTCATGGTGGCACTGTCTACACTGATCTTTGAGCCTAAGAATGTGTAATCTGACATTGCCTCAATATCTTCTCCCTCCATTTGCCAAGAAGTAATATGACCAGTTGCCAAGATCTTAGTTTTTTTTTTTAATGTTAAGCTTCAAATCACCTTTTAGACTGTCCTCTTTCACCCTCACCAAGAGGCTTCTTAATTCTTCACTTTCTGCCATCATAGCAGGAATATTAACAGTATATCTGAGATTGTTACAATTTCTCCCAGCAACCTTAATTTTGGCTTTTGATTCATCCAGCCTGGAATTTCACATTATATATTCTGCAAATAAATTAAATAAATAAGATGACAATATATATCTTGGTTGCATTCCTTTCACAGTCTTAAACAAAGCAGTTCCGTATTTGGTTGTAACTGTTGCTTGTTGATCTGTATATAAGTTTCTCAGGAGACAAGTAAGATGATTTGGTATTCCCATCACTTTGAGGACTTGTTGTACACATATAGACATACATATATACATACATATGTATATATACATATATGCTTTATATACATGTAGATAGAATAGATACATAAAGATATGTTTGTATATGTACATGGACATATATTTTCTCATTTGAGTTACTCCTTGAAAGTTAAGAATTTAAATATTACAGCATATTTTTTTGAGGCAGGATAAGTATTTGTGATTTGTACAGTGTAGTTCTTAGAAGAAGAAATGTCTTCTACCCGTGCAAATCAACAACTATTCTCAAATATATAGTCTTATGAAACAGTTCATGGTACTTAAAGGTTAAATGACTTGGTCAGAGACACAGAACTGGATTGAAACTGCTTTTGTTTCTTTGTTTTGAAGCTGAGGCCTGCCCTCTCCCCTAGGCCATACTACTTCAT
Organism: Pseudochirops cupreus; assembly: GCA_028627135.1. NCBI lineage: Eukaryota > Metazoa > Chordata > Mammalia > Diprotodontia > Pseudocheiridae > Pseudochirops > Pseudochirops cupreus. The sequence continues at coordinate 318,756,492 of CM053582.1, read as the reverse complement.
TGCAGAACTCATCCTTGTTGTACAAGCGAGAAACCTAAGGAACTGAGACTTGCTTCTGGTAATACAATTGGTAAGTGTCTGAAATAGGATGTGCTGAACAAATCCAACATAATGTTTTTTCATTGTCCCAACTGATATGCAAAATGATGATTTCCAAGGAAAGAATGAATTTCCTTTATTATATTATGCCATATTATAACAACTCACATTTGAGTTTCACAGAGCATTTTCTTCCTTTCGACCATGTGTAGGTGGCTTTACAACTATCATTCAATCCATTTTACCAAAAAGAAAAAACAACAACTGAAACTCAGTGGTTGAGTCACAAAGCTAAAATAGGATAGTTATTAGCTACACTTATTGACTTACTTTATCCTGAGATTGGAGGGGGCTGTCAGTAAGTAATAGCCTTCAGAAAGAATAGGTTTTTTTTATTATTATTAAATCACTTCTAATAGAAGGGGAAATATTCCAAATCAATTGGTTAGTCAATTGGTTCCAAGTTAGTGCTTAGTGATAAGGAGGGATTCATTCCTCATGGCTAACTGAACATTCAATTTCCACGAGGTGAGTCCATGAGAAATACTTTAATAGCATTTGCAATCAGTTTCCTCATCTGCAGGATGAACGGCTTAGATGAGATGATCTTTGAAGTTCCCTCTTCCTCTAACATTCCATAATTCTGAAACCAAGAAAAGACAGTGCTAGAATTGTTGAGCTGTGACAGTCAAGATAAATGAGAATTAAATGGTACTATCATCATGCATCCATCATGCAAATCCAGCTGATCTAATTAGCAGCTGTACATAAACAGCTGATTATGTGTAAGCACATATAACATTTACAATATTCAGAGACATTTTCTTGTGCTAAAATCTGCTTTACTTTGTTTCTAGATAGGGTCTTTAGAATAGGAGAGAAATACATGAGGATCTGAATTCTATATGGTTTCATGAAGCTACATTTATATAGCCACAAACCCTGGACTATGCATGTTGTTTGATGTTTTCTACCATCTCAGTGGCTTATATGAATGAGCTGGTCAGTTATAGAAAAATTGGTCATGGATACAGGGATACCCCATGTAAACTTGGGCAAGTCATTTGATGTCAGTTTCCTCAACTGTATAATGAGGGGGTGGAACTAGATGGGCTCTGAGGTCCTTTCCAGTCCTATGTCAGTAATTTTTTTTTTATCCCAATCTTGTCCTATTATCTTTTCAACAGGATAATTGATTCATTATGATTAATTTAAGCCTAAAGTCAAAGTTCTCCACCATAATGTCCTTTAACTAGTTCCTAGAGGGCAGCTCAACCTTCAGGCCTAATTTAATTTTTTTGTCCTATACTGGCAGTTTAAGTATTTGTACTGGAGAGAAACTGGCCTTCTGATATTGATGCCTTATCAGAAGTAGCCCTATATTCAACAAAGAAGCACTGAATTGATAGTTCCATCTAGCTACTCTTGCACTACCAAGGAAAGAAAAACAGAAACAAATTCAAATCATCTCAATCTAGTTAAAATAATTTTTAGCCCATTTCCTGCAGATTCCATTTCACCATCTTATTTAGTTGCTCCTATTTTGAAAATGGGGGATTAGGGAAATTTGCCCTCTGAAATTCCAAGTTTTAGCTCCAATCAATTATCTTCTTCCTCCCACACATTGCACTAAAGCTTGGAAATGTCTCTTCCTCTAGGTTGATATATTGTACTTTCCCCAGATGTAGACATTCTGTCTCATTCTAAGAAATCATGTCCCGACATTTTAAAATTATAAGAGGATCATAGATTTAGAGCTGGAAAGAACTTTTGAGATTATGGAATCCAATCTCCTTATTTTAAAGATAAAGCAGTTAAGACCCAGAGAGGTTAATTGACTTTAGCAGAATCATACAACTAGTAACAGTCTTGTGTAGGATTTGAACTCTGGTCTTCCTTACTTTAAGTTCTAGGTTCACTCCACTATACCAGAGGTGTCAAAAACAGCCCAATGATTGATTGTTCTCCTATCCTGTGGAACCAGATTAAAAGGTAATTGGAAAATGTTTAATAAAGTGAATACAAAATACAACATAGATAATGTCAGTGTATTGTTTTCTGAGTCCATGTGTGACTCACAGGGGTCCATTTCTATTTGAGTTTGACACTCCTGCACTACCTCATTCTACTTCAGCTGGATCTTAAATTAAATGACACTCCTGGTGAGCAGAGTTTCTATTCTGCTTCTCTAATTGCTATTCTCCCTGTCTCCTCCCTCCACCCCCTCCCTGTCTGACATTTTGAAAGTATACTATTCTCCCGGCAACCAGAAAAAACCTGCAGGGCTCTCACTGATGACTTGGCACATCACCTTGGGTTTGTTAGAATACCCAAGACATCTTGCACAGGCTGACTTTATGATACTCTTTCTGTTAAGAACCCAAATTTTGACTGAAGGTATCTTCCATTTGCAGTATCACTCTTATTGAACTAACTTGCCTAATGTAACTTTTGTTTCAAAGTTACATTTTTGTGAAGATAATTAATAAAATTAGAGTTATACTTTTAATGCTGCAGAAATCACTAGTTAACTATTCAGATTTGGATTAGGATTCACTTTGAAGCCTTTATTATTGTATTGTGCTATATGACAGTTTGGAAAAACACTATACAGTGAAGTGAAAATATGGAAGACTATAGATTGCAGTAGAGTACAATGAAGGCTTTGGACAAGAGGTAGCTAGTTTGCAGAGTGGATGGAGTGCCAGGCCTGAGGTTGGGAAGACTCATCTTCCTGGGGCCAATTATAGCCTCAGATACTTACTACTTAAATGACCCTGGGCAAGTCACTTATCCTTGTTTGCCTCAGTTTCCTCATTTGCAAAATGAGCTGGAGAAGGAAATGGAAAACCGTGCCAATATCTTTGCCAAACACACACACACACACACACACACACAGACACGGACACACACACACACACACACACACACACACACACACACGCACACACATCCCAAAACCCAAATGAGGTCACAAAGAGTCAGACATGACTGAAAACAACTCAACAACAATAAAGAAGGCAGGTAATAATTGATGTCAGTTTCCTACTCGATTTGTCAGTGGGGGATTTTGTTCAACCACGAATTAATGTCAGTGCTTTCAGAGAGGCCCAGGGATACAGGGCTCATTCACATATTTTTGCTTCTCCAACAAGTATGCCAAAGCAACCTGTCCTAGTGCCAGCTTGGTCTTGTCATACAGAAACAGCCATGATTTGGAATGGGTAGCATTTCATGACAATAATTTTACTAGCTTGATCCACTAATAATTTCCATTCTACTCGTAATACTAATGTCAGAAATGTAATGCTCTGGGAGGTGTATGGTAGCAGGGCAAGGTAGTGGCAGAATTCCATATGTCACCATAATCTTTCACTAAGTACATATTTGCTAGAAAAGCTCATACAGGAAGAACTCATGATTGCAAGTGAAGGCTAGCAATAAAGTATCATGTCTAAAAATACTAAGTTTTCAGGGCATGACTGCTTTGATTCCATATCACTACCTCCAGATGTGCTCCTTCTATAACCTCACTCCCCACTGAGCAACCAGCAAAGGCACCAGATGCATAATTGAACTTCATAAAATTTATGATAATATTTCCATGAGTAGGACACCAATCTGCTTTATTAAAAAGCACATGTGTGTATAAAAGACATTTGATAACAATCACTGTTATGACCTATTTCTTCTCTTTTATCTTTCTTTTTTTTTCATTAGCCAGACACAATAACATCTGACTTAGGCTAATTGTGGAATTTCTTTCTCCAGAGATCTCAGCAAATAAAAGAGAACTGATTCATCTGGTACTGACCTCCCAGAATATGGTCATTCATTCACCTTGGGGAAGTCCTTTCAAGATGTTAAATTCTACAAAATAGCCTAGTGTCTTCAGAATTAACATTTCTTTCTTCAGCTATAGTTTGTTCCCAAACACAATAGTAGAATTTGTTTGGTTCATTAAGGCCCTAACAATCCACCTAACCAGATAAATAGATTGAATCTGAACTTTGAACTCATCTATTCTTCAGTCCTTGTTTTTCTGTCCAGAGTCAGTGACATAACTAAAAGACTCCCAAGAGGGATTCGGTTTTATTCTTGAGAAATAAACCCAAAGTAGTTGTAACCTTTTCTGGTAACGTCATGTTATTCTCTGCTCTGCTAAACATGCTAGATTTTACAATCCCTATAATTCACCATAAGCATCTCTCTTCTGCTATTTTGCTAATTTCAATAGTGGTTCAACAACATATTTTAGAGGAGCTTTATTATCTTGATAAGAATTATTAGAATGTAACCTTGAAATTCATGTATCACTTAGTCTAGAGACAGAGCAGCTATATAGGCAGAATGCGTGCCAATGTTCTGTTAATGAAATGTTAAATATGTATATGTGTGTATGCATGTGTATATATGTATGCATGTATGCACACAAATATATGTATGTATGTATATATATATATATAATTTTAATCATAAATCTGATCATTTGTATAATTGCTTCCAAACAAGGTATTATACAAACAGATTTTACGGACTACAAAATATCTTCCTATAATTTCCTTTGCATGGGTGATAGATTTGATGTTAATACCTTTGCGGATTTTTGTTGTTACTATAGGAATATTTTTTTAAGTAAACAATGAGGAGTAGAAAAAATCCTGTAAATAATAAAATAAGTGAGTGTGATGGTCATACTAGTATCTGTTTCTAGAGAGGAAGAAGCTGGTAGATCACTTAAGTTTGGGAGTTCTAAAGTACAGTGGGGCTAAAGTTGATTAGGTGCCTGCAGAAAGTCTAGCTTGAATATGGAGGGTCTCTGGGAAAAGAGGGCCACCAGGTTTCCTAAGCTGGGGCAAACTGGTCCAGGATAGACAAATGGAGCAAGGAAAAGGCCTAAATGGCCATTACACTTCCAGCCTGGGAGTGCCAGGGAACCTCAGTCTACAAGAAAAATACATAAATTTTTAACTCAGTTTTGATTAACTGTATATAATTCTCAGCATATGTTGACTCTAACTTTGGGTCTCAAAGTCCTTTCTAAGCAAAGCAACTAACTCACCTGGCAAGAAAGGCCTGGTAGGTATTTCAAGGCTCAATTTCTTAACAGAAAAGATTACACATAAAATAACTTGCCTTCAGACAATATCACATATAGTCATGATGCATACGATCTTTCAGTTCTACAACCTAAAAACATGATGCTGCCCCTTATTCTTGTTAGGTTAGGTCTAGGCCAGATTGCATTTCTGGGTCCCTGTGGTAATGGCAAAAGGTTCTGGAAGTATTACATTTAATGAAATTCATGACTGGTGGCCCTGATTCTAAGTAATAACATAAGTAGAGATTGGGGAGTATCTATTACTCTTATGCACCAGAATGACAATACAGCAGAAATTACTCATGGAGTTATCCTCCTGTGTGGCAAGTCAAGTGATCTTGAATACATGCACATTCTGACTCATTTTTATTCCTGAGGTAGCAGTCCTGCAAATTGCTACAGATAAAAGTGTTCTCATTCAGTGGCACCTTTTAAATACTGTTCTTTATTTATAAGAATCAATGAAAAAAGTTTCCCTTTTCTCTCCCCTCCTTCTTCCCTCCCCTAGAGGCCTTCATTAGGAAAGTTTAATGAAGCAGGCAAACAGGTGCTTTTTATATGCTTTTATAAAGGGTTGCAACAGCGCTTTTACCATCCACTTGGCTTCCAACTGGGAGCCCACATCATCAGCTGAGCTAATAGCTCACAGCAGGATCTCTCAGTGTTCTCCACATAAATATTCAGAGGTTCATCTTGCTCTGCCTAGTGATCGATCATAAACACAATAAACAATGAAATATGGAAAAAATAAATACAGAAATGTATGATTTCTGGGTCACGAATTGAAGGAAATTTAGTGTTGCATTGTAAACAATGAGATTAGAGAAATGCACAATGAGTTGTAGGGCCTGCATAGGGACTAACAAAAATTCTGTCAACTGTCATGATGATTTTACTAAACACCCAAGTTATATATATGTACATATATATATATATATATAATATACACACATATCCATATATACACATATATGTATATGTATATACACATATGAATATATATATGTATATACACATACATATACACACTATATAGATATATATATATATATATCCATATAGACATATCTTAAAGTTGTCTTTGGATTTCTGATTGTGCTATATATTATAAAGACAAATTGTATATACATGCATACACTCATACATGTGCATATGCACACCCGCATGTACACACACTTCAGTGGCTCATTACTTCCAGAATCAAATATAAAGTCCTTTGTCGGACATTTAAAATGCTTAACAGACTGGCACCTTCCCACTTTTCCAGTCTTCTTACAATCTGCTCCTTTCTATACATGCTACCATGCAGCTAGACTGGCTTATTTGCAAGAAACTCTGCGCTGTGCCTCTGTACTAGCTGCCGCCTGTGCTTGGGGCTCTCTTTGTACCATCTCTACCTTTTAGTTTCCCTGGCTATCTTCAAGACTCAGTTCAAATTCAACCTTCTGAAGGACTTTTCTTGGTATATAACCCCAACCCACACCTCAGCCATCCTTTTCATCTCATGCCACTGAAATTACCTTCCATAAATTCTTCACGTATCTTATATGTGCATAGATATTTGCGTGTTTTGTCCCTTATTAGAACGTTTGCTCCTTTTGGAATAGGCACTGTTTCTGACTTCCTTTGTGTAGCACTAACTACTCTGGTCCCAATAGCTTGAAGGCCAGGTATGTTACCTTTTACCTTCCCCCATGGTTCTCCAGGTCCTTCAAGAGGTAATGGGGGTGTTTAGGTTCTCAGACAATGGCCTCAGTCCCCTCGGATGGTATTCCTTCCAGTGTAGGGGGTGGGTCCCTTGCAGTTCACTTAATTCGGCCAATCTTTACAAAGAAATATTTATTTCAAAGTTATTAACACACGTCACAAATATAAACTGACTCCCAAACATGGAGAACTTAACCTCCCCTCTACACTATCTCAGTCTCTGAGCAGGGGAAGAGGGATTAGGTACCAAGCTCATTTTACTTCTTAAAGAACATAGTTCCAAATTCCAAGTTCAAAGCCCCATTTGTACTCAAGTCCCAGGGATTCCCTGCTTGACTGGCTGGCTGTAATATTCTGCCTGTCTGGAGTCCTGGCTCCAAAGTCTACATGGAGCAAAGTCCTGGGTCCAGTAGGGATGATCACCTGCACCTAGAAACTGAGGGCAGAAGAAACAGAAGAGAAACACACAACTCCAGTTCCATTTCTTGGGGACCTGGGACCTAGAAGGAGAAAGCAGTTGTAAGACAAATAAACACAGCACACAGGAGGGCTGCTAGCACAGGTTCACTCTTGATCTGGTCAGACAGGAAAGATACCTTCAAAGGGGTTAAGAATCTTCCTTTTTTCTAGTCTAATTTTCTCACAAGGGTTGCTGATAATGGGAGCACAATTTCTGCAGTATTTCCTAATCACCCTTCTTGCAGGCAACTACCCCTACATCTTGATGGAGTCAATTGAGGTAGGCACAACTCGTGCATCCCCCTAAATCCCCTCAAGGCTTAATGGTGGCCAGTTGAGGAATGTGCAGCATTCCAGCTTGTACTTTCAACCTAAATTTCCCCAACCCTTGACCCACCTGCTTTATAGGGTAACAGACAAAGAAGGCATATTGCCAGCAATTGCCTCACAAGTTTACATCACCCCATCCATGTATCTCACTGCACAGCCACAGTGGATGTTTATATTATTTATCATTATATAATGGTGTACAAGCACAGTTGAGATGTTTTGAACCATAACCGTGAGAACTCATATATAATACCTGGCAACAAGAGATTGTATGGCCATGAATCCTGGGAAACTGAACTCTAAGAAATAACAAAAATCCACTTTATACACTCTAAAATCCACCTTGCTTATACTAAAATCCACCTTACTTACAAGAATGATGGCATTTCCTCTTCCAATTGGGTTCATGGCGGGTTCACCGTGAGTAAACTACATGTGATCTTATCCCTACCCCTAGACTTAGCAGCAAAAAACCAACAGGAAAAGAGAGTGAATCTGTTCTAGCCTGGCAATTTTAAGGAAATGGCCTGGTCCAATTACAGTCAATTGAAGGAGGCTACTAGGTAGGAAAACACAGGGAAGCAGGGTGCCTACATGATAGTTAATGATCTTAACGATCACATGTATTTTGAGCAAGCTCCATCCTATTTGTATCTTCAGCATTTGGCCCAGTACCCTGCATGTAGAAAGCATTCATGTGTGTGCCCACGCTCATACACACACACACACACACACACACACACACACACACAGAGCTTTTGGTTTGTTTGGATTTGTGATTTTATCAGCTCGGGGAACTACCTCCCCTCAATGATGTAGGTAGACAAGTCTTTTATAACTTAAGAGTCACTGAGTTGTTGGGGCCATTGAAAGATGAGCAATTTCCCCGACAAACAATAAAGCAGATTTTCATTATCTCAAGGTTGGCCTCTTGTTTACTATGCTTCATTATGTCTCACACCAATACATATATGTAATGCATTGACTCATCATTTGATTGACAGACAAGTGCTTTGATGACCTTGGTGAGTTCTACATAGCAATTGTGTATTAAGTATATAGATTAAAAAACAACAACAACAAACTATGGCCATGGACCATAAGCTAATATTATCTTCACACTGAAGTTGACAGCAAATCTTTTCTTTTCTTTTTTTTTTTTCATGCTTTAAAAAAAATTATATTTTATCTTTTCAATTACATGTAAAAACATTGCTTAACATTTGTTTTTTAAAATTTGAGTTCCAAATTCTTTCCCCACTCCTTGAGAAACAAGCAATCTGATGTAGATTATACATGTACAGCCATGCAAAACATTTCCATATTAGCCATGTTGCAAAAGAAAACAAAGACCAAAA
>CM053582.1:318706214-318746998 GCA_028627135.1 Pseudochirops cupreus | reverse complement strand
CGCGGTGGGAAGCTGCAGAGCCGAGGTGCAAAACCTCTGCCTTTCACTTTTCCGCTCTGGAGGCCTTCTGGCTGGACTGCTTATCTCCCCCTTTCACAAATCCCATTCACAGCTACCGCTAATCCGCTCACCTGAAGCTTCTCAGCCCTTCCTGTCCAGCCGCCCCCAGGGCACAGCCGCGGCTTCAGGCCAGGCTGGTTTGGGTTCGCAGTGCTGATACGGTTCCTCCTAGCCGAGCTGACTTTAGTGGGAAGTATCTTTGTGTGCGTTTTGGAGTTCCAGGATTGGTTTAGAGTCCTATTTTATGGGTATTTTGCGGTGGCTCTGTGAGAGCTGCGATATGTTGCTGCTTCTACGCCGCCATCTTGGCTCCGCCCCCCCAGCAAATCTTTTCTAACCTAAGTAACAGGTATTTACTTTCTGGCAATACATACAAAAAACTCAGTTTTATATATATATATATATATATATATATATATATATATATATATATATACAGAGAGAGAGAGAGAGAGAGAGAGAGAGAGAGAGAGAGAGAGAGGTAGGTCTTTGAATAGTAGAAGGTTAGAGGAATTGTTATACAAATTAGTTTAGCTATAGAGGTGTCAAACTCATTGTCTCAATGTCTGCAGAATAACTGAGTGTGCCCCAAAACCAGATTAAAATATAATCGGAAAATGTATAACAAAACAAATGAAAAATACAATACACGTAGGTAATGTTAATTTTTGTGTTTTGAAGTCAAAGTGCAGCCCAGATCCATTTCTGTTTGTGTTTGACTCCACTGATTTAATACAAGCCAGTTTTCAGGTGAGTGTTATTACTTGCTTAGAATTTTGTTAAATAGCTTTCCAGTCTCATTTCATTGGGATAGAAGTTTCTAATATTCTTTAGATAAGAATTCAATGCCTTTCCAGATGTTCTGGAGAGTAATGAGGAGACAATGCTATTAAAGTTTGTGAAGGATGCTAAGTAAACGTCAGATGACCATATTTCAGAAGGTAAAAATGGAATGCTTCATGAACTAAATCAAATGACAGAATGGTATGAATGAAATGGAATTAGGTATAGCCTGTACATATACATATACATATATATACATATGCAAAGACATATAATATATTGAAATATAATAATATCTAATATTTTCATAGATATTTCATGCATATCTAATATCTAATAATCAAATAATTGAGATATATATCCCTTCAATTGCAAATGGAAAAGTACTGATTTACTAACAGTATATAAGAAAAGATTGGGTTACATGTTTAATGTTTTTTTGGGGGGGAAGGTAATCAGTGTTAAATGACTTGCTCAGGGTCACACAGCTAGTAAGTATCTGAAGTTGGATTTAAACTTGTCTTCCTGACTCCAGGGCCAGTGCTGTAATCACTGTACTGCCTAGCTGCTCTGGGTTGTATATATTTTTTTATGCAAACACATGTGTACAGCTAAGTCCCCATTAGTATGAATAATAAATCACATATAGTAGTGTCATTATTAGAATTTGCAGTATGTATTTTTCATTGGGATATAATTACTGTATTTTACATTTCTAACTTTGAATAGTGCAAATTTAAATACATATATCAAATTCATAGGGATTCATTATTAACACTAATTAGACCCTAGTTATATACATATAGCATTAAACCTCAACCTAATGTAGAGTATATTAAGGGAAAAGAAATCATTCAATAGAATGATAGATTCATGACAGTTGGATTGATTAAATGCCAGGTCAGTTTCTCTAGTGAAATTCTGGAGGGCCCTGATTTCAGGGGTGGTTGAGGTTGGTTTGAACAACTAATTGAAATGATTGATTAGATCAATAGTTATTTAAATGTTTAGGAATTTTCATCTCCATTTAAGAGTTAGAATAAACACACATATTTCCCTTCATCTCCGTGACTACCTATGCGTTCCACGTTCATAGCTTTGCATGCATTCTTGGTGTCAGGTACAGGTTTAACTTGGTAGTAACCTTAGATGAAAAATAGACCTGTTAATAAATCAGTACATATCTTGGCTTAATATTCACAGCTTAATTTAGAGCATACATGGGTTGGATTAGTTACTCTGTTTTGTCACTTAAACAAAGTATTGTAATGCCTCCATAGTTTCATATGTGGCTTTGAGAAATAGGGCCTTTGCTTTTTCCATCTGCCTGATTCTGAAATTCCCTGGTCCTACACAGGCAAAAAGAAAACTGATGCCCCCAAATATGAGATTGCACAAATGACCAGATTTCCTCATCTTTCCCAAGATATAGACCACCTACTTTAGGTTCTATTTATTCCTCTAGCTTGGCATATTGTTTCGTCACCTAATGGAATGGAGGTAGGTGAATCACGTGTTCTCACTATAAAATTATCACCTAGAAGACAAATGGAGTCCAATGTTCAGTTTCAGAACATTTCCACACTATTATTGCCTTAAAAATATATATTTGAACTCATTTCTTGATAGATATTTTTGGCCACCGTTATTTTGCACATTTTAGGTTTTTCCAGGCTGTATCAACATGCTAGGCAAAGAATCACTTTGCCATATTTGATGTTTCCTAATAAAACAAGTGCTATGGGCTGAAAGCATGGCCTCTGGAATGGCATTTGGTAACAAATTGCACTGTGATAAGATTGTTTTGCGCAGAGCTAGGCTGAATGTATATTGCCATATGACTTCTGTTCTCATTGAAAACATATGCATCAGTGCCATCAAGAGCCTGCTGTTACATGATATGAATCTATGGTTAATGGACAAAACTGTGAAATTGGAAGTAATAGTGCTTAGAGAAAATTATGGGTGCGTTTCATACCCTTTTCCCCATTCTTCTATCCACCCCCTTCCACCTGCAATACACACACATATACAGGTGCGTGAAAAGTATATCTAATAAATCTCCTTTTACATGGATCTTTAATATATTTATTTACATTCAGAAGTAGCAGTATTTTCTATATTTTGTGAGAATGATAGAATTTTTACAAGATCCAAAGATCTAATGACAAAGACATTAATTATCTCTAAAACTCTGTCCTTTTTGATTACTACCTTATTTTTATAAACCTCCTTAGAAAGATTTATTATCACACTGGCCAGCAATAGCAACTTTCAAAGATCACCTCTTAAACCACAGAAGGGTTGCTGTCTGTCTGTGGAAGGAGTGTATTTTTTTAATCACATTTTTATTTCTGCAGGTAAATCCAGCCTATGGACTCAAAGTCATTTTGCATTAGATTAATTACTTTATTGCATTTGACACTATCATTTTAATAAGCATGAAAGTCTGCAGGAACCTAATGCATAACAAGCTTGGAAAAATGTCAGTTGGGTACATAAAGGACCTAGTTTTCTATACTACTTTTGGCACCAACATATACCCTTTTACTATTCTTTTGGCTTAAAGTCCTTAAGAGAACAGACAGATTTGGCAGAAGGTAGCTGGTAGGGTAGGGATGTTTAGTGCAGCTCATGGCGGGGGTGGGGATTGGGGGGAATTTAACATCAAATTTCTTTTAAAATAGGAACTCGAGCCCAATTCTCTCTCTCTCTCTCTCTCTCTCTCTCTCTCTCTCTCTCTCTCTCTTTCTCCATGTATCACAATTTTGAGCCATTGAGCCTTGCTAGGAAATTATCCAGCATCAAAGAAACATATCAGACTACCATCTGCCTACAGCTATGACAAAGGATCCACCTTGTATCATTTTCTAATGCATTTGGAGAGAAGGCCTTGGATCTTAGCAGATCTAGCTTTTTTGAAAGATCCCATTTAGTCAAAGTACCTGGCCCAAAGTGTTTTTTTGTTTCTAGGTAAGAAGCACCCTCAGCTAGGGTGGCCATCTATAAGAATTCATTTATAGGAGTATAGGAGGTAACTTTTCCCAAATGTTGATTAACTGATTAGCTTAAACTGGAATCAAATTCCAGATGTTTGGGAGCTATGGAGTATTTCTGGCTGTGATCAAGATATCAAGTTCAATATATTCTGATTTTTCAAGATCAGAGAACTGGAGCTAGAAAGGATAATAGTTGCTTACCATGTCATATCCAAACTTCTAAAAAAAAAACTATCCACTTGTCTCCCATTTCTTATCTTCTACTCACTTCTCAATTACTACCTTCAGTCCCACCATTCAGTAGAAATGATTCTCTGCTGATCATTAATGACTTTTTTTCTTTTTGGAGGGCAATTGGGGTTAAGTGACTTGCCCAAGGTCACACGGCCAGTTTTTGTGTCAAGTGTCGGAGGCCGGATTTGGACTCAGGTCCTCCTGACTCCAGGGACAGTGCTCTATTTATTGCGCCACCTAGCCATCCCCATTAATGATTTCTTAATTGTTAAAGTCAATATCTTTTTTTTTTAGTCCTCTTTCCTCTTAATCCCTTTGTAGAATTTCACACTAGTTGAGTTACACTAATTTATAGAAATTCTCTTCTCCCTGGATTTTCATGAGACTGCTCATCATATTTCTTTTCCTACTCATCATACAAATCATTTTCATTTCTTTTGCAGTTTCACTATCTCTGGTTCAACCCCTTATGAGGCTATACCCCAAGGCTCTATCCTGAGCTCTTTTTGTCTTTTCATGGTATTTTTTTTTTGTGTGTGTGTATCTCATCAGTTTCTGTGGATTTGATTATCATTACACAGATGATTCCAAAATCTGTATCTCCAGTGCACCTCTCTCTACTTATCTCCAATTCCACATTACCAACTGCCTGAATGGCCTTTTAATCTGGGTGCCCCACAGACATCTCAAATTCATAATTCTATGTCCAAATCACAATGCATTTTCTTCTTCCCTAAATGAGCCTCTCCTTCTAACTTCCCTTTTTCTGTTAATGGCACCAGCATTCTTCTAATCACATAAATTTAGAACCCGGAAGACATCCTTCACTCTTGAGTCACTCACCCCACATTTCCATTAAGTTGTCAAGTCCTGTCAATTCCACTTCTGCAACATCTCATTCTTTTGTCCCTTTCTCAGTTCTTTATCCTAGTCTAGACCCTCATGATATCTAGTCAGGAATATTTTTTTTTAGCCTTCTCATTGACCTCTCTATGTCTGGTCTTTCCCCTCTTCAATCCCTTCTCTACTCAGCTTATGGATATTCCTAAAGTGCACATCTGATTATATCACTCTTTTGTTATAGAAGCTTCACTATTGCTCCATATTGCCTTTAGGTTAAAATATAAATTCCCCTTTTTAGCACTTAAATCCCTTTAAAATTCATTTTAGCCTATCTTTCAAAATTTTATACACATTATTCTCATTCACACACTTTATTCCCTATATGTATTTATACAAAATATTCTACTTCCAACTCTGCCCCTGCCAATTCCCAATGCATAGAACAGGGGTGGAGAACCTGCGTGGCCTCGAGGCCACATGTGACTCTCTAGTTCCTCAAGTGAGACCCTTTGATGGAATCTTCACAAAGTTTGGATTCAGTCAAAGGGCCACACTTGAAGACCTAGAGGACCACATGCAACTTGAAGGCTGCAGATTCCCCACCCCTGGCCTAGAATATTCTTGCTCCTATACTCCACCTTTGGGAGGCCATAGCTTCCTTCAAGTCTTGTACTAAAATGAGAGACATAATATAAACAATTTTACTAGTTAGCATTCAGACAATGGCAAAAAATGTATGGAATGAAGGATGGGTCTAGAATTGGGGACTAGTGATCAAGTACCTTACCTTACCCATATGGAAATTACTTAAAACCATTTAAATGACAATGTTATTATTTCCAGACTTCTGTGTTGGAACAATTCACAGAGCTGTTGGTATTATATTCCCCCAAATCCAATTTCCCAAATAGACAACCATCTCTTCCTTCTGTTGTCCATGACCTCTCAGTAGACGATGCTTACTGTGTTACTGTGTAAAAAATGCCATATTGTATATTCTGGGAAAATGCAAAAGAAATAGCAATTGTCTCCAGGCCCTTCAGGAGCATTAAAATCTAACTGGGAAGAAAGGGCCTGAAGACTAGACACTGTGAGTGCTTGAAAAGAAATAGAGAAAGAGCTGAAAATAAGCACATTAGCCTTAGGAATATGTTTTCTTCCTTCAGCCTTGTTATGACCTGAAGGCAAAAGAATCCCTCTTGCATTTTTCTTGGGACTGTGACTTAAAGTCTGGCTCAACTTGTCAAGAGCAAATATCAGTCTACCAGGTAGCACAGAGACAATACATTGAGTGTGGTAGATTTTTGCTATAACACTTCAAAGGCAGCATATTAAATGTAATTACAGCAGAACAGAAGTAGCTATTTCCAAGGTATAATCTAAGATGCTGCTTGTGGTTCTGTCAGGTTTTATCTTTTTAAATGACAGAGTTTCTTTAATATGCTGAAGTAGACAGAACAAAAAACTGGACTTTCCACTGAGTTGTCCTTCAGCTCAGTAGCAACCTATTATCCCAGCTCTTATCCAGCTCCATCAAAATTCCAACCGGGCTGCTTTTATTTATTTGTCTTTTTTTAGCCTTGAACCACGCTAAATTGACACCAGTCCTTTGTTACCTAATGTCTCAGATCTGTAATTTTTATTGTACGTTATTCTTTGCACTCTCAGACCTAGCATCATATAGACTTTGGTGGCCCATACCTGACCATTGTCATAGCTGACAGTAAAGTCCCACAAGAATTTGACAACTGTTGTGAATCAGATATAATCCAGGCCAGTCTGGTTCTTTGGGTTTGGGATTACAATAAAGTGAGCTACTTGTAGAGCACCTAACTGCTAACATAAGAAGATTTACTCATTCATAACGTGGAAGGGATACACAGCAAGAATACAGAATTGATTCATTGGAGTACAACTTTTCTGCCTTTGAGACAGTCACACTAGTATGCTGAAGGACAACAGCTTTGGGCCACCCCCAAGCTTTATCAGTGACATAAGCCTAAATCCCCTGAGCTATTTAAGAATTGAAAGTGGTCTATATACCTTAAAAACCCAAACATACAAACAAGGAAAACCTAGCTTAGCCTATATAACAGATACTATTCTTACACAGTAGCCCTTTGTTAATTTTTGCAAGGATTACAGGCTAAGTTAAATATTCCCTTCAGTTCTTTCTTTGATATTTCCTTCAACATTACCAAATGAGTCTCCTTTCATTTTTTAAAAATAAGGTCTTACTGATGTCTTCTTTTTGCATAACGACAATTCCCCTAGGCTTCCCCCCGCTTCCCTTCAAAAAGAGCTATGTCACGTAACAATATTGTAGAAAGACAAAAACAAAGAAAAAGAAGAGGAAAAATTCATGATAATGGATCAGTTACATCAGCAAAGTCTGAAAATATGAGCAATGTGCCACACTTGTGGACTCGCCGCTTCTGCTAAGGGCGAGAGTGGCTGAGACTTTCACTGAGCTCTTCTGTAGAGTGAGGCTTGTTCTTGGTACTTTGTACATTCACTTTTTTTGGTGGCTGTTCTTTCTGTTTATATTTTAGCTATCATGTGTATTGTTTCCTTCTATCAACTCGCTTCCTTCTGCTCCAGTTCATTTAGATCTTTCCATGCTTCTCTGGAGTCGTCACATTTGTCACTTCTTCCACACTTCGCCATTCTGCAGTCAGTGAGCATCTACTTTGCTTTCGATTCTTTCCTGTCACAAAAAAAGATTTTGCTACAAATATTTTGGTACAGATATAGACTTTTCTTTCCTCATCAATGGCCTCCTTGGGCATAAGTCTACTAATAGAAACATTGGTGAAAGGGCTTATTAGTTTTATAACTCTAAATTGCTTTCCAGAATGGTTGTACTGATCACAGCTCCACTCACAGTATATTCCACTCTCCTGGACCTATCTTTCCACAACCTCTTTTATATTGACTATCATCTTTGCCAATTTGTATCATGTGAGGTTTTTGTTTTGATTGACATTTCTAATTGTCATTGATTTGAAACATTCTTTCATAAGATTAACAATAGTTTGCAATTATTTTAAGAGGTGTATGATGATACTTTTTGACCACTTCTCTATAGAGGAATAGCTTTTGGTCATACATAAATATCTCTTAATTGTTTGGATACCCAACCTTTACCACAGAATACAAGGATTTCTTTTTTGTCTCATTTGACTGTTTCCTCTCTTATCCAAGGTACATTAATTTTGTGCAGAAGCTTCTCAGTTTCCTATAATAAAAGTTATTTTTAATAGCTATAATTATCTTTATCTCTTGTTTGGTTAAGCTTATATTTCCTCCTCAAAGCTATGAAAATTGTATATAATGGGGGTGGAGCCAATATGGGGGAGTAAAAGTAAAATTATGTATAAGATTCTCTTCAATTTTTTAATAGTATGATCTTTAATATTGAGATCATGTATATATTTAGAATGTATTATATAGCATACATTGTTAGTCTAAGCCTAATTTCCTAGCAGTTTTTATCAAATAAGGAGTTCTTTGCTAAGTAATTTATGCTTTCCATTTTATCTTATGTTGGATTATTAAGTTCAGTTGTTTCTGATTTTTTTCTTGCCTAGATTGTTCCCTTCATCAGCCTATTTTTAAACCAATACTAGATCTGATGACTGCTGCTTTATAATATAGTTTGAGGTGAGAAAGTACTATTATCCCTTTAACCTTACTTGTTTTCAAAATTTATCTTGCTATTCTAGCTCTTTTATTTTTCTATATGAATTTTATTAAGTTCTACAAAGTTTTGACAATTTGGTATAAGTTTAAAATTTTAAATTAACTTTGGTTATTTATTGTTTGACTTCTTGTCATTTTCATTATATTGGTATGGTCCAGTCATGAGCACTAACTATTCCTCTAACTATTTAAATTGTTCTTTATTTCTTTTAGGAACATTGTGTAATTGAATCTGGTCAAGAATTTTGCTTACTGATCCCCACATATTTTTTATATTTTGCAGAATTTTGCAGTGAAAATCAGATGCCACTGATTTTTCTTTTATTTTTCAAAACATTTATTTTTATCATTCTTTTAAAAAAATTCCCATTCCAAATTCTTTCCCTCTCTCTAGTTCCTCCTCCAGTCATTGAGAAAAAAAGCAATGTGATATCAATAAGATATGTAAAATCATGCAAAACATATTTCCATATTAGTCATGTTGTGAAAAAAGCAAGAAAAATAAAGTGAAAAAATTATGCTTCAATCTGCACTTGGAGTTAAACAATTCTATCTGGATACTATTTTTTATTGTGAGCCCTTTGGAATTGTGTTGGATCATTATATTGATTAAAGTAGCTAAGTCTTTTATAATTGATCATCATTGCAATATTGCTATTACTTTTACAATGTTCGAGTTTTGCTCCCTTCACTTTGCATCAGTTTATGTATCTTCCCAGGTTTTTCTGAAACCATCCCATTCATAATTTCTTATACTACAATAGTGTTCCCTCACAGTCACATACCAAAGTTTGTTCAGCCATTCTTCAATTGATAGACATTCCCTCAATTTCCAATTCTTTATCATCACAAAGGCAATTGCTATAAATATTTTTGTACTTATGTGTCCTTTTTCTTTTTCTTTGATCTTTTTAGGATACAGACCCAGTAGTGGTATTGATGAGTCAAAGAATATGTGCATTTTATTAAACATAATCCCAAAGCATTCTCCAGAATGGTTGGATGAATTCACAACTCCACCAATAGTGCATCAGTGTCCCAGTCTTTTAATATTCCCTTTAGCATTTGTCACTTTCCTTTTCTATCATGTTAACCAATCTGATAGGTATGGGTTGGTATCTCAGAGTCATTTTAATTTGCACATCTCTAATGAATATTAGAGAAATGCTATTGATTTTTGAGGGCGAATTTTGTAGCTGACAACACTGTTGAACCTATTAATTGACTTAATTGGTATCTGTTGATTTTCTTCAATAACTTTGTGTTATTAATATTTACTTTCCTTTATTTTTCAAGGCATTCTCTTGGTCACTTGCATAATTTGCAATTTATTGGAATTGTTAAATATAATGCTATGTATCTCAGAATTTGCAACACAGTGTTTTTCTTTTTCTTTTCCTTTTCTGGAGGTGATCTGTGGATCCTTTCATTTAGTGCTTTGTTTTCTGTATACAGAAATTCTGGACAATTTTCTTATGGTGTTTCTTGCATTATGGTGTTCAGATTATTTAATTTTCACAGGCTTTTGTAAGACCTATAATCCCTAAATGCAACATAATACAATATATAAATATTTGTTAAGTGCTTATTAAATGGTAAGTATTGTTCCAAGTACTAGGGAAGCAAGAAGAAAAGCAGTTTTTGTCCTCAAGATGATAACTATCTAATAGGGGAAGAAAATACACCAAAGAAAGTTGAAATGTGAGGGAAAGAGACAAAGAAGGTTCTTGGTGCAGGCATGGTGATAGTACGTTTAGACTCAAGGAGTGCAGTTGGTGGGCAATGAAGAGCTGGTTGAGCTTCTGAGATATTTGAAAAGAATTTTTGCCCTGCCTTCCCATGCTCTAATCAGAAGAGCAGAGGCAACTGAGGGTACTTATGAGGTAATACTACAAAACTGATGTAATCTCTGTGATGATGAGATTCCTGATGATGAGGTGTGGTTTTTTTTTCAGGGGTGGTGGGCAGGGATGATGATAGTAGAGTCAAGTGGGAAAGACTGGTTCCTCAAGGAGACAATATATAAAAGGAAGGTGTAAAGCTATGAAGGAAGGGGAATACAGGGAGAGAGAGAGGAAATACCTTCATGGGGGCATGGTGAGAAAGATGGGAAGAGTCAGAAACACAGCAGGGCAGGAAATCAAACATAGTCAACCTTTTCCCTTCTACAAAATGGAGACCCCTGGAAGGAATTCATCAATGGAAGGGGAAGGGGTGTGGCATGGTGAGAAGGTAAGGCTCCAGGTTCTAAGGGAAGGTCCAGGGTGAGAAAGAAAATAAGTCATGGTGGCAAAATCCAAGAGAATCAGAAGCCAAGCAGGGTGGAGAATGAAATATGACTGCCTTAGGCTCATCCTCAAAATGGAGGTCATTGGAATGAACTCAGCAATGGGAGAAGGAGGCTGGCATGGTGGAAAGATACTCCAGAGAGAGAAAGTGGGTATTATAGTAGTGTAAGAAGGAGAATAATTTGTAATGAGGTTGTAAAAAATAGATTCCTGGGCTCAGGTTGTTGAGTATCTTAAAAGTAAAAAGAAGAGGTTTTATTTTTATACTGTATATTATGGAACTGTTAGTGTCTATTGAATACAGAAATGACTTGCTCTCTTCAAGAAAATATCTCTTTGGCAACTGTGATAAATTAGAAGAGAAAGACTTGAATTAAGGAGACCAATTAGGGGCTATTCCTATATTTCAGGTGATAAATGATAAGAAAATTAAGTGAGGGTGGTGGCTTTGTGGCCAAAGAAAATGATATGAATTTGGGAATTATTGTGGAGGTAGAAGCAATAATATTTATCAGTACTTATCTGCTGCAGAAAGGAACAAGAACAAAACTTATAACTTAGGTACCTGAGTGTATACAACCTTGCCACTTGGGTACATTACAAATATATGTTATTTGAAGTAAACTAGGTCCTTACTTTCAGCAAGACAATTCTTTTACTTCCTATTAATTGAATCTCTATACCATTCTTCACAAAGTCTCTTATAAAACTTTATTTTTCTCTTTCCTCTAGCCTCCAACACCATTTCCACACAACTTCTCTCACTTAAGGACCTTTCCTCATACTTTACTGAGGAAATAGGGAGTATTCAGAGTGAAGCATTGTCCTTCCAAGTGCTGCCTTGCACTAAAGAGTTTCAAAAAAATCCACACAGAACAATTCTTAGTGTTTTAAATGTTGTATAAAGATTCCCAAATAGCCCATTAGCGCAGTTCTTAGGCAATATTTTCCCCATTTTCTATGTCCCCAAACCCACTGATATCACCACCTGTGCTCTTCTCCTTTACTTCAGGCTCTGATGAATGCAAGGCAAATCCCTTTGCTTTACAGTTGAATTTGCCTTCTCCAGCAGAGCACCTCCACCATTTTCTCTGCTTTTCCTAATCTTCAGTTTCTCCTTACATCTCTCTAGATATCTCTCCACATGTTACCGCCTACAAACACAGCACAGATGTCTCTCTTCGTCCTCCTCCTCCCCTCCCCAAAGAAAACTGCTAAGGGTCTTCACCATCCCTCAAGATATCCTCTCTATCTCTCCTCCCCTTCACAGTCAAGGTCCTAGGACAGAGCTGGTTACACTCATGGACTCCACTTCATCCCCTCTCATTTACTTTGCCACTATTTGTATTCTGGCTTCCTAAATCATCACTCAACTAAAATTACTCTGAAAGTTATCAGTGATGCCTTAATTACCGCATTTGATCAAGTAAACAAGCATGCATTAAGTACTTATTATGGATTAGGCATGTGCTAAGCACTGGAAATAAAAATAGAAGCAAACATAGAGACAGTCCCTACTCTCAAGGAGTTTACATTTTAATGGAAAAAAGTAACAGGAAGAAAAATGAAAAACGCTTTGGGAGGAGATCCTCAGAGGAGCATGGTAGAGAAAGAAGTCAGAAGCCAGAAGCAGTACTGAGGAGTGAAGGGGGTGAATATGGATTGTCTACGCCCTTCACTGAGGCTGATTCAGTGGATAGAGCTCTGGACCTGGAGTCAGGAAGACCTGAGTTCAAAAATGACTTCAGACACTTACTAGCTGTGTGATCTTGGTCAAGTCACCTAATCTCTGTGTGACTTAATCAACTAGAAAAGTAAATGGCAAATCACTATGGTATCTTTGCTAAGAAACCCCCATGGAACACAGATACAAATGAACAACAACATGCACCTTTCTTAAAATGACCTTTTCTTTTTCTCATATCCTTTTCTCAGGCTAATGCTACTCAGTTGACACCATTGACTGCCTTCTCATATTGGATTTGATCTCTTCTCTGAGTTTTCATGACACTGTCCTCTCTTCATTTTCCTTCTACTTGAGTGATCACTCTTCTGTCTCTTTCATTGCTTTATCTTCCATATCATGCCCTGTAACTCAGTCCTTGGATTTCCCCTATTGTTTCTCTGCCATCTCTCACTTTGTGACTTCATCTGCTCCGGTAGATTTAATTATCTTCTTTCTAAAGATAACTTCTAAATCTGTATATCCAGCTTTAATCTTTCTTTTGAGCTCTAGCCACACATCCTCATTGGCTTATTGGATATTTCAAACTAGATGTCTTATAGGTATTTCAAATTCAATATGCCCCAAACTGAATTGATCTTTCTCCTAAAACTCACCTCCTTTCTAAACTTCCTATTTCTGTCATGGCAAAAATCATCCTTCCAGTCATTCAGGTATTAAATCTTGGAATTAGCCTTGACTCTTTACTCACTCTTATTCCACATGGCCAATCAGTTGCCAAAGCTTGCTGTTAATTTGCTGAAAATTATAATTCTCAATATTTGTACTATCATGATTACCAATGATCTACTACAGATTGTTAACTTGACAATTAAACTAAAGGTTTTTACTAGTTTAGACAGTTGAAAAAGGATTGAAAAGTAATGAGATTTTAATTTAACCTTCATTGTCACTGTCAATTTTCAGGCTGCATTGTTTCAATATGCCAGGAATTGTTTTGTTAGGCAATTTTTTGTGAAGTCTCATTCTCAGAGGGTCTAATTTGGAAAAACTGGAAAGTAATTATGTAATTTCAAGCATCATCATCATCTAAAAAAAGTGAATAAGGAATGAAAGGTAATAGGAAGGAGTAGAAACTCTTGTGCACAGCTCTTCTTCCTTTCCAGTGTTAAGGTACAGAGGAGTAAATGAATAATCACATCAACTTTGTACAGGTCTCTTAACCCCTAGACAGACAAAAATTGTACTGGTCTTTTTTTTTAACTTCAGAGCAATCACACTCTCTTCAGCATTAAGCAATGGTGTTAGGCCTTGTTTAAAGTAACAATCTGTTAAAACAGGGAGAACTTTACCTTGTTTTTGTGTCTGTTGGATATCCCATGTATCTGGGAAATGATGCATATTGGGGAATAGACAGACCAGATTCTGATATTCTCAACCGGAAAAGCAGCTGCCAGATAGTCACACTAATATTTCTGCACCACAAAGGACAGGGTATAAAGGAAACTGACTGGGCTTTGTGGCCTCATCCTCTTATTTGAACTTCTGGGGCTAAAAAAGAGGAGTAGTTGGGAGTTGAAAGGCATAGATCAGCAACCCTAACAGCAGGCCCTAGCTGGTGACTGTGACAGGTACAGAAATCCTGGAGCAACTGGGGATGATCCAGTCTTTTTGAAAGGTTATCTCTATACGAGGTCTGCTGAGGGCTTTGAACTACTTTGAAAAGTCTTTCTCCACCAATGGTAGGAAGGGAGAGCACCCCTGACATTCCTTTATCTTAGAGATGGGAGCAAAAACCCCACTCTCCTCCATATTTTCTTAGGAATGTTGGCACTACAGGTTTAGGAAATCACCTTGTCTTCAGAAAAGATCTGGGAAGGCATGAAAGAAGATATATCAAATGACAACTCTATCTGTGCAAGTGGCAGAGACTGTTTGTTTTCCTTCATATTTTTCCATATCGTTACAGCTACAGAAAATTTCTATACTGTATATCTGAATCAATGCAGCTACAGAGGGAAGAAAAGTGAGAAAGAAACGTTTCTGGGTAAGGGAAAGCCAAATATAGATAAATTAATTTGCTATAGTGCTATATTTAATTTCATTTATTAAATTAGTCCTTACAAAGCAAGATATAAAACTCCACTTTGCCAATGCAAAAATGAAGTTACTACCATAGGTGGAAAACCATTCTGGCCAGCTCAGACTGTGAGGTTGGCTCAAATTTGAATTCCCCAAGTGACCTGATAAATTACTGTATCCTAGCTAGCTCTGAGTGCATATAGAGGACAGTGGGAAACAGCGCTATTAGAATTGTCATTGTTTGTTTCAGTCTCTTCGTGACCCCATTTGGGGTTCTCTTGGCAGAGATACTGGAGTCATTTGCCATTTCCTTTTCCAGTTCATTTTCCAGATGAGGAACTGAGCCAAACAGGGTTAAGGGACTTGCCCAGGGTCATACATCTAGTAAGTGTCTGAGACTGGAATAGAGCTCAGGTCTTCTTGACTCTAGGCCTGGCACTCTATTCACTATGCCAGCTAGCTGTCCTGCTGCTAGAATTCCTGGTGTCTAACTCATATACTAACTTTGTTAACTCAGCCTCCTTAACTGGATTTTTATCTGTGGATCAGTAAATTTGAGCAGAAATCTTTAACCATCAACATCACATGTCTTTGTGTTACCTGTGGGGATCTGACCTTGGCTTTTTTGTTTTTTAATTTCCTGAGTTATGAGTGGAAGGATATTTCTTTCTTAGGTGAACATTTTTTGTTCCACTGAAGCAGTGGAAAGAACTCTTGATCTAGAGGCAGAGGACATGAGATCAAGTCTCATCTCTCTCATTTTGCTTCTCTGTGCATCAGTCTCCTCATCTGTGGAATGAGGTGGGGAGTTTGAACCAGGCAGTCTCTAAGATCTCTTCCAACTCTAAACCTATGATACAATGATTCTGCTAAAAGTGGTTTTCCTTCTAGTTTTCGTCTTGAATTTCCCTCCAGATTTTCATTTTGAAACGCAAGGCTAATAGCAATCTTGTGAACACTTTCTTCCTTTATTTTTTGATGCTGTAGTTGTGGACCTATATGTCTGAAGAAAGATCAAGGTCTTCTTAAGAGTGTTCATTTTAAAATATAAGTTTAACTTTCATATTAATTCAACTAGACATATCAACAATGCAGTATTCACAATGCCTATGGTAACTGTAAATATGCTGATATAGGTATTAATCACAAAATATAACAGGCTCTCTACATGAGGGACAAAGCTAGAACATTTATTCAAATACCAGAAAACTGAGTCCCCAAACCAGAAAGTCAAAGCCATCACAGTAACTATGGAATTGGCACATGTAGTTAATGCAGTAAACACCCATGTTCTCAAGCCTCAGGCTACCTCAGGCAAAGATCCTCCTCTCCTCACTCACAGCAACTGCTCAGGGTCCACACAGCTTGCTCCTAGCAGCTCTGGCCCCCCACAGTTCCTGTCCCCAGCAGTCCTCAGCAGGAGTCCTCAGCAGAAATTTTGGCTGGCTCAAAAAAGAAAGGAGTTTGCACTGCAGCTGCTGCTTCCAGTCATCATGCTGGCTCCAGCTCGGATCTGGCTTCCTCCTGCCCCATCCCTTCCTGCTACATCAGCAAGTTCAAGGGGCATGGAAGATATTCAAATCCCATAATCATTACTCTAGACTCCTGGCTGAATTCAGAATATGTCTGGAACTAAAGATAAATATATAGACTATAGTATCTCTTTTAAAAAAATGTATGTCATAATATATCACATTGAATCTTGGAAGAAACTCATAAAATGCTAGGTGAGGTGATTTTCAAAAGTGTTAAAATATCTTCTGCCCCTACAGCATTCACAGTTTTATGATATTTGTAAAAGCTCTTTCCTTTGTCAAGAATTGGCTGAATGCTAGCTGCTTCACCATCTAGTGTCTTGCTCATGGTACAAGGACCTGGTTTGAACTTTAGGTTAATTTTATTTTGGCTGGCATATTCTCTGACAACTGTATCAGAAAAATGCCAAGCTAAGTAGGCATAGCCCTGTACTGCAGCAGTAACTCTAATTACTTCCGTCAGATCTGGCTTTCCCAGTAAGATAAGACTACACAGCCTCTTTCAGAGCTATTTGAGAAGCTGTGCTTAGTCTTGCCTTGGAAAGAGCTATAGTACTAAAAATGGTAACTTTAAAGTTTATTCTATGACCTGATGGTAGATAGTTAATCCATAGCTACATCCCAGGATCGCATTTAGATTCCTGTAGGAACTGAAGATAAAGAATGATGTTAAATTAATTAAAGGTAATTGTATCTAGCATTTGATCACTTATGTCTTTTTCTGACAGTCTACAGACAATAAGTAACCAAAAATTCTCGTTGCTGGGTGCTACTGAGGCACATACTGCTACGCTTCCAGATTGACATTAAATAGGGATAGGAAAATGCTGTACCCAAGAGCAGCAGCAGGAGAAATAAATAAAAATAAGGAACAATCTACGTGTTTAGGATATGATGACTTTAAGTTGGAAAAGGACACTTTTCCTATCTTGCTTGTATCTTACAGGATTTGGTACCATCTTTGTGTAGAGACATAGACAAAGAGTCATAGATCAAAGCAAACAATCAGCCTTCTCTTACGTATTCTCTAATTACATTGCTTTGGATGCTTCTCAAGGACTGTATTTTTTAAATTAATAAATGCTTGACCTCTAATATACTAGAATTGTTCCCAACAAGGTTTATAGATTGGCCCAATTAAGTATCTAGATTAGTTTATTACTTATTGATCTCATCTAAAGGATATGAATGACAGGCCTTTTCTGACTAAAATGCCACTTAGATGGTGGTGCTACACAATGCCAAATATGTGAGTGAAAAGTGATTAATTAAACTGATTCTCTAGATTTTTTTAATATGGATGTTTACTGTATTTTAGAGGAAACATTTTCAAGGTATCATAGAGCTCATGTAGGAATAGCATAGAAATATAAAGAGATTAAGGTCAAAGTTAACTACTTCCTCATACAAAAAAGAAAAGAAACAAAGAATCAAAGAGGTTAACCAACTTGTTTGGGTTCAAAAAATTAGTTAATGGAAGAGGTATGAACCGGACTCAAGATTTTCTGACTCCAGTGCTTTTTTTCCTTTCTATTGTACCATTTACTGTCTCCTTGTTTATGATGTTGGGGGTACGAGCTAGTAGTTATCTGAGAATTCTCTAAGCATGTTGAAGACACTATGAGCTTGTCTACACTACCATTATCCTCTCTCCCTCCACATTACAGTTTGTTGGTGCAGTTGCTACTACTATATCAGAGACTTCATTGCAACAGCTATACCTTTATCTTCTTCAAGTAATCTCAGACCTTTGGGAAAATTGAAAGTAATGTAACATCTTCAAAAAATATTAAGAATTCCAAATCTACACCAATGGTATTATTTAGCTGAAGAGAAAACTGAGTCCTAGAGAGGTTAGTAATGATGAGAAAAAATGAATAGAATCACATGTGTTCTGGTTTATAATTACCCTAACAGAAAAGTATGGCAGAACAGATTAGAAACCAGAATCCAACAATGTTATTTACAAGAGACACACTTGAAACAGAAAGACACACACAGAATTTAAAATAAAGGGTTGGGGGCAGAATCTAATATACTTCAGCTGAAGTTAAAAAGTCAGGGATGGTAATCATTATGTTAGATAAATAAAAAAAAACAAAAATAGACTTAATTAAAAAAGATAATCAGGAAAACTGCGTTATTCTAAGAAGTAACATAGGCAATGGAGTAATATTAAAAAAGATTTAACATTTCTCTAATAAAGGCCTTATTTCACAAATATATGCTCAGTATAGTGCTGAGTCAAATTTATAAAAATAAGAGCCATTCCCCAATTGATAAATGGTCAAAGGATATAGACAGGCATTTTTCAGAAGAAGAAATCAAACCTATCTGTAGTCATGCTCTAAATCACTATTGATTAGTAAATGAAAATAATTCTGAGTTACTGCCTCACATTTATCAGAAGTGACAATGAACTGCTGGTAGAGTAGCAAACTTGGGTTTGAAAAACAATTTGCAACTATGTCCTGTGGGCTATAAAACTATGTATACCTTTGGATTCAGCAATACCACTACTAGGTCTGTATCCCAAAGAAATCAAAGAGAAAGGAAAATGACCTATATGTATAAAAATATTTATAGTAGTTTTTTTTGTAGTGATAAAGAATTAGAAATTTAGGGGATGCTCATCAGTTGGGGAATGGCTGAACAAGCTGTGACATATTGTTATGGATTGTTATGGATTATTATTTTGCTATCAGAAATGATGAAGGGGGTGGTTTCAGAAAAACATGACAAGATCTGTGTGAACAGATGCAAAGTGAAGTGAAAAGAACCAGGATATCATTGTGCACAATAACAGCAATGCTGTAATAATGATCAACTGTGAAAGACTTGGCTCCTCTGACCAAGGCAATAATCTAAAATAATTTCAAAAGACTCATGATGAAAAAATATCCCATCTCTAGAGAAAGAACTTATAAACTCTTAGTTAAAATTGGAGTCTAATTTCTCATTTATTTTTCTTACTTTATTTTTTGAAATATGACTAAATGTATTGCATGATTTCAAATATATTATTGATATCATATTACTTCCCTTCTCAGTGAGTATAGGAGGGGGAGAGAGGAAAATAGATAATTCAGAACTTAAATTTTTAAAAGAAAAAATTGCTAAAATAAATAAGTCTTATTAAAATTATAATTACTTCATTCATCTTTTATAAGTGGTCACATCTTGCTCTGAAGCTCTAGGTTCTGCTTTCTGATCAATTTCTATATTAGACTTCCTTGTTAGGCCTAACTTGTCATCTTTATTTATTGCTACACCAGCATACAAACAGAGATGGCTTTGGATACAAATAGCCTCAGATGCAGCAATATGAAGTTATTTTCATAAGGTATCTGTTTCCCAGAATATTTTGAGCAAAACACAAAAAATGTCAACTGAGATAGAATTTCTACCTAATCATCTTCAACACATATTTGTGAATGATCTCCCCCTGTGATAATTTGCATCAAATTGTGAATGTTCATGTCTGTATATATGATCCTTAGATCAAAGAATGCTTCATGGCATTAAGGACCTGGGGAATTTCTCAGGGGTTTTCCCTCACTTTTTTGGCTCAGAATAATATCCATTGCCCCCTCCACAAAAGAAAGTGTGCATAGAGCCCTTCACTATACTGAGACTGACAATATTACTGAAGGAAGCTTTATTCAAAGAAGAAAAAAACAGTTATCCTTGAATAAACAAATAGCCTTAAAGATGTGTGTAAGTTACTTCCAACAGTTACTCACAGTTTTGAGCATGGGAAGGCCTATGGTAAACAGTTTCCTTTGCTCCATGTCCTATGGTAACCTTTCCCTACCTTTCAGTATATATGGAGAGAGACAGAGACAGAGACAGGGGCACAGAGAGGGAAGGGAGAGGGAGAGAGGAGAGAGAAAGGACAGACAGACATAGAGAGACAGTGAGAGATAGAGTGAAGGAAGGAAGGAGGGGACAGGAAGATGAGAGGAAGAGAGGAGAGAGAGAAAAAGAGAATGAAAGCAAGGGAATGCTTTATGGCATTTCTCATTCTGTAGACTTGCAAGTGGGTCTACCAGCCTCATCTCATTGTGTATCATCCCTATGAAAAATGAGGATATAATCCACCAATGTTCTTTTTTCCCCCTTTTACTTACATTATCTTCCAGTGTCTTTTCTTCCATGACCCACATTTATCAGACCCATCCACCTTTAATGCATCTCATAAAACTCAATTTATTTTTCTCAGATACTCAAATGGAGAGAAAGGGGGAAGGAAATAATGTCCTAGCACTCAATAAAAAAACCATACACATATTCATCTCCATCTCTCTCTCTCTCTGTCTCTCTCCACACATACATATATGAATCTATGCCATATATATTTATATATGTTTATGTGTATATGTGTGTATATGTGTGTATATGTACACATACACATATGTATGCACACATGCACATGCATACACAAAGATCATATATTAAGCATTGCTCTTGAGAAGCTAATTATTTAAATCTCTGATTTGTGTATTTATGAAGGTAATGTAGGGTGCCAGCCCTGGAGTAAGGAGGACCTGAGTTCAAATTTGACCTCAGGTGCTTACTAGCTGTGTGACCCTGGGGAAGTCACTTAACTCTGTTTTGAGTTTCTCATCCATAAAATGATTCGGAGAAAGAAATGACAAACCACTTTAACATCTTTGCTAAGCAAATCCCAAATGGGGTTAGAAAGAGTCAGACATGGCTGAAACAACACAACAGTAAACACAACGTAATATGAGCTGAAGTTTTTGAAGATTCTATTTTCGAATTATTAGGTAAATCTAAATGGTCTTTATTCTGATTTAGATCAAAAATTCTGTAGAAGGAAGTAACACTACCTTTGTAATAATCCTCTTTGTTTATTGATAAGGTCGTTAAACACTTTTCATAATAATGGACCTTGAAGTCAGGGGTTCTACATGTATGAATGACAGTGGTGCAGTGAAGAGCCTGAACTCTTGCGGTGGAAATCGGTGCACTTCCCATTTATTTCTCAAGAAAGAGCAACACTCCAAACTTATTCCAGTGATGAAGACTATCTAAATTTTACATGTAGCTTACAATAAAATGCACAAACTGTGCTGTTAGCACATGAGACAGCTGATACATTGGACCTAACAAAAGTTGATACTAACTCAGCACTTTAATACTGTTGGTACCACAAGATAAGTGATAGAAGCCAAAATATCAAGGGCCTAGGTTCTTGCATCATTTGATGTCACACCTTCCTGGGGAAAATACATGAAGAGAAAATGAGGCATGCAAAGAAAAGTGATTGACAGTGTCCTTGACTAAAATCTGTTGGGTTTGGGGTGATGGTGGGGGGCATAAAAAGCTTAACCTTTGGGAAGTGCAAAACTCAATAGCTTTAGATGATTAAAACCTTTACAGAAGAGCAGAGAGAGAATAGCAGATTTTGCAAAAAACAATTGTGGTGCAATCTCTGTACATGAGAAATGTTTTAGGAAATTGGAGAGGGTAGCATGGAGCCTGAGGGTGTTGACTGACAGTAGTAGGCTTAGTGGCATATGATCCGTCACAGCGATCAGTTGACAATTATACAATTAATCTTCTGGCCAGAAATGATAAGACTGATCAGCTACATAAAACAAATGGAAGTTAGCTCTGGGACTGCTGGAAGTCATCTGTAATTTTCAAGGGAATTATCCAGAGAGAAGGAAAAAAGAAGAAAAAGAAAATGAAGGAAGATAGAAGACACAAAGACAATTTTATAATAGAATTATTGGGAGTTAGACAGTTGGGTATCATCCAAGGAGCACTGGGCCTCTGAGGATACAGCTAATCATGAACTGGTGTCAATCATTTCCATTAAGTTATGGATTAGCACAGTCATAATCCCTGACCTCAAATTTTCTCCAAGATACGCTGCTGTTCCCTACTAGTTCAGGAATGACCTATGGTGGAGGAAGGCAACATGATTTTTCTAAAGAGAAACAATGTCTTGCTTATAAGGGGAAAGTGCACAAAGTTTGTGAAAATGATAAAATAGCGAACATCATTTACTTAGTCTTCTGAAAATGTTTTGAAAAAAAGATAAAATATTATTTTAAAAAGGATCATTAAGGAATTGAATGGAAAAAATGTGGTAAATTTTTTAATGCATCTTATTACTTATGGAATTTGGGGGAAAGTCTCTGGGTCTCAGTTTTCTTGTCTATTAAGTGAAAGGTTGGACTAGATGACCTCAAATGTCCTTCTAGCTCTAAATTTGATTGTGTTTGAATTGGGGGAGGGAAATACATACACACAAAACAATAACAACCACAAAAGAAAGACTCCTTCATCCATTCTCCCAAAGAATGAGTGAACATGGAGCCTAAAAGATTAGATTCTATTTGCTATCTAAAGGTTATGATTCAAATGGGGGAAGGAGGGAGAACTCAGTTCAGGGCAATTAAATTCATTTAATTTAAATTCAGTTCAATCCAATCCAGTTAATTTCATTTCAATTTAACAGGCATTTATTAAGTACCTACTGGGTGCAAGGCATGATGCCAGGCATTGGAGCTATAAGAACAGAAATAATATATTCACAGCATTCTAAGAGTTTACATTATACTGGGAAAATCTAGGACTCTCAGGCATTTTAGAATTACCTGACTTGCTTGGGAAACTTCGGGTTTAGCTATCATGATGGCTCTGAAGCTTCTTAGTTTCAGTTAATAAGAGGATTAAGACAATAGGTGTATTTGGGATAATAACCTTAAGCACACAGTCTCTAAGAAACCAACAGCTAATGAAGAATTAGGCACTCTGTGTGATTGCAATGCTATTCCCATCTGTTATTTATTTTTAGCCTATAAATTCCAATCAGGAGGATGAAGGAGAATCTTAACCTAAATGTACCATGAACCTCTATAAAAAGCAAAACCCTACAAACAGGGGATACCGGATATGATCAGGTAAAAGTATCAGGGTGACAATGCTTTTTTCCATAATAGTTTCTTTTAAGAACTGTTAAGAGGGATGCAGCTAATCTATTAAAGACACGAACTAGTCTACAATTACTACCTAATAGAGTACC
This sequence comes from Pseudochirops cupreus, assembly GCA_028627135.1. NCBI lineage: Eukaryota > Metazoa > Chordata > Mammalia > Diprotodontia > Pseudocheiridae > Pseudochirops > Pseudochirops cupreus. Next base: position 318,723,728 of record CM053582.1, on the reverse strand, counting down.
TACATATTAACTACAAGGGCAGTTGTTTTTCATTTCCAGGATTTGGGGGATATTCTGGATCTTGATTTATTTCTTCCTAAAGTGTTTCCCTGATGGGAGAAAGCAAAGAATGTTTGAGGGGAAAAAAAGCCCAGGGAGACTATTACATCTTTTACTTTAGTGCAGCCACTGAAAATGTAATTTTTTGTTTTTTTCTCCTCCCCCAGAGAACAGAAGTGTCATTTGTAGTCCACAACAAACTGGTTGGGTGGTAAAATGGACTATTTTCTCAGACCCTGATGGCTTTCTACAAGTCAAGTAATCTTTTATACATTTCAGTGTCTTGCAGGTTAATTCATACCATAGCAGGTTATAGAAACACAGGAACAAGTTCAAGAATAACAAAGTTAAGACGTGCCATTCTTACAGCACAGAAATTCAACTAATCCAGGGTCAAGCCACTTGGAGCTTGAGTTCAATGTCTTGCTTGTTCTTTTCCTGTATCTTCACATGAGGAGCTAAGATGACCTAAGAGATCATTGGGCAGCTTACCCTTAGGTACCAGGGATTTTACACCTTCCAGAAGGTGCTAATTCCTACTCCCCAGGAAATGGAATCTGAGAGGGAAAAGTGATAGAAAACTAAGAAAATAGGCCTGAGGGGCTTTTTTTAAAGAAAAGACTTCTTTTGAATGGAGATTGGAGGGTACGGGGATTTCAAGATGAAAAGAGAAGATACTCTATTTAAGTAGAAAAGTGAATGCCATGGGTAAAGAACACCAGAGAGATACCTCATTAAGGAAATTGAAAGAAAGGCACTTTGAGTACTCTTGACAAAAAAGGGAAAAATTAAGGGCCATAGACATTGAGTCTTAGGTCACATGAGGATCATTTAAAGCAGTGGTTCTCAACCTTCCTAATACCTTGACCCTTTAATATTTATATGTGGGCATATCTGCATGTGGGCAGACCTGCCTGGAGACAGATAGAGGAGCAGTGTCTCTGTTCCTAAGACCATCTGAAATATATGTTTTCTGATGGTCTTAGTTGACCCCTGTGACCCCTGTGAAAGGGTCGCTCGACCCCCAAAGGGGTCATGACCCACAGGTTGAGAACCGCTGATAAAGGAAATGTTTAGCATGGAGAAGATTCAGGAAAGACATGATAGCTGCTATGGTACAGGTAGATTAGACTTATTACATTTAGACCCAAAAGACAGAACCAAGAATATTGGTTAGAAAATGGAAAGAGGAAAATTTAGGCTTGTGGTCAGAGAAAATTCCTATGGTATTCAAAAGGAAAACAGGCTAGCTTGAGAAGTGGTAGGTTCCCACTCCTTAGTATTCTTGAAGTGGAGACTGAATGACTATTTGTCAAATGGGGATTCCTTTTCAGGTATGGATTAAACTAGATGGTCACTTAGTTCTTCCAACTCTCAAATTCTCTGATTCATTTGGATTGTTTCTCCAGTTGTGCTTTATAATGGCAGGATAGTAATGAAAAAAAAAAACTGTAAGACTAGAAACTCTTACTACAGGAAGGGTAGTTTTTAGGATAGCTATAGGAGGAGTGGATTCATTTGCAACTAAAGTAAATAGATGCTTAAACTATGCCTGAGCAAGAATGTACTTGATGCTGTTTTGAAGGAGCTTTTGCTTTCTGATGAAATTTATAGAAGTCATCTTTTGTGTATAGAAGAATATCTTGCCTCAATACAAAACCTTTGAATGAATTTTCCACTACTAGGTTTCTGCATTCTTAAGAGTTTAGAATGTGTAGAATATAGGATTTCTTAATGGTCCCTCTCTGTAGCTCACTCTTCCTTTCTCAATGTTCCTTATTAACTTTACATATGACTTCTCTCTTATCTCCTTGATTTCCTTTTCTTCCAGGCTTCTCCTTGACATTAGTCATTCAATCATTTAAGAAGCACTTAGTAAGTTATTGGACTTAGGTGGATTCAGAATTAGTGGAAGAGGAAACGCCAAGAGAATTCATTTACCAATCAGATATTGATCTAATTCAGCAAGCATTTATTTGCAACTACTATGTGGCAGGCGTGGTCCTTGGTGATAGGAATGAAAAGTGAATACAAAGTCGAAAGTGAAACAACACCTACTCTTTCTAGTCTCAGTTAAATCCTGACCTTTTGCAAGCTTTTCCTAATCCTCCTTAATAGCAGCGCCCATTGTCTGTTCATTAACTCCTACTTATCCTGTCTGCATATCTGGAGAAGGAAACGACAAACCACCCCATGGGCAGTATTGACATGCTGTGGTTCACAGGATCATGAAGAGTTGGACATGACTGAATAACTGAATAACAAATCCCCCTTGCATCTCGTTTGTACATGATTTCCCTCATTAGAATGTGAGTTTCTTCACAGCAGGGATATGGCTGTTTTTGTTTTTGTTTTTTGCTTTTCTTTGTATACCCAATGTTTAGCATAGTGCCTAGAACATAAAAGGCGCTTAATAAATTCTACTTGTCTGACTGACTGGTCCACAAGGAGCTTGTGTTATATTGGGAAAGATAACACATACACATGAGTAAATGTAAAGTATACACAAATTTATTTTAGGAGGAAGGGGTAGGGCACTAGTAAGTGAAAGAATCAACATAGACTTCATAAAGGAAGTGAAACTTTAACAGACTTTGACTATTTTATTTTACTTTTTCTTCCTAATTAATTTCACACATCTAAGGAAAGAAAATAGAAGTCTTGAAAGAACAAAGGAAAAGAAGGGAAGGGAACACAAAAAGTAAGAAGGGAAGGGAGGGCAAACTGCCCATATTCTGTTTGGTAAGTTCTGTGCTTATGGGTTCTTGAAGAGAGAGACAGAGAACACATATAAATGACAGTGCTTTTTTTCTGTTGTCTTTTTGTTTAGTTTATTTATAAGCTCCAGACTGACTGAATCTTGTTGGCTTAATTCTGGATAGTGTTGTGGTTTCTTGAAACGTCATATTCTTTAAGTGCCATGACCAGGAGGAATGTGCCTAATTCTCTTTTGGTAAATGGAGGATTCTTGGTGAGTAGGAGATGTCGGAGATGCACAGGAGAGAAAGGTACCCAGGAGGTGATGATAGCTTCCTATTTTCACTTATTCATTCATTCACTAATATTTGTTGAGTAATTCCTATGGACAAGATTCTATGGGGGATACAAAAAAAAGCATAAAATACTGTCCCTGACTTTGGAAGTCATTGCTATTTTCTGCACCTTGCATTTGTTCCAAAGTGGGATTATCATGTTGTATAAAATCAAACATTTCTTCAGTTACTTCTTCCTTTTTCATTTTTATTCACAAATGAACTGAAAGAGCACAGTCCCCAGGCTCTGAATCCTGTTCTCTATTTCTAAGGCAAAAATACATGACTAAGGCATCCTTAGAGTGTTTATGATAATTGAAAAATCTGGAGTTTGCAAGAGTTTGTATCTGAATTTAAAATGTCATTTTAAGAGCTAACGAGAGACTGATTCCCTCATATGAAAAGAACTGTAAGGGGCAGTTCCTCTGTCCATTAGTATTCATTAATTAATACTTATTGAATGTCCATTCAGGTCATTCACTGTAAATATTGGGAAGGTGCCATAGATTCATTAGAAGTTTTCAAGGTATCCAATACTTTAAAGTAGATTTCTTCCATAGTGCCAGGTAAGCACTAGATATATGTTAGCTATTATTATTATTATTCACTCATTTTATAGTCTATTTTCATAGTTTAGTCAGGAGAATATTTGTGGTTACTAAGGCCCTAATTGCATTCAATTTTAACTGTCTTGATTAATAGTCTCTATTGGTGATTATCTAATTGGTAAGCATAGACTCTCCAAATCTGACACATAGTGATTTTATGGATTTTTGCTTATGCATTTAAATAGTTATTTTGCTATATGTGATATTGAATTTTGAACCATTAAGTTTGAGAAACCCCTGCCACCACTTTAAAATGAGTCTACTGGGATTGTCTGTACCTTTTAAAGAATGTTTTCTGTTTATAATGCAATGGAGTAAATCCAGATATTTTGGTAAAAAGAAACTAACCTTACCATTACTTTTGCTTTGTTTAAATAAATCGTCTTTGGGGTTGGCTAGAGTGACACAGTGAATAGAGGAGGACCTGAGTTCAAATTCAACCTCAAACACTTAACACTTAGTAGCCATGTGACCTTGGGTAAGTCACTTAACCCCAATTGCCCTGCCTTCTCTCCTCCAAAAAGCAAAAAAAAAAAATCTACTTTGAATTTTCAAGGATCAATTTTTTGAAAACTACATTGCTCATGATTATATATATACTTTATTCTCAGGGTAACATCTCCAAGTTACTTTCTAACATTTCAGATAGGCATTTTAAACCCAACATAAAAAGCTGAACTTACTATCTTTCCCCTTAAATCTACCTCCCTTCTAAACTTCTCCATATTGTCAATTTTAGCACCATCCTCTCAGTACACCAAACTCTCAGTCTAGGAATCATTCTTGAGTCCTCATTATCTCTCACCCTCCTTCCCCACCATTTCTAATCTGTTGTCAAAGCCTATCAATTTAACTTTTGTGACATCTTTCAAATATGCCCCCTTCTTTCCTCTGATACTAAGACTACACTCGTGGAGACCCTCAGTTTCTTAGACTATTCCTAGACTATTACAATAACTGTCTGCTTGGCCGGCCTGCCACAAGTCTCTTTGCGTTATGGTCCATTTCCTATTCAGCTATCAAAGTGAATTGCCTAAAGTGCACGTCTGATCTTGTCAAAAATCTTAACCCTTAACCACTCCCAGTAAACTTCGGTGGCTCCCTATCACCTTCGGGATCAATTAGGTGGCGCAGTAGATAGAATCGGATTTGCAGTCAGGAATATATGGGTTCAAGTCTGGCCTCAGACATTTACTAGCTGTGTGACCCTGGACAATTCAGTTAACCTGTTTGCTTCAGTTCCTTCATCTGTAAAATGGGGACGATAATAATACCCACCTAATAGGGTCACTTTCGCCCTCAGGTAAAAGGGTCACCCTCGCCCTTATACTTACCTCCCTGGCCTTACCTTTCCGGTCTTCAGCTATTGCTGGCTCCAAGCCGTGCTTGGAGAACGCCCCTCCACCGAACAACCCAGGAGTCGGTCAAGCGCTTGAAAGATGTTTATTGAAGCAGATACAGGGACAGAACTCACCCCTAACTCTATGCACTTCCCTTTATATAGGCCAAGCTTTTAGCCCCGCCTAAGTGTTTTGTCATCGCCTGGTGAGCCACTCACGTACCGACCCGAAGATAAGGAGACATCTCCGTGATCATGCAGTCTTTATTGCCTACCTGCCATCCTGTGTTTCAGCCCTAAGGCTGAACTGAGCACTCACGATCAAGGCTAACAGACATGCGCATCCCCAGACTGTCGCGGTGCACCCCCAGCGGCTGATGACATCAAACACCCTTACACCCACCTCCCAGGGTTGTTGAGGTAATAAATATGAAGTGCTTAGCACAGTGCCTGATATATAACAAGTGCTATCTAAATGTTAACTACGATTTTCATTATATATACAATTCTGCTTGACATTCAGATCCTTCCATAACCTACCGTTTTATGCCACCACATACGTACAAGTCTTTTTACCCCTTATAACACATCGAGTACTCTTTGATCCAACGACCTTGGGCTCCTTGCCATTCTGTGAATAAGACACTCTGTCTCTAGGCTCCAAGCATTTTCTTTGGCTGTTCCCCATACCTGAAATGTTTTCCTACTCATTTTCACATTCTGATTTCCCTGGCTTCATTCAGGTCTTTGCCAAAATTTTACCTTCTACAGGAAACCTGCTCTAATCCCTCTTAATCCTAGTGTCCTCTTCCTCTTAATTATTTCTTATTTATCCTGCATATAACTTGTTTGTATATATTTGTTTGCTTCTTGTCTCCTCCATTAGATTGTGAACTCGAGGACAAGGGCTGTCTTTTGTCCTTTTTTTTCTTTTGGTATCCCCAAGGCTTAGCACAGTATCTGGCACATCATGGGCATTTAATAAAGTGATTGACTAATCAAGAGGTTTCTGACTCTTCTAATCATTTAAATAAAGTTTGAGGGAGATCCTGGTTCACTACTTGGGATCTCTTCATATATTTAAGTATGTAAGTAAGACGTTTCAATATGTCAGGATTTTAAATTCTTCATTGACTTTCAAACTAGATATATTAATTAAATGACTGACTATAACAATAACAAACCTGTCTGGAAGCTTAGCAAACTTTTATTAAATGCTATGAGAACTCAAGCGTGGAACTTTTATCATAAGCATTTACTGTTATGTATTTTTATTTAACAAGATTGGAACATTTATTTTTGTGGCATAGCAGCAGCACAAATATGTATTATAAATAAATATATATAGGAAGATCAATAATATATTGATAGATAATCAATAAAAAGATCTTTTAAAGTAAAAAGAACTCGAACTTTTTTGAGAAGGTGAAATAATCATTGTCATGTTTGTGGCGAATTATTAAATAAGCCAAAATATGAAAAAGCCTGGAGTCTAGAACTGCAGAGGTAAATTCTCAAGTCCTCTTCGTCCTCAATCTTGTGTCCACTAGACCTGATCATCTACAAAAATAAAGATTTTCACTTTCATGTGAACCACATTCTTCAAAGTGCATTCTTTGAACTCCTTTCACTGCAGCTCAAGGGATTCAATAGGGAGATGTGGTGGTGATAGATGAATTTGAGCCAGGACTGGGAGTTTGTAAAGCTCCAGTTAGAAATTCTATCTTATGAGGAACATTCAGTTGCGGGTGTAGGCAAAGACCACAGAGCAGTGTGCCCAGGTTAAACACTGTTGTGCAAGGGGATTTGGTGACCCATTTCTTAAAAGTTTATTTCAAGCCCTCATGTCATAAGGGACATTTGAGACATCTCCTGCTCCCAAACCTTGGAAGGAGGTAGAAGACATACAGGTAGTAATTGAGTCCTGCATTAGCAGGGAAAAGTATGTGCATATTGTCCCCCTACTTACACCTGCCCTAGAATTTCTAATGACACTGATTTATTTTCAAGGTTTCTGAAGCCCTTTCCTCACAATAGGCAGTTGGTGGAAATTTTTCGAATCCTAAATCTTCCACTTACTAGTCGTAAAACCTCAAGCAAGTGATTTAACCTCTCTGAGATTCAGTTTCATCATCTTTTTTAAATGAGTGCATTCAACATTACCAGCCCTAAATCTGTGATCTCATGATCTCTCACTGGTCCTTATTTTCCATTTCTTTGAAATGAGTAACTGATATATAACCTCCCTTGCAACTGTAGTGACTTAAGGTATTTAAATGATTTTTAAGTTTTTACTGCAAGGATTCCATGAAAAAAATGAATGAAAGAAAATGGTATTTATTAATTGCTTGCCATGTGCCAAGCATTTTACTAAGGACTAAGGCTACAAATAGAAAATTAAGACAGTCCATTCTCTTTAGGAGTCCACATTTGATTGGGGAAAGGAATACAAATAGAAGAATTCAGGGCATATTGAAAAGTGGGGTGGTCTTTATGGTATAATGTCAGTGTATTTTCTATTTATGTTTCTTTGAAAATGAAAGATCCTTCTACTGCAAAATGTCTGAGTATGTCTGCATTTGGAAAATGACTCTTCATTTTCATAGCTCAATTTCTATGAAACTGGATAGGGGCATTAAGTTGATCATCTGTTCTCTATATAAATGAAGACAGAAACCAAATAACTGGCTTAAACTGTTCGATATAAGCAATGGCTTCCTGAAAGATCTGTAATGCAGAATTCACAGCTTTCCCTAGAGACTTCTAAGAGCAGGAAAAGATCAGCTTGTGTTGAATGAATTAAGCAAAGCTTGCCAAGAGGCTGGAGGATGGACTAAATAACCTCTGAAAGTCTGTTGTAGCCCAGGGAAGGGATGATCTTAGCTGACTCCTGTTTTGGAGATATCATTTTCAATCTCAAAATCCTTTAATAGCCTCATTGGCTTCAGTATGAGAATTGAATTAGTTGCATTTATTACAAAGCCTGTTTTCCTTATGACTTCTGCCTAAATCTTCTGCTATATAGTCTTCTAGTTTGTCATTAGATGCGTTTACTTTTAGACTTACAAACCTCTCTCTGTATCAGCATAGCAAAATAAGATTGAACTGTAAAATCTGTCTGGTTCATTGCTTCACCTATACCTGTTTGGCAAGAACTAGTCACATTTCCAGTATACCCTCTGATTTGCTTTGAACTGAGATGGTCTGTTGCCTAAGCAACAGAAACACCGAATCTCAGAATTTTCAAGTTGAAGGCAACCTTAGAGGTCATCAGATCCAACCGATAATAAAAAAGGAAGCTTCCCTTTAATGTATCTGAACAGCAATCATCTAATCATTGTTGTAAAACCCCAGTCCCTTGTGCAGGACAAACACCACAAACCTAATGGACTACAAACCAATAGTACCATCTATTTATGCAGAAGAATAATGAAGAAAGAACACTAAGTTTTTAGTTATGGGATCATAGACTGATACTTGAAGGGGAGCATAGACATAATCTAGTCCAATCTTTTTTTTCTTTTTTTCCGCATCTTTTTTTTTTTCATAGATAAGGAAACAGTCTCAGTGAGGTGCACTGGATTGCCAAGGTCATTTACTTTTTGAGTATGAGCCAGGATTTGGAACCCAGGTCTTTAATCCTAGTACTTATTCTACTATATCATGAAATTAAAGGTTTTAGCTTTGAATCCTGGCTTTACTACTTACTACTTATGTGACTTTGAATGAGTCATTTAATATTTTCTCACCTTAGTTTCCTCATCTGTAAAATGAAGATTGTACTAGGTGATCTCCAACTCTAAACTGATAATATTATATTATTATCTTGGAATACACTGCCATAACATCATAGTGTCTGAATTTTACAATTATCAACCCTCTTCAGAAATCCTTACATCAATTAGTTAACAAGAATGCCAGGGGAATCTAATGCTATTTATCTTTCAAATATATTTCTCATTGCTGTTAACAATATGTATTGCTAATGACTATAAAACTGTATTTTTTTTGCTAATGTTATGTTATGTGTTTTACTAATAAGTGAGTTAAGAAGTCATATCTTAAATTCATTTCTACAAACATTTTTATGCATCTATTTATGCAAAACCATTCTGAGTATTCATTCCTTGTAGAATTTACCAATATAACTATTTCAACAAAGACTTATTACTCATGGCTGGATGAGTCATGATGTAAAATCACATTTATTCATACATGAGTAATTTTTCTTGGCCTCACTTTCTTCATTTATAAAATGAATGAGTTAGACTAAATGACCTCTGAGATCCCTCACAGGTCAACATTTCTGTGGTCTTTGGAAAATCATTGAAGTATATATTCTGCTAGCAGAACAGATATTAGTTAACAACTGCTAGAAGCAGATAGGTGGAGTGCTAGGCCAGAGTCACTAAGTTCAAATCTGGCCTCAGTAGCTGTATGGCCCTGAGCAAATCACTTAACTTTTGTTTGCTTCAATTTCCTCAAGTGTAAAATAGTGATAATAACATCATCTACCTCTCAGGATTGTTGTCAGCCTATCAGTGAACATTTTTTAAGTGCCTTTATGTACCAGGCATTGTGCTAAGCACTAGGAATAATAAAAAAGAGAGGCAGAAGACAATTCCTCAAGGGTCTCACAATCTAATGTAGGAGGCAACATCTAAGTAAGTATATATGAATACCCTACCCTAGGGTGGTGTTATGAGGTATATGGGACATTCAAGGAGGACTAGCATCTCTTCTGTGGGGATTTACAGTCCCCTTTTCAGGGATGCTTATTCACCTTTAGTGTTTTCCTGACACTCAGCTCTTACCTGCGGCTCCAAGAAGTTATAACATTCACAGTGGCCATATCATGGTAAACCATCTTAGCACATAGACTAAACCAGGTTAAGGGTGATCAACAGGCCTCAAATCTGTTTGTGACTTGACAGGGAGTATCTCCCTCAAGAATGTGAAGACTTTCTGTGGTAGAATAGATACATGAGAACAATTTATTCTAATGGCCACGAAGACAACTGAATTGGGTGCTGTGGAATGCTTAGAGCTTGGTCAGACATCAAAGACACCAACATTGTCTACTGCATCCTAGGCTATCTCCAGTTGTCCTGACTTTTGTCTCACCACTGGACTTTGATGACTCTGGAAGAGAGAGTGAGGCTGAGGACTTTATGTAACTGTCTCAACTCCAATTCACACATGAGTCAAAGTATCACCCCACAATGTCATTGGTCCCCTTATAAATGAAGGACAAACAACATGTACAAACAAGCTAGACACAGGGCAAATAGGAAATAACTAAGAGAAGGAAGGTACAATACTTTAGGAAGGCTGGAAAAGGCTTCCTTTATAAGATAGGATTTTAGTTGGGACCTGAAGTGTAAAACGTCCCCCTTTCTCGGACTCTGAAGACCCTACTCTATAAATGTCCCCCAACTCGGACTCTGGGGACCCTACTCTATAAATGTCCCCCAACTCCGACTCTGGGGACCCTACTCTATAAATGTCCCCCAACTCGGACTCTGGGGACCCTATTCTATAACTTACCTCTTCCAGGTGCTTTCCTCCTCTCAGGCTTCGGTCGTCACTGGCTTCAAGACCCGCTTGAAGAACTACCGCCCCACAGAGCAACTCAGGACTCGGGCAAACGGTAAAGATGTTTATTGCAGCATATACAGGAACAGAGAGAGCTACACGCACGCGGTTCCCCTTTTTATACCCTAGCTTTTGATTCCCGCCTCAGAGTGCCATCATCGCCCGGTGAGCCACTCACGTACAGCCCCGAAGATAAGGAGACATCTCGCGTGATCATGCCCTCTTCATTGAGACATGCGCGGGCCTCTACCCCGTCCCTAGGCTGTCGTGGTGCGCCCCCAGTGGCTGATGGCGTCAAACACCCTTACATGAAGGAAGCCAGAAAATCCAGTAGATGGAGATGAGGAGGGAGAGCATTCCAGGCACATGATTTAACCTGAGGAAATTCCCAAGTCTGAGACATGGAATGTCTTGTTCACTGAACATCTAGGAGACCACTATCTCTTTATCAAAGAGTCTTTGATGAGAAATATGGTGTAATAAGACTGGAAATGCATTTGCATGTGTGTGTATGTGAGTCTGTGTGTGTCTGTGTGTGTGTCCGTGTGTGTGGTGGGTGAGAGCAGCTGATGAAGGACTTTGAATGCCAGACAAAGGATATTATATTTGATCCTGGAGGCAAGAGGGAACAATTGGAATATATTGAGAATGGGGTGATATTGTCAGATGAGCACTTTAAGAAAATCACTTTAGTGAGTGAATGGAAAATGGATTCAGGTGGGAAGAGATTTGAGCAGGAAGACTTTGCAATAGCAGGCTATTGTCCATATGTGAGGTGATGGGAGCCTGCATTAGAGTAGTGATAGTATCAGAGAGAAGGGGGCATATCTGAGAGATGATTCAAAGGTGAAATTGACAGTCTTTGGCAACAGCTTGAATATGGGAGGCGGGAAACTGAAGAATTCAGCATGACTCCTAGGATGAGCCTGAGGAATTGGGAGGATGAGTATTGCCCTCTATCATAATGGAGAAGGTAGGATTGAAGAGGGGGAGCATTTAGGAAGGAATATATTGAACTCTGTTTTGGACATATTGAGTTTAAGATGCCTACTGGAATCCAGTTTGAGATTTTTAAAAAGCAGGTAGAGAAGGGATATTGGAAGGCAGCAGAGAGTTTGGCAAAGGATTTGAGAATCATTTATAATTGAATCCATGAGAACTGATAAGATCACTAAGTAGAATAATATAGGGGGAGGAGAAGAATCATGCATGACAAAACCCTGACGGCCACCTATGGATAGAGGGCTTGATTTGTTGGAGGATCCAGCAAATTAGACTGAGGAGTAATTAAACATGTAGAAGGTGAACCTGGAGGGAGTAGTAACCTGAAAACCTAGATAAAAATGAGTATAAAAGAGAAGAGAGTGATCAACAGTTTCAGAAGCTACAGAGAGATCAAGAGAATGAGACTGAGAAAAGGTCATTGAATTTGGCAACTAAGAGATTACTGATAACTTTGGAGAGAGCACTTTCAATGGAATGATTCTGTCGCAGCACAGAACTCTGTGGGATGCCTACAATTAGATGGTGTGATCTTAATGAGGATCTGGCAAAAGAGACTGAGAAGGAGTGGTCAGATATGTAAGTATTAAATAAATTGTTGTAAGGATCAAATAGGATTATATCTGTTTAGTGTTTAACACAGTGCCTGGCACATAGTAGGTACATGATAAATTATTTTTCTCTTCCTTCCTAATAACTTTCTGAATGTGATTTTTCAGAGTGTACAATGCATGTTCTCTTCCATTTTAGACTATATCTTTTGGCATTTGAAAAGTTCTCTTCCACATTCACCATAGTTATGGATATAACTTCTTGTGTACTCATGGGCAAAACAAAGGCCAAGTAGACACTAAATGTATCTATTGAAACCATTTGCTGGTGTTTCAGTGCATTTTGAGGTCAAGTAGATTGCTAAAGAATTTGAAAATTATATGAATTCCTAGTGGTCCAATGGGCTCTTGTTTCATTTTGTCCCATTTCTTTATAACCAAACTGAACAGCAGCGACAATGTGCAAATAAATTGAGTTTATCTTTGTTCAGCTTGAGAAAATTGCAATTGACATCAAGTGAAAAAGGATTATATGTGGGTGTCGAGAGAAGAAAAAGAAGAAGCAGTGAGAATTGGCAAAGGAATAAAAATGGATTCTTTGCCCCTCTCCTTGAGGAGCAAGAACATAACATGTTTCTTACTAATTAGAGTTTTTGGCATTCCCTACAATGCTAGTTCTTATTATGGAGTATTTAGCGTAGTTTATACTCATTATGGTATATGTTCTCAGTTTGTAGAAGTCAATATTATGCCAACATTTCTGTAAAAAAACCCTCAGTTTTAGGAATATGAGGTACTGTACTGAGGGCAAATTCACAAATGCAATGGACTTAAAAGGGCTCCTGGTCTAAAGATGCCTTTTGCTATTCTCATATTAGAAGATGAAGTGAAGATTTGAGGGCAATGAAATAGTTTTGTCAATGGTTTTTCCCAGTTTGAGAAATGGAAACAGTGTCAGAAGAGAAAGAGATGGAGATGCAACAAAAAAGACGGAGTCAATATAGTGTAGATGAATAAATGTAAGAGTGAAATAGCCATGAAGTTTAGAAAGCATAGAATTACATATCTCTGGGTCAGAAGGGACTTCAGAGTTCCCATTTAGTAAAATGCCAGCTTAATAAAATATGTCTCCTAGAACTGAGTCCAGTCTCCAAATTGGATCTGACCAGGGGAATTTAGAATGGAACTATTACTTCCTCCTTTACAACCATGAAAATCAAGTCTTTTCATTCAATTTTACAGCTAAGAACATGGGCTTATTGAAGTTGACTTGTGGAGCTAGTAGCAATCCTGAAGCTTGAGCACAAGCTTTCTAATCCAATATGCAATGATTCAAGTCATTTTTACACCATACTGTGCTGCCATAGACTCATCTTTCTGAGTTCAAATCTGACCTCAGACATTTACTAGCTATATGACCTTCTGCAATTCACTTAAAAATGTTTGCCTTGGTTTCCTCATCTGTAAAATGAGCTAGAGAAGGAAATGGCAAACCACTCCAGTATCTTTGCCAACAAAACCCCAAATGGGATCACAAAGAATTGTACATGAGTGAGCAACAACAATGTACTACCATATGTGAATCTGGTGGCAGGCAAAGTTGGGGTGAATGAAGATAATCTTTACCTATTGCCATTTCGCCCAGAGACACTACTACATATAAACCTCTCTGAGATGCTTACTGAAGAGTCTAAGTCAGAAGCATCTGCCTTTATCAAAGGTAGTGTGGCAAGCTTGGTTTCAGTGATTATTTTCCTCAGACCAAGATTAAATGCTGTTTCTAGAACAGGATCATATCTTTAGAACCAGAAAGACCTCAGAAGCCATCAAGACCAACTTCATTATTTGACAAAGGAAAAAAACAAACAAATGAACTACTTGAGGTATAGAGAGGTTAAGTGAAATGCTCAGGGTCCTTTGGTAGCAAGTGGCAATGACAATATTGGAATTCAAGTCTTCTGACTCAAAGGTCAGTATTTTTTGCCATCTCTAAACATTTTATCGAGCAGCTTGAGGTAGGATTGAGAATTAAGGAACTTCTCCCTATTAAATCTAGGAAATAGTTTCATAGGAGAAAATTTAAGTTCAGTGTCAGGGAATGTTTTCCAGGGACCTATTACTTTCCTTGTCTTTGTATTGTGCTTTTATTCTATTAAATAGTATTACCATATTTAGAGCCACTAACTTTAAAAGTTCAGTTTAGTCTTACTTGCCAAGGAAAATAATGATGGCCATTCTTGGGAGGACTTGAAATCACCTTGTTTGAACTACATATTTGTAGATCATTATTCAGTCTGGAAACTTTCAAACTGAGAGGTATAAGAACAGATGGGATCTTTTCCAGTCGCCCATCTAAATATGCAAATCACATTCTGTCTGGTGCCTACCACATTGTTACTATTCAGTAATTATTAAGTAAGCAATCAGTGCCCTGAATCCATTTGGCTTACTTTTTTTTAAAATGGAGGATATTGTAAGTAGGTTATTTCTTAAAGCAAGTCAAAGGAAACCAGGTCTGTACTTTCAGGAAAAAAGATACAATTTCATTTTATGTAGTAAGCATTCAGTTTTCAGTAATAAAGAGGTCATGGATTTCATATCTGGAGGTGAGATAGAAAAAATGGATTTGCATCAAAATACATGAGTCACCATAGTGTCCCTGTAAAGATAATGTGACCTCAACTTTTCTTTACACAAAGAGAACATTCTGCTCTTTGTGAGATTTGATTGAGCCTTTGTAACCCCAGTTCTGGTTTAAGCTAATTTTAATACTTAAAAAAAGAAAAGCTTGAAGTGAAATTATATGGCATGATGTAGAACTGGCTAACTTCTTTGTTAAAAGGCTCCAAGCTCACATTTTAAAATAGTTCCTGTGCAGCCTGAAGATGTTTATTTCAACTTTTAGTCCCACTTTCATGCATGAATGAATGGATGGATAACACCTTTGAAAGACAAAGAACTCTTTAAATTTCACATACTCTGATAGATATTTCTCTCTTCCAAGAAACAATATTCACTCCCCCTCTTCCCCTCCCTTTCTTTTTCTAGAGTCTGGATTATTGATAAAAAAACAAAACAAAACAAAACAAAACAAAAAAGCTAGGCTATTTACTCCAGAGAGGAAATTCTCTGTCAACATCACTTGAGAATCAGGTAATTTAGTTATTTCCAGTCAGAGAATCACAGACACTCAGAGTTGAAAAGGTCTTAGAAAGTTTTCTTTTTTAAAAAAAGAATGATAAAAATAAGAATCCCTTCTATAATATAACTGATGGGAAGATAACTGGCCATTTTAGAATTGGTATTATGTCTCCACAAAGCTGGTTTGGTACTCTTCATCCATCCTGACTCTTAGTGGAAAGAGCATAGGAGTTGGAGACCAAGGTCACGAGTTCAAATTTTGTCTTTGCCACTTATTACTTGTGTGACCTTGGATAGGTAATTTAATACCTCTGAGCCACCATTTCCTCATCTTTAAAATGTAAAGTGTAGACTGGATCACCTCTAAGATAGCTTCTAGTTCTAAATCAGTAATAGCTAGTATTCATATAATGCTGTAAGGTTTGTAAAATGCTTTATAAATATTTTCTCATTTGAATCCCACCATAACCCTAGGAGGTAGGTGCTATCACTATCACCATTTTACTTTTGAGAAAAGTGAGGCAGAGATTAAATGACTTGCCTAAGGTTACACTGTAAGTGTCTCAGGTCAAATTTGAACTCACATCCTCCTGACTCCAGGCCTCACTCTATTCACTGCACTGCATAGCTGGTTTGTTCTATGACCTCATAATCTTTTCTCGATGATTTTTCTCTCAATGCCACTTTTGGATCCTTGCAATACAAGCAGTACAAGCAGTTGATTTCTCTTCAGAGTGTACAATTCTTTTCTTCCCTATTTATCTGCTCCCGATGCTTAGTGATCCCATTTTGTTTTCTCTGCTGTGACATTCTTTTACTCTGTAATCTCTTGATACAGGTCAGAATTCCCCATGAGCTCCCCTTTTTTTTCCCTTTCTGACTTCACATTTAAGCTTTTCTCTCCCCTACTCTGAATGTTATTATAAAAGAAACCTTCACTCTCCCTGATAACCAGGAAAGTTGAGAGACATCCCTTACACCTCTCTTTGCCTTTTCTTTTAGGAGAGAGTCAAGCTTATACTTTGAGCATTGAGAAATCTCACTTGGCCAACTCATAAATGCAAAAAATTACATACTCTACACAGTTCACTACAACACTTTGCCTTCTTATCCTTCCTGGTACAGCTTTAGGTAAACATTTGGAAAGAGGTAGCACCTAGACAAACAGTATGCACAAAGTATAGTCTTTTCTCGTATGCCCCATTTCCTTCCTACTATGATTCTATATTCCTTACCATCTTTATTCCCATCACTTTTGCCAAGATCAGTGTCTTGTCATACACATTGGCTTTAGGTGGCAAGGTTCACTGATAGCAGTCTTACCTGTCTCTTTAGGGTAATCTAAACAACTTAAAAGTAGATGAAATGGTTAATGTGGACACATATAAATTAAATTAAAAATACTTATGATTCTATCTCTATTGCACCCAGATACAGTTCTCAGGACAACCTTCTTGGTCTTTGTTACTCTCCATCATTTTTTTTTCATATTTGAGATATGCAGGCCTTTGGTCATTTTCCGTATCAATATTCTCAGATGCCACTGAACCAACTGACTTCCTGAACACATGGCATGAGTTAAAATATGTCAGCTTCAATGACTGCATATTTACTCCTGAATAGGCCTAAAGGAAAATGTAGGCTGTGCCCAAATTAGTGTATTTCTACTGAGCCTTTAAAAGTGTTATCTTAATTAGGATGAACATTTTGAATTATTATATTGCTCTTTACTTTGAATGCCCCCATTGTTTAGGTAACTTGTCACTTTAGTTCCCCAAGAATATATGATTGCTTCTTCATATTCATTATTCTAATCCATAAGAATATGTATGAATTAATATCGTGCATCTCTTTCTTATAGAATTTTAAAAAAAAAGGAAGAACCTTAGATATTGTCTAGTTTAGACCTCTAATTTTTTTTTCCTTGAAAATTTCCTTTTAATTTCTTTTTTTTAAATTTTATTATAGTTTGCATCATTCATTTCCACAAGATTTTGAGTTACACATTTTCTCCTCCTCTTTCCCCCACCCACCACCCCAAAACAGCCATCCCAGTGTTTCCCCCCTCCCCCAGTCTATTCTCTCCTATGTCACTTTTCTGTAGGGCAGGGTGGATCTCCCAACTGCAGTGCCTGTGTATCTCAAGTTCCAGTTGGATGTAGTCAATAATAATAATAATAATTGCATATATATATATATATGTATAT
>CM053582.1:318679423-318705714 GCA_028627135.1 Pseudochirops cupreus | reverse complement strand
TTTTTTAAATCTCTGTGGGGCTCTGCTTCCAGAAGGGAAAGCTCTGTCCCAAATCGCTGGGGTCCTCTTGGCTGCCGTAGCTCTCAGGAAGATGCTGGGAGTCTTCCTAAATACTTCTGGCTGACTGGATAATGAGGACTCCAAGATGGAGGCCCAAGACAGTGATCTGGATCCAGGCTGCTCAATGCGAGAGCACTGGCCTGAGAACAATTGCTAAGTCCCCCTGCTGTCTGCAGGCCGCTGGGGGGAAGCTACAACGTGGAGGCGGGTGCAAAACCTCTGCCTTTTGCTTTTCCGCTCTGGAGGCCTTCCAGCCAGACTGCTTATCTCCCCCTTTTACAATCCCCACTGGAAGCTGCTGCTAATCCGTTCACCTGAGAGGCTCCTCCACTCCTCCCGTCCAGCCGCCCCCAGGGTACAGCCATGGCTTCAGGGCAGGCTGGTTTTGGTTCGTAGTGCTGATATGGTTCCTTGTAGCCAAGCTGACTTTAGTGGGAAGTATCTTTGTGTGCGTTTTGGAGTTCTAGGATTGGTTTAGAGTCCTGTTTTATGGGTATTTTGGGGTGGCTATGTGAGAGCTGCGATATGTTGCTGCTGCTACGCCGCCATCTTGGCTCTGCCCCTAGACCTCTAATTTTATAAAAAAGGAAAGTGAAGACCCACATATTTACACTGACTTGACCAAGATCATAAAATGAATTAACTGCAGAGTTAGGACTAGAACTTAGGTCTCAGGATCATGGTATCTCAGAGTTGAAATGGACCTCAGATGTCTCTAGTCCAAATCATAGCTGCACAAGCATTGCCTCCCCAATACTCCTGTCAGGTATTTATTTAGTCTTTGCTCAAGGCACAAAGAGAGGGATCAACTGATGATAACATACTATATCTGGAAGCAAAGCATGCAAGTTTTGTATAGCTCTAATTATGTAAATTTTTTGATACATTGAACTGAAATCTGCTTCTCTGAAACATCTACAATTTCTTCTAGCTTTGCCATCTATGGCCCAAACAGAACAAATCTAAATTATCGTCCATGTGGCAATCTTTTGAATCTTTCAAGACAAGTATGATGTCCTTGCTAAATCTCTTTTTCAGGTTAAATTTCCTCAGTTCCTTCCAGAAATCATTAATTGGCATGGCCTTTCATAACTGTGGCAACCTTCTACTGAAAGTTCTCCAGTTTATCGGTGTCCTTCCTAAAATATGGCACCCAGAATTGGACAAAATACTCTGATGCAGCTGACAGAGGCAGAATATGTTGAGACTATTATCTAGTCCTGCACACTATAGCTCTTTTAATGCAGTCTAAAAATTCATTAACTCTTGGGGTTGTGATTTTGCCAACTGAAATTGAGTTTTTAGTCCACTAAACTTCCCAAAACTTTTTTGGACTAACTTTTCTAGTCACACCTCCTTCACATGTACTTGTGAAGTTGATATTTTGATCCCAAGTATAAGACTTTATGTTTGTGGCTATTAAATTTCATTTTCTCAGATTCACTACAGTGTTTTAGCTGATCAAAGTAGTTTTGGCTCTTGACTCAACAGTTATCCCTTCCATGTCATGGGAACATGACACACCTGCCATATGGAAAATCCATGCAAAATTTTTTGGCCCTCTCTTCATATCAGAGAAGAAATTTGAATTCTTTTGGTATGAAAAGATAAAATATGCTGATATTATGCAAAACTCTATGCATATTTTATACATTTCTGAATTTCTAAACTTTTTCTGTGTCATCTGCTTGCCTTCACATGTCATCTGCAGCTTCTGCAAAACTCCCTCCAAATTTCAATTTCCTTTCTTAATCTGATCCAGCACATATCAAAACCATGATGGGAAGAGTCACAATATGGAAGGTATGACTATATTATCCAGTGTTAGTGTTAGCTACCTTATCCATGTTTGTATCACCTGCTTGTTTGATAACTATGCCATTTCTCTCCTTTTTTTCCTAGTCATCAATAAAACATGTTAAACAGTACAGGGCCAGGGACAAATTCATCAGAAATTCTACTAAAGAACTTCTTTCAAATTTTTTTTAAACTGATCTCTTCTAGATTTCTTCTTGCCTCTCTGATGAAGCCTTCTTAACCTTCTTTGTATGATTATCATTATGTCTGGTGTCTTGCCCTCAGTAGGTGGGGTGTACCTCAGGGCTTCTCTCTACATTCTTTATTATCTCATCAATTCCCATGGTGACTCTCCTATCCCTAGTGACTCTCAAATTACATATTCCTCCTACCTTTCTTGGATGAGTTCTGGTCCATATCCACAATGCATATTGGACATATACATCTAGACATCTCAAAAGCAACATAACCAAATAAAACTCATCATCTTTCCTCCTAACTGTACTCTTTCTAACTGCCCTTTTTCTGTTGAGGGAAGCAGCTGTCTTCCAGTCATCTAGGTTCATAATCTAGGAATCATCTCTCAACTCTTCACTTAAACTTTGTATCCATCAGTTATCAGGTCTTATGGATTTCAATTCTACTATCCATTCCCTTTTTTTCCCTGTAATAAAATCCCCATAGTTAACAATCTCATCAACTCCTACCTAGACTTTTCCAATCACATCCTAATTGGTCTCCCTACATCTCCCCTCTTCTGTCCATCTTCTAAAATGATATTAAAAAATCACAGATGTGACCACATCACTCTCCTGCTTGAGGTTATTCAGCATCTTTCTATTGTTTCTGGTATAAAATACAGACTCCTCTGTTTCACATTGAAATATATTTTACAATGTGACTTTAATGTATCATTCCAGGCTCTCCAAACATTATTTCCCCTCCCGCAAACCATGTTTCAATAAAATTGTTCCTCTTGTTGTTTTCTCTACATGCTATCCAATCTCTTTTCTCCATAACAGAACACAAGCTGTGTCTTGTGTGTAAAATGCTTTCTTTCCTCACCTCTACCTCTCTGCTTAGTTCCTTTCATGACTCAGGTAAAATCCTCCTTTCCTCAAGAGGCTTTTCTTGCTTCCTCTAAGTTGTAAATGACCTATACCAAAATTAACTTGTGTGTAGTTTACCTATACTGTGATATGGTATGAAGGGCACTGGTCCTGGAATTAGAGAACCTGCATTTGAATCTTGGATAGATTGTT
Source organism: Pseudochirops cupreus (assembly GCA_028627135.1). NCBI lineage: Eukaryota > Metazoa > Chordata > Mammalia > Diprotodontia > Pseudocheiridae > Pseudochirops > Pseudochirops cupreus. The sequence goes on along the minus strand of CM053582.1, from coordinate 318,702,595 downwards.
TCCTAGCTGTGTGAACTTGTCTTTTTTTAATTTTGATTTTTATTTTGTTAAATTGGTTTATTTACTTTTAGTTTACAACATTCCGTTCCACAGTCCCTTGAGTTTCAGATTTTCTCCTCCTCCTTCTCCCCCTCCTCCATCATGACAGCATGCATGCAGATATAGGATCTACAGATATCTTCCCATTAATCATTAGTCAGGATTGTAACTGATGGAATGATCAGTGGGAAAAAGAAACAGAACAAAACATGAAAAAGAAACAGAGCAAGTAGTTTGTTTCAATCTTCACTCAGACTCCACATCTCCTTCTCTGGATGTGGATATCTCCTTCAGTCATGAGTCTTTTGCAGATGTCCTATAACCTTGTATTGGTGAGAGGAGCCCAGTCTATTGAAGTTAGTAGTCACACATACGTTGTGTCTGTGATTGTGTACAAAGTTCTCCTGGTTCTGACCTTCTCGCTCAGCATCAGTTTATATAAGTCTCCCCAGGTAATTATGAAGTCTGTCTGCTCCTCAATCCTTTTTTTGACCTTGTCTTTTAACTTGTCTGCCCCTCAATTTCCTTATTAATAAAATGAAAAATTGAGATAGGAAGGTCTCTGAGGTTGCTTCCAACCCCAAATTTATGATCTTATAATGTTGTTCTCTCTCTCTTTCTCTCTCTCCCTCTCTCTTTCTGTCTCATCTATATATTTAGGTTGTTATCTCCAGAATATTGTTAGTCTGGGACTGATTCATTATTCATTTTTCCTTTGTACTCCCAGCACCTAGCACATGAAGGAGATGCTGAACAAATTCTTGTTGAATTCATAGATCATCCTAGAACTGGAGCTGAAAGGGACATCAGTGAAAATCTGATCTAACTCCTTCATTTTTCAGATGAGCAAACTAAAGCTCAGAGAGAAGAAATGACTTGTCCAAGGCCTCACAGGTTGTAAGAGGCATAATTGAATTGAATCAAAGTGATGTCTGACCCATTTAGAACTACTTTTGGGTCTGGTCATTTCAACAATTTCTGTATCCACGTAATTGCATGCTAACTTAGCTCAATCTGCTAGATTTTGTTCATAATATTGCATGAACAATGGGAATTTTTCCAAAAATTACCTAAACTGTATCTGTAAAATTCTCCTGACCTAGCAATCTAGTAATCTTATCATGTAAGGAAATGAGCTGAATCTGGTATAATTTGATTTAAAAATGTGCTGTTTTTTTTATCACTGTTTCTTTTTCCGACAGTTTATTAACCATTCCTTTAATAAAATTTCTATAGGAATTGAATTTAAACTTATTAGACAATAATAGTAAACTTCACTCTCATTCCTTTTCTGAAAATCAGAACAACATTTTTTAGGCCTGTGGTACCTTTATTGTTTGCCACAATCTTTCCTAGGAAACTACTGATGCATAGGCAAGTGTTTTTTCCACCCACAGACTATATTCAGGTCTACAACTTAAATATTTTCACCTGGGACAAAACAACAATAAAAATCAAGTGGCTGGTTGTGTTGTGAAGAGGGGCTTCATAGAACTGTCTGACTATAAGTTCAGGTCCCCTGTGAGGGGGAACTTACTTGATGATGGCCCAGAGAGTCGCTGCTCCCTACTGACTCCCATTATACCAGTGGCATATTTCAAAAAATAGAAAAAGACAATTTTTTTGTGATCAGTCTATTTCCTACTTTGACGAATCCCAAGTAGCTTTTCCCTGACTTTCTATTACTGCTCATCCTAAATCCCTTTCATTTCCCTCTGTCTGTCCGTTAACAAGTAATAGATATGCTCTATATGCTGAGCTGTTAATAGCTTCTTGATTGACTCTAGACAAAAATTAAATTCTCCCTTGGTAAGCAGGCTCATCTAGCTGCATGGACAGAGCCCATTCAATTATCCATGACCATAATACCTGCTCCTAAAATTGTACTGTATCTTTTAAGATTACCGATGGCTTCAGGATACCTTGGTGAGCTATTAGCACTCAGATAAAAATAGACGGCTTTTTTTTACCTTCTCCTTAACAAGGAGACTTTTCTTGGGTAGAACACAGTACATTTGATGAATGCTTTTTTTGACACCATTTCCCCCCTTGATTTGTTATGATTTAAACAAACTTAGATCAATTTCTCTGGAATCACCTATCCTGTCATGCTCTCATTTGAGTTACATGGGTGAACTTGAGTTAAATTTGACTTTCTCCAAAATTACAGAATTCTCTGGTTGGCTATGTGTCTCTCTTCTCTGACTGTAGAAAATTAACCTAGCCTCTTTTCAAATATTTAAGTAACACTGATGTATAGATATGGTTTTGGAGTGGTGTGGGGAGAAGTTTTTTTTAATGAAATTTAAATCTATACCCCTGGTTCTTATAATGGGAAAAAAATAAAGAATTCAAGCTAAATCTGCAGAAATTCTGGATTTTTTAAAGCATATAGATAAATTTTTTGTACCACGAAATCAGGAAGTATAAAGTTTATAAGATTTTGATAATATTTCAGCGACCAGGGCTTCTGCAAAGTATTTGGAGAATGAAAGTAACTATAAATCCTTTAGTAAGGGGATACTAGAACAAGGAAGCCAGAGCTGTAACTAATGATAGGCAAATGATTCTTTTCCATTTCCATTTCCAGGGTGCCACCTTGAGATGGCACCTTCTTCTGTGCAGAACAACTACCCCATGGGCAAACCCCAATCAAGACACTTCACCACAGTTCTAAATTTATGCTTTCAAATCAAATATATGCTTTTGGGTTTAAAACAAAACAACAAACAAAAAACCTTAGAGCAATTGCTCAAATTTTTATAAATGCCAAATTATCATATTGCTAAGTCATAATTTGTATTATAATGCCATCATTTTCTACCAAAATGATTAACCAAAGTGGCATAGTTGTATTCTATTAATGCTTGTCACTAAGCAGCAATAGATGTTAAAATGCTGAAAATAAATGTATTTCACATTCACTTTATACACTCCTTAAAAGTGACCATGCTTTTTTTTTTTAAAGGGAGTACTACTCTGGTCCAGAACTGAACATTTTGGCTAAACTTGCCCATGGAATACATTTATTCTTTCTTGTTTTGGTGAGCAGTTTTCTTTTCTTTCTGCCTTCCTCCCTCCTTTCCTTCCTTCCTTCCTTCCTTCTTTCCTTCCTTCCTTCCTTCCTTCTTTTCTTTCTTTCTCTCTCCTTTTCTCTCTCTTTCTCTCTTTGTTTCTTTCTCTCTTTCTCTCCTTCTTTGTTTTCTTCTTTCTCAGTTTTTCTTGCTTGGCCTCAAGGTGTTTCCAGCAGGTAGTATTGACCCACACTCTTTTTTGCAAGACTTTTCTGGCTGCAACTGCCACTACCAGATGGTAGTTTGTTGCTCTGGTGCCATAAGAATTCCCTAGAAAGACATATCAACCCCCGTTTGAGGAAAGCTGCACAAGGTGGAGGACCCAAGCCCCCTCCCTGAAGCAAACACTCTCCCAGAAATGGTTCCTGTTGACAATGAACAAAAAACAGAAGCAAAGAGCATGCATTTCTTATTATTTAACTGCCTGATTCTCATTAGGCCCATGCTGATTTCTTTCAGGCTTCAGATATATGGGCCATTTCTAATTTACATGATACTATATACTTCATCAGGTCTCATAACTAGAATCACTATTTCACAGAATCTTCAAATATTAGACCTGGAAGAGACCTTAGAGGTCACCTAGTCCAAGCCAGTCATTTTATAGAAAAAACAAAGCAATAAACAAATGATGACAACACCACAGTAAAGAGAATAATGCTTCATAAATAAGCAGTGATATCTCTGTCAATTTATAACTGTCTAAGAGCTTTCTTCTGTTGTAATAGATTGTGCATGTTTTAAATCATCTTCCACAATAATTTATAAACAACTTCATGTGTTTGATCTATATATTATTACATTAAATTAAACAGCCATTTGTTAAGGGTCTTCTGTATATGTCACTCTATAAAGCACAACAGAATGGGGGTGGTTGGGGAGCAGAGCATATACAGACATTAAAATAATACAATCCCTTCCCTCAAGAAACTTACAGTCTAAGAGGACATGCTTACTGAGAAAATCAAGAATTCTCTGATAAAACCAAAGGGTTTTTATTTTTTATTTTTTTACTTTTTGGAAGGGGGAAGACAGGGCAATTGAAGTTAAGTGACTTGCCCAAGGTCATGCAGCTAGTAAGTGTTAAGCGTCTCAGCCCAGATTTGAACTCAGGATCTCTGGACTCGAGGATCAGTGCTCAATTCACCACACCCTAACCACCCCCAAACCAAAATTTTAATCTGAAATTTTTATGAGTGAGTTAAGAGTTTCCAGAAAGCTTCCCAATTATGATATATTGTGATGACATTATATTGATAAGAGGTTAAGAGTTTAATGGATGATGCATCATATTGTAAAAATCTTCTAAGTGTCAATATGATAGCAGGAATGGGAAAACTATGGGATGACAAGGCAGTTAATAGGTTTCCCCTAGTACTGTTTTATGCCCTACTTGCTGCACTTAGCTGTGAAATGAGTGGTATGAGAAATAATGAGTAAAAGTGCCCCTCTTCTGTGTCCTAAGCCTTTGTTCTTCAGTGAGTTTGTTGTTGTTGTTCCATAACCCCAAGGACCACAATAATGAGGTTTTCTTGGCAAAGATACTGGAGTGGTTTGCCATTTCCTCCTCTAGTTGATTAAGGCAAACCTAGGTTAAATGACTTGCCCACGGTCACATAGCTAGTAAGTGACTGAGGCTGCATTCAAACCCTGGTCTTCCTGCCTCAAGACCCTGTGCTATATCTGCTGAACTATCTAGCTTCCTCTAACTCTTCACTGAGTACCTTCCCCTCATTAATGCAGTGCAATACAGATCTAAACACATTTATACCTGCCTATCTTGTACCACTTTTGACCACTTCCTCCAACACATTTTCTATAAGAGTCCAGCCAACATTCTCAGGCATTCCTCACTTTCTCCTGACATGAACACAAAGGCTATAGTAATCCCTGTCTCTTACCATGTGATGATCCATCTTCATTTTTGTTCATACGTTTCTGTGATGATGGCCTTGCTCCTTTTCTACTTTCAATTTCCCAATTTTTCACGTACTACTGCCTACTTCATTACATTTGTCTAGGCTTATGCTATATAAATTACCTGCCCCATCTTCTATGTAGCTAATTGGGTAGATGGTGGCAATTGTTAGCAATAGTAATGCCAAAAAAGAAAATAAAAAAGAGAGCCACTGTAACATTTTTTTTGAAATGCATAGAATAGATCATGTGGAAGTTCAGAAGGAAGTATAGGGAAGCAAGACAGCTTTTAAAATTGACTTTGAAATTTGTTATATATGTTTTTTTAAAAAATCAAATTGTGTGAAATGGGGATTAACAGTCTCATATATGTTCTGCTGCTTGTATGAGAATGTTTTTATGGTTGTTTATGTTTATAATAATTAAATAAATGAGTATCATTCAGAAGGCAATGTGAGATACAACTGATACCCTTTCCCTGATCCTGTATATTTTTTTCACCCTTTCCAAATATAAGCAGTAGTGAGTTTGATTCCTTTTTTCTTCATTTCTATATTTTATTCTGAACAGACTACAATTCACACTTCTGTACTATGCTCAGGAATCCTCTTAATTCTGGAAGATATTCTAGCCCTGGCATTTCATACCATGGAAGTGCCTTCCAACTGATAAGGCCCATCCCTTTGATTGAATGGCTCTTCCCAGAACTTCCTACCAAGCTAAACTCTGAATTTCTCAACCAGACTCTTAGGCTGGGTGTAGAAGACAATCTAAGTGTTATAAAAATAAAAGTTATTAATAACAATAAATTTAAGGGGGGAGGAAGAGCCAAGACGGCAGAGTAAAAACAGGAACTCCATGTGGCTTCTGCTCCAAACACTTCCAATATCTGTAAAACACAACTCAAAATAAATTTTAGAGCTACAGAACCCACAAAGTGATAGAGAGAAACAAATCTCCTGCTGAAGGCAGCTTGGCAGGCTGACAGTAAGGGTCTATCACACCAAGCTGGGAGCCAAGCACAGTCCAGTGTGAACCTCCCATGACTAGACCTGGGGCGGCTCCAACCCGCAGCACAGACCAGTCAAAGTAGACTTTGGGAGAGCGAATCACCAGCAGCTATGGCAATTTCCAGACTTCTCAACTCATAAATGCCAAAGAGAAAGTAAAAGATCAGTGAGGAACTCTGTTGGAGCTGGGTGCTGGAAGAGTGTGGTCCAGTCCTTGCCCCTGGAGTGAGAGATGGAGAAGGTGCTGTGGCTGCAGCTGCTGCCCTGTGGCTACCTCTGGAGCTCCTGGCCTGCAGATCGTAGGGGGACCAAGCGACCATTCAGAGGGTAATTGCTCTTGCTTTGACCTGCTTAGATCTGGATCATGGTCTTAGGTGGTAGTTTTGGGGTGTTTGGCCAGTGTGCCAGAGCTTGTGGTGTCCATAGAAAGGGCACCTCCTCATACCTCTGACAGCATTTGCAAAAACCCAAGAGATTTGGGACATAGCTCTCCGTACTCTGGAAGCAGAGTTCTACTGTGACAAAGAGCTCAAAAGTCAAATAATTGGCTGGCAAGATGTGCAAGCACAGAAAGCACAATCAGATCATAGAATCCTTTTTTGGGGACAAAAAGGAGGAAAACATGAAACCAGAAGAAACCAATGAAGTCAAAAGCTTCCAAGAAAAATATGAACTGGTTACAGGCCATGAAGGAGCTCAAGAAGGATTATGAAAATCAAGTAAGAGAAGCAGAGGAAAAATTGGAAAGAGAAATGAGAATTATGCAAGAAAATCATGAAAAGTGAGTCAACAGCTTGCTAAAGAAGACCCCAGAAAATACTGAGGAAAATAACACCTTAAGAAGTAGACTAACTTATATGGCAAAAGAGGCCCAAAAAGCCAAAGAAGAAAAGAATGCCTTAAAAAGTCTAATTGTCCAGATGGAAAAGGAATTTCAAAAATTCACTGAAGAGAATAATTCCTTCAAAATTAGATTAGAGCAAATGGAAGCTAATGACTTTATGAGAAATCAAGATACTATAAAACAGATCCAAACAAATGAAAAAAATAGAAGGCAATGTGAAATATCTCATTGAAAAAACCACTGACCTGGAAAATAGATCCAGGAGAGACAGATGAAAAATTATTGGGCTACCTGAAAGCCATGATCAAAAAAAGAGCCTAGAATTCATCTTTCAAGAAATTATCAAGCAAAACTGCCCTGATATTCTAGAACCAGAGGATATAGAAATAGAAATGGAAAGAATTCACCAATGGCCTCTTGAAAAAGGCCCCAAAAAGAAAACTCCTAGAATATCGTAGTCAGATTCCAGAATTCCCAGGTCAAGGAGAAAATATTACAAGCTGCCAGGAAGAAACAATTTGAGTATTGTGGAAACACAATCAGGATAACACAAGATCTAGCAGCTTCTACACTAAGGGGTCAAAGGGCTTGGAATATGATATTCCAGAGGTCAAAGAAGGTAGGAATAAAACCAAAAATCACCTACACAGAAAAACTGAGTATAACTCTTCAGGAGAAAATATGGTCATTCAATGAAATAGAGGCCTTTCAGGTATTCATGAAGAAAAAACCAGAGCTGAACAGAAAATCTGACTTTCAAATACAAGAAACAAGAGAAGCATGAGAAGGTAAACAGGAAAAAAAACCATAAGGAACTTACTAAAGGTGAACTATTTACATTCCTACATGGAGAAACTATTATTGTAAGTCATGAGACTTTTCTCAGTATGAGGATGGTTGAAGGTATAATGGCAAGCACAGAAATAGTTCACACCTTGTTTCAGCTAATGAATTAACACCTCGTTTCAGTTCAAGTTTCTTTTGAGTTTTGTATCAAGTCTGTTTAGAAACAGAATGTGTGAACTCCACAACTTGTGAACCCTAGAATTCATGAACTCCTGCAACAGGAAGAGGAGGAGCTAATGACCATATATAAAGAGAGGCCAAGGCTAGAGACAACAGAACTGAGAAGGGGACTCTTGTGGTGGCAGAGTTAAGAAGGAGAAAACTTGTGGTACCCTGGCACTCTGTTTGTCTGCTCTGTCTGTGTTGATGTCTGTTTGTGATACTTTGTACAGAAGCCCTGAGACCTTACTGGAAGCCCTGAAAGAATATTTTCTTGTTGCATGTTCATAGAAGTCCTAGAGGAGGGTTTTGGAGGTCCTGGGACTTTACTGATGATTTTGTTGACTTCTTGGACCTTGTTGGTGGGTCTGTGTTTTTTTCTAGGTTGATGATTTGTGCTGACCTCTTAGACCTTGTTTGTTCTTCCCAGAAACGGGAACTGTGAAAGACTTGAGGTGGACTGGACTCTGTGAACTTCAAAATGGAACGGGAACTGGATGAAGAAGTGGCCAAGGAGCTGGACAAGGAACTGGGAGCTGCCTGCCTTTGAATCTAGGTGACAGTTGGAGCTGGGACCATGGAAGAGGAATCATGGAAGCTGAGAGCCAGCCTTTAGTCAAGCTGAAAGAAGACTTTACTTGGACACTGTGTATTGACTGAGAAGATTTTGATTTACTGTGACCTAGGGATGGAGAATTTTGACTTTTGTACTTTGTGATTGAATTAAGGATTTTATGATTGACTAAATGAATGTACTTTGTTTAAAACTTTGTGACCACTTTGGTGAAAACCATGTGACCATTTTAGTGATACATTGTTGAGCTGTGACATGGTGAATGCTGTACCTTGATTTTCTGTGAATAATTGCTCTGATTTGTTGCTGAATAAATAGAGAGATAGCTATACTATGTAATCAGTACTTTGAAAGCTGTTCACAGCAGCAGTCCTCTGGAGAGCTGCTCCTGCTTGGATTTACAGAGGGAATATATATGTATACATACACATATATGTATGTATAGGAGGGTCTGTGTGTATAAATACATATGTGAGTGTGTATATGTGTGTAGATCTATATACATAGACAGAGGGCATAGGATCAGTCGAATAGGGAGGGATGATATCTAAAAAAGTGAAATTAAGAGGTGAGAGAGGAATATAATGAGAGAAGGAGAAAAGGAGAGATAGAATAAGGCAGATTATCTCATATTAAAGAGGCAAGAGAAAACTGTTACAATGGAGGGGAAGAGCAGAAAGGTGAAAGGGAAGGAGTCAACCTTACTCTCATTGAAGTTGGTTTAAGGAGAGAATAAGGTACACACTCATTTGGGTATCTTACCCTAGAAGAAGGTAGGGGGGGAAGGGATGAGACAAGGAATGCTAGAAGGGAGGGCAGATTGGGGGAGAGGGTAGTTAGAAGCACATACTTTTGAAAAGTGACAGGGTCACAGAAGAAAATAGAATAAATGGGGGGCAGGATAGGATGGAAGGAAATATAGTTAGTCTTTCACAGTATAACTAATGTGGAAATGTTTTGTGTAATTACACATGTACAACCCATATTAAGGGTGGGTAAAGAGGGAAGAAGGGAAAAAATCTGGAAATCAAAGTTTTAAAAACAAATGTTTAAAAAAATTGTTTTTTACATACAAATGGGAAATAAGGTATACAGGCACTGGAGTATTGAAATCCATCTTGCCCTACTAGAAAGTTAGAGAGGGTATGGGGGAGTATATAAGAGAGAGTAGATTAGGGGAAGGGGCATTCAGTAGGCTTGCTATCTTGAGGTGCGGAGTAGGGAAAAGATGGGGAGAAAATTTGTAACTCAAAATCTTGTGGAAATGAATGTTAAACAAATTTTTAAAAAAGAAACAAAAAAATCAATTTAAGGGTAGTACTTAGTCATTTCATTATTATGTATGATTAGAATTTGCGTTATAATAATCAATGATGTGCTATTACCTTATGTTCCTTTTTTATTATTTCTATTTAGTAGGAATAATATTTGTCTTTAAAGCTTTTTTAAAAAGAGGATATCATTTAAGATACATTGCAGAGGTAAAAAAAAAAGATATCTTTTGCTTTTAATATTGCTTTGCCTTTTGAGATCATTAAGTTCCTGGGCTTGCCAGGTCTAGACAAAAGAGTAAAATTTTACAACATCATTGCAGTGATTGGAAAAAAATAATAGTGTCTTACTCTTCAGTAGCAGCTTTTATTGACAAATCAGAGTGCTTCTGAAATTAGCAATATTTTCAACAATATATTAACAAATCTGACTAGCTGACTTAGTGCTACTCTAGGACTTTACTAATGAAGGATATACAATCCAGAAATTTTGGCTTCCTACTCTTTGATGATTCCATATTACATTCTGCAATTTTTATTTTAGATACTGCCTTCTTAAAATTTCTCTGACTTGTAGCCCTACTGAGATCTGGGAATTTCATGTTCCACTAATATTCATAGCCAAGAGTACAATCACCACTTCTTCTTGTAAGCACATTGACTTATAAAACTCAAAATATTAAAAAGGTTTATTTAGGGTTTAGTATGAGGGCTTACACGAAGGGTGGAGAACCTGTGGTCTGGTGGCCACATGTGGCTTTTTGAGTCCTCAAGTGTGGCCTTTTGACTGAATCCAAACTGCAGAGAACAAATACCCTTAATAAAAGGATTTGCTCTGTAAAACTTGGAGTCAGTCAAAAGACTGCCTCCCAGGACCTAGAAGGCCACATGTAACCATGAGGCCACAGGTTTCCTACTCTTGGATTAGACCATTGATTAATGGATATAGGGAAATTTTGAGTAAAGAAACTCCCTATATCAATGCAAGTTGTCACTTTTCTCTGTAACTTACCATCTTAAGAGGTTGTCAAGAGTATTGAGAAATAAAATGACTTGCCTAGGGTCACATAATCAGGATTTGTTAGAGGTGGATCTTAATCCCAGGTCTTCCTGACTGAGACCTATGCTGTGAGGTCCTGCACTAGGCTGTCACTCAAAGACTAAAGTTTGCAAGTGAAGACTCATAGCAAAACCTATAGGTAATTACAGTAGTAATAAGGGAACAACCTTTTCTCCTCAGAGTCCTAGATAGTCTGTTTGTACTTGCTGTACCACTGAAATTGGCAGAGTTCTAGGAAGTTTTCTTCTCTATGGTTCTCCTCTTTATGACTGACATCCTCCGACTGCACAGCATTGCTTATTCTTATAACATCACTAGAAAAGAAAGCCAGAAGGCATCATCTTTGTGAGGTCATAGCTTTCCTATCTTTCTATCTGTAGTTTTCTTTAGTTCACAGAAGATGGTACCAAACATTCCCTTTCCCAGGTTTCTTTAAGTCAACCCTTCATGGTCTCCATCTGGGCAGTGTTACTAGCTCAATAAAGTCCTCCAGATCAAGAGGCCTCCATTCTCTTAAACCAAAGTTCCCCTGGTCTCATATGTAAGAGTTTTCCCTGGAGACCAAAGGAAGAGCCGTTTTTTGCACATTACAAGTAGATCTCCTGGCCTAGTTTTATTTTGATCCCTATCATAGTTTGTGTCCTTTGTTTTCCTGCACATAGTTGCTACTCACTAGGCATCTAGGAATGTGGGGGAGAAGATTCCACTCAGGGCCCAGTTGGTTCTCAGTTGATTATGATTTTCTCTGAGGTAGCTGGCCAGGGTCCTACAAATTACAAAAAGCTACTTCCAGAAATATCTAGAGGACATACATGGCTCCCAGTAGTAATGTGGGCCAGAGAAAAGATCTTTCAACTCTAATATAATTCTATTTTATATTTTCCTAATCAGATAAGATGCCATTCTCTCCATATTTGGAAGTTTCTTTTTTCTTTTCTTTTTAAAACTAATTCAGTAATAAAAAGGAAAATCTGTCCAAGTCATTTCTCATAGAGGAAGTACAAAACATAAAGGAATGTGATTTAAAAAAATCCACAAAGTTGCACAGCCAAATTAGTGTTCTTCTCTTTGAGCTATCAGGGTGGAAGATCATATGTTTCTTTTAATGATGCTGCGATTGCTTCATAACTTTCTTAAATTGTCTTTAGAATTTATTGTACATTCCTTCAGATTTCTTTAGTTGAGGCAAATCTTTGGATTTTAAGCTTAGAGTCAATTTTTTGAGGAAAGCTCTGTGTTTAATCGGTATTCACTGTGGTAGATAAGATGGGTGAACCAAACCAAACATTATTGGTTGAAACAAAAGTCCCACAAATACATGGCTTTAAAGTATTTAAGCCATGTTCCTTTGGTACCTTGTACAAGCTTCTGATAGTAATTTCTAAGGAAAATTCCCAAAAAGTTTTTAAGCAATGTTGAGGTTGTTGGAATAAGTGTATAACCTTTTCAAGTGACTACTTTGGAGGAAAACACTCATTTAGATGCATATATATGTATATATATGAAATGTTATATAGTTCCACTGTTTAAAAGTCATAGTTCACCACACACACACACACACACACAAGCATACCTATTCACTCATATATATTCACAGCTTCTATAGTTAAAAATAAATGATTCATATTCACAGTGATCAAAAGATCTTATTTGAAAAGATCTTAAGTAATTTTGACTGAATCATGAGTCATGCTGATTTTAAAGTAAGAAAGCAGGTTAGGGATTTAGTAAGGTCAGCATTTGAGACATCATTAAGACCTTTTGGAATAGTAGCTTTGAGTTCAGAAAAATTCTGAAGACTGTCATAAAAGCAGTTTTTTTTTTAAATGTTTCTTTAGAAATGGAAAGATCATGCTTTTTCAAGGCTAAGGTGAGACAAGATAATTTGTCTATTTAACTTTTGGCCAAGACATTAGGCCAAGGTTCTGTGTTGATTGGTGCCACAGAAACACTTTACAGACATAGCAATGGTCTAGATGTATTATAAATTGTCTTTAAAAAGGAGCCCCAAAGTCTAGCTGGCATGGAAATACAAAGACATTTTCTACCCTTTTGCTAATCTTTTCATTATTTATTACATGTTCTCAGCAATGCATATGACATAAGGAGAGAGAGGTCATATTTTCAGTTGGACGGAGTTTGGGTGATCTGTTTTCATAGTAGTTCCAAAAATAAATCCAATGACATTACCATATATGTTGGTAAATCTGTGATTTCATCAGTTTAAGTACTCCTTTAATTCATGCAAATTTCCTCTTCGTGCCTTCTTATTCTGAGTCGTTAGTGTATATATTTGCCCATAAAGTATACACAGAATCAGACAATCATAGATTTTAGGATCAGAGATTGAATGCTGGAAGGGCCCTTAGATGCCACTGAGTATCATTCCCTCATTTTATGGATTTGTAACCCACTGTGCAGATTTATATCAAATGACTTGCCTGAATTCACACAGTGAATTGAATGTGGATTTGAACCCTAGTTCTTGGACTTTAGATCTAACACTTTCTCCTGCACAGCCTTAGAGGCAATATAATCCAATCTCTAGTTGATCTAAACAGCCTTCTACAAAGTACGTAAAACATGGTCATCTCAAATCTGCTTGAAGATCCCCATGAAGATCCCTCAATGATGGGGAACCCACCAAATCTCAAACAGCCCCTTTTACTTCTAGGTAGCTATAGTTCTTAGATTTCATCCCCCTACATACAGCCTAACTCAGCTTTTCTCTAACTTCCACTCAGTTAGGAGTTCTACCATTTGTGGCCAAAAGGGAGAAGCCTAATCACCCTTCTACATGACAGCCCTTCAAATTTTGAAGACAGCTATGATGTCCCCTATAAGTCTTCTCCAAGCTAAACATCCCACTTTTCTTTAGCTAATCCCCACATGGAACGTTTTCTTGTCATTTCACAATTCTAGTTGGCTTCTTCAGGACATGTTCCAGCCTATTTGCATATTTCCTCAAATATAGTGCTGGTAACTGAACAAAAGACTTGAAATGGCATCTGATGATGATAATAAAGAAGAAGAAGATGATGATGATAACAATAATAAAATAGCTATCATTTATATTTTACTTTACAACCAATACATCCTTTTATCCTCACATTAACCCTGGGAGTTGTGCTATTTTACTGATGAGGAAACTGAGAGAAAGATCAAGTGACTTGCCCAAAGTTATATAGCTAATGACTATCTAGGGCATAATTTGAACTCAAATCTTTCTAATTCCAAGGCCAACACTCTATTTTTTCACCTAGCAAGTAAAGTGTACTCTCACTGTTCTAGTTCTATACACTGTACAACCACTGTATAATTTCAATATTTTGGGTTGCCATATAACAGTTGGCCCATGTTAAAGTACACTAAAACTATAAACATATTTTTCTCAGCATCCTGTTTTGTGACACTATTTCTGGAGCTTATTTTTGGTGCCCAATTGTAGACCTTTACATTCATCCCCTTTAATTTTATCTAATTCTTTATCTAATTTATTTTATCTAATTTATTCTAATTTTTAAACTCATTTTCGAGCCAGTAGAGTTCTTTTGGGATTCTGACTACCAGATAAAGTGTCAGTTATCTCTTCAAACTTAATAACATCCACAAATGTGATAGCCATACACACTATCTCTGTCTTCATTCAAGTCAGTGGTAAAAATGTTGAAAAATATAGGACCCTTGATGGAAATTCTACCAATAAAAGGGTGATCTTTTTTTTTTTCTTCTTATTTTAGTACTTTGGTATCAGTGTGTTGCTCAAGATTGTTCAATTGCTTACTTTCATATATGACAGTGTATTAGTAATCACCCTAGCACACTCAGGATGGCCTGCTAGTACAGGTTCTTTCATCTGCTTTTAAAGGAAAGACTGCTCAAAAAGGGGTTAACAATCCTACTTTTAATTACATTCACTAGTTCAGGGGAAAGGTCAGTACCCTGGACTTGGAGAAAATACAAGCAGAGAAATTAACACAAAGATCACCAGACAGGACTGAAACTGTCTTGAGTAAAGCAATATTGCTATCCACTTTACATACATTACTGGATCAAGGGAGCACAGACATCTAAGCAGTCACAGGGCTCTGAAAATATGGGTACTCAGAGTCTTGACCAGGAAATCAAAAGATCCTTCTCATGAGTGAACCCCCAAAGCAAAATGCCAACTTCCCAGAATATATAACAAAAACTTAGCATCTGATTAGCTTAGTGCCAAGAAACCTCAGAATTCTTGTGCCCCAGCACTTAATTGGGAACCTTCCCTAGGCTGGAACTTGATTTAGTTCTAGGTCAGGGCTCTATGTGCCTATTAATGGGCAAGAAAGATCTTCAAATACCCTTAACATTACAGACAGGTGTATTCCCCTTGATAATCAATGTCTTTTTGTTTGCCAGTATTTATGTCAAAGTCATTGTTGCCAACTTGCTACTACCTATTTATACCCGCCATGTTTGTTTGTTTTTTTTTAATTGCTCTTTGGGTTAGATGCCATTTCACTTCTGAGATGATGGTGTTCAATGATCCCAACTAACAAATCATTACGGGGAAAATACCGTACACATATTTGTCATTAGGTTACATAATAAGGAATAACCTTACTCCTGCAATTATCAGTATGTGCCTCTGGTATACTCAGAATAGAACTGAGTGAATATTTTCACAGTGATTTTATAAATAAATAGGCATAACCAGAGCCATACCTGCTTAAAACTAAGAATTTTAGATATATATGTGATAAATATTGTGATGTTAATTATTTTCTTTTTTTGGGGGGGGTCTTTTCTGGAGGGAGGAAGGTAGGACAATTGGGGTTAAGGGACTTGCCCAAGGTAACACAGATAGTAAGTGTTAAGTGTCTGAGGCTGGATTTGAACACAGGTTCTCCTGACTTCAGGGCCGATGCTGTATTCACTGTGCCACCTAGCTTCCCCTGTGATGTTAATTTTCTAATAGGATTGTTCTAAATATCCAATGCATGTATTTTCAAATATTATAATTTGTAATTAATGTGTGTGTTCAATCATCTCATTTTCAGTTCCCCTTTGGAATAGAGTCCTATGACATTACCTCCGCATACCAACAATGGGAAAGTAAGCCAATCAATGGCAATTCTGATCATTTGGTGTCAGATTGTAATATTTTTAGGGCTCATTTACAAGATCTACTGTTTCTTTGGGAGAAGCTGAGCAAAACCTTTAATTCTCTCTTCTTTATCACTTTCTGTCATTTATAGAAAAAGAATACTTTTGTCTATTCATCTCGCCAAGAAAGAACATTTTGATAAATGTTTATGAACTTCTTGAATTATAAAGTTGGTGTTTGCTTTGCTCAAGTATTTAGCCTCAAATCACCTATAAAATTGCCATAAGGGTCTGTTTTCTTTTTTTCAAAGCCAATGGGAAAGTGGTTCACTATGTAAACAAAGGAGATCCTTTATTTTAGCTACTATGGAACCTATACATAATTTTCATTTCTGCTAATGAAAATCAAAAATGTTTTTAAATCTTCATAATGACTTAAAGAGGACTCTATTCTAAATAGGCACAAGGCTTAATGAATTAATTTCTGGCACGTAAAGAAACTTTTTTTCTATCTTAATTTTTATCATTTATCAATGATTTAGTAATTAAAAACTCTAAGTATAATTGACATTAGTGGAAAAGTGAAATGCTATGACACTAAGAAGATGCATTTTGCTGTTATCAGATCATTGCAAAACCTGTGAGAACTACTTACTTATTGTTTACATCTTTATTATATGAATTCTAACTTAAAGATTTGATGGGGATAATACATATTTTGAAGTGAGACACTAGGGCATATTTGAAAAATTTCTTCTAAAGACCATATAATCCATGGATCCAAAACAAGGTTGGCTTAAATAAAAGAGCTTCTGTCACCTACATCTTGTAAGACTTGTTTGGAATTGTGTTTTCACAGAGTTTTTCACTTTCTTCTTTAATTATAGAAGGCTGTGTAGCTTTCCTAATAAGAAAGAATGTTCCTGAAGTATAAGGGAGATCTAGGACACAGTCAACCAGGAGCAGTGGCCATATGACAGACTCGTGATTTGCAATTTTGGCACCTGGGGAGTATAACATGAAACATGACTTCGAGAGCAAATTTTATGATGCAGTATCTGGAATAATACAGTATGTCATCAGAGTAATGTCCTAAGCCCTGAATCTAATAAAAGTTGGACTAATTTTTTCTTAAAATATACTGAAACCATCCTTGATTTCTCAAGGGACTAAACACTCAGTTTGTTGACATTACTCTCTGTATTCCTAAAAACAAAATAGCCACAAGGTGGTATAGGAACTCTCTGATGTTTAGTAGGATACATTAGATAATTCAGACAAGGGGAATTTGCACAAGCTGAGTCAGTTAAGGGTGTCCTCAAAGCATATGTTTCTTAAATATCCTTTTCCAGTTAAAATTAAGCAAATTTCTCTTTCTTAACTTTTGAATGATCTTCAAGTGTCTTATTATTTTACCCAGTGCTGAACATAAAGTACCAGAGGAATGGTCCATATTAGTCTAAGCTCAAGAACAAAATAAGCAATTAAAATAAATTCGGTCAAATGGGAGAAATCAGCTACTATCCTGGCTACCACATAGCAAAAGTGTAGCATTACATTTTTATGTCTTTCTAGTATTTTGCTGCCTTGAGGCAAAACCCTGATTACCCCACCACAGTTACATGTTGAGGTAGTCATTTGTCAAGGACATCAGAGGTCAGCAGTGTACTTACCCAGAGTTCTTGAGGATCCCATTGCTTGCATTTGTAGTTTCAAGTTCATCAGCAAAGTCAACAGGATTCTTCATCCACAAATACAATTCCTATACCAGAGAGTTTAACCAAAGCCATAGATGAGAAATCATCATTAATCTATAAGCCAGGAGTGAAAGAACCAGGAAGACTGCCTACAGAGTCAACAAAATCATTTAGAGTGAATAAACAGGATTACAAAAGGGAAAGAAAGGAATGCTAAGGTTAGAGACAGGTCAGAGTTGCCTGAGCAGTGACCCCATAGGGAGAGGATTTCACTTATGAGGCTCTTTGGGCTCTCTCTTTTAATAAGCTCCCCTACTGTAGCAGTCAGGTTCCTCTCATGTTCTTAAAGCAACTGCATGACCTGATATAGCAGAAGAGTAAGACGAACTAGTGGGTTGTTAATAGGGCAAATATTCATTCTCTTCTCCATGGTGACTATGTTCAAGTTAAGCTTGAGGATTAGGTATAAGATATTTAGGAAAATAAATGTTTTTTTGTAACCTGTTTGAAACTCTTCATTAAGACCTAAGGAGTAACTCTCGGGTGAATAACAATGTTGAAAATGATCCTATTTGCTAGTATTTATCTTACCTTCTTTATTTTCAAAGTAGTTTATAGTCACACTGTTAGTTACTCCTAATTCACTCATTAGGGATTAGACACTTAGGAAATCCATTGTCTGGACTGTTTCCAGGGTGTCCTTGCCATTGGAAACTCTTTTGAAAAGGGATGCTATTATTCTTCCCAAACCCATCCTTACTCCTATTCTTCTCTAGTGAGGAAACATATGTAAGAAGACATGGAAGTTTTTTGGACTAGTTCATAAAAAGAATAGAAGTCCATACCCTGCATTTGTGTTAGAGAGGAACTTGTGAAATGAGATGAGTGTTGTTTCTATAGGAACCAAAAGTTATTAATAGCATTCTGCTCATATAATTAAAAAGGATCACTTCAAGCTTATAAGGGGGGAGGTGTAGCAGGGAGGGGAACTGATATCTCCTTCATTCCCCCAGGGGAAGTCATAGGAGAGCAAGTTATTGGGCTGAAGTGTCCCTTTGAATGAGAGTTTTATTGACCTGTTGAAGCATCTTACAATGCATCTGAGACCTATCTGAGCCATCCAGGTGGCACTGGGGATAGAAAACTGGGCCTGGACCAAGTTCAAATGTGTTCTCAGACATTTAGTAGACACTGGAAAAGTCACTTAACCTTTATTTGCTTCAGTATCCTCAACTAAAGTGAGAATAAAAAACACTACCTTTAAAATTTGTTGTGAAGATCAAGTTTGATAACATTTGTAAAACACAGCACAGTACCTGTGGATATAGAAATTTTCATTCTCTTCCCTCTCTCCATCCCACACTGTCTCTTCAGGAAGACCACTCTAATAATATTTCCTCAACCATTTTTAACTCTGCCTTGCTAAATGAATTGAATACTTAGGTAGTCAAATTCATTATGATTTCATTGGTTTGGCAGCTACCTTTAATGATGAATATTGAAACTCATACATGACGTTTCCATCTTTTATGACAAAGCATCTACCCAGGGTATGGTAGGACTTCCTTACTTTCACCTGACCTTGTAATGATGTCAGTAGAACACATGGTCTGGCTGTCTCTTATACCTAGCTCTCACTGTGTGACTTTCCTATTTTTTTAATCACATATTTTCTGGATAAAATCTTTTACTCTGATATTTCAAAGTTTCACATCTGCAATGTGATGTAGACTGTTCTTCATACCCATCTTGCACCTCTCCATTGCACCCAGAGTGATACTCATTTTCAAATCCTCAGAAAATACAGTGTTCAATGACTCACAACCACTAACAAGACTAATGGAATTTAAGTATTAAAAATATGGCCCTTGGTTTCTGGGAGATACATGGAGTTATAAAAAGAGCTTTGCAATTTACTGCAATTAGTCCAGCCTCTCTCTTCTCTTCTTCTGTTTAATTCAGAGTTCAACATGTCTACTTACATTATTGTCTGTTCCGAGTAACTACTACTACTGATGGAAAAGCTCTAAAAGTCTTCCATCTAAACGAATCTTACAATCTGAGCAATTGACATTTTTCATCCATTTAGGTTTTCCTGACAGTCCAAAATTAAATACAAAATCTCAAAATACTGATTCCGTTTTCATTGGCATAATGTTCTTAGAATTATTAAGTGGAAGAAACCTAGAAGTATAACATAAGAGAAGAGATTGTTTCATTTTTGCCTTTGTATCCTCAGGGCTTAGCACAGTGCCTGGAACATAAGAGGTGCTTAATAAATTCTGATTGATTGACCTTAGTGATCATCTCCAATATCCGCATTTTTCAGATTAGGTGCCTGAAGCCCAGGGATCTCACTTCAGACCTCCCATGGCATATAGTTAGTTAATTGGCCTAGAATCCAAGTGTACTTATTCAAGTCTTTGCATGCACTGTTCACCATTGTTTTTTTTGGTTTTCACAAAAACAAAATAGTAAACATCACTTATTTTTTTTCTTCTCATATTAGGGTTTATGTAGCCTGAATAAGATTTCCATAGGGAATAGTTTAGGTGAATTTTTAGTCAACTTGATGAATGTATACAACCTTTATTTATATCTTAACAATTGAAGATGAATTGGTTGGGTGAGATTGTTATAGATCAGAGCCACCCCTTCGTGCTGGTTTATAAAAGAGGGAGAGTGGTAATTATACTTTTTTTTGTCTTTGTGGAGGATCAGTCAGAGAGCAGCAGATCTAACAGTAGGCCTAGGCCTTGGGAAGGAGAAGTGCATTTCCCCCTACTCCTTACAGTCACTAATGGTTACATTGATGAAGGAATATGTGGCTTGTATATGTCACACATCCACGAATCCTAAAAGGAAAGTTCTGGAAACAAAGTTCCTGACCCAATCCTTGGAGAGGATGTGGTGTGGAATCCTTTGCTTAAGAGATGGCCTTGACGGAGATGATAACAACATGGCCAAATGTTGGGAGTTTTTGAAACCCGGTATCCTGGATCACTACTCTAGCAACCCCAAGTTCAAGCATTCTGGGACCCAGACTTCCTAAGAAGGAAGGGGAATTCCCAGACTTTGGCAGCTGTTGTTGGGTCTATTTTGTTTTCAAGTAGATTGCTTGCTGATTCTGCAAGACACCCTAGTATATGAAGCACTGGACTAAAAGTCTTTGAGAGCATGTTAACCTATTTATTGCATCTATAGAGTCTGGAGATTAACTCAGGAAAGTTAATATTTGTCCGAGAATTGAGCCATGAGCAACCTAATGGTACCTTTGTTATTTGCGAAACTGACAGATATATTTTTCATTGGATTTAGGCAAGGAAATGAGAGTGGGACCCAGTCTCTGTGAGAATAATCCTGATAGATTTACAAAGTTGGAATGTGAGCTTCTTAAAGATGGTGTTAAGCATAGTATTTGACACATAATTAGGGCCCAATAGATGAATGTGGACTGATTGACAGTCAGTCATGGGAAGTGAGACTTTCTCCACCACTTTCTGTTCTGCTTACTTTGCCCCCACAACTAATTATAATACTAAACGATCCCAAAGAGTTGATCTAGGAATAGAGATAATAGATGACATGTTTGTTTCTCCATCATTTTCATACAGCCCTGAAAAATAGGGAGAAATGGTAAAATGTCATTGACATCAAAGGTGAGATCTTTCCTCTATCAGAGGAAATGTCAATGACATATCAGAGATGAAATCTGTCCTGTATAGCACAAGTAGAGCTATGAGCCTTAGAGACTACATAAGGTGCTAGGTGGAACTCACTGGAAAGGCAGGAGAACTGTGACTATTATTCAAGTTCTAATGTGAGTCCTTTAGGAGATTTTTGAATTTCCAGTGAATTGAAGTAAGAACTGTCTTATAGAAAATGTAGGCATTGTTACCTTGAGTGCTTACACAGAAATTAGGGATCCTTTTAACCATATCTGTGGGGATATGGAAATGGACAATCATTCAAATAAGAGACAAGTCTAGATTGGGACAAAAGAAATGAAAGATGATTTTTGAGGGCTGCCTCCAAAATTTAACCCAGTTCATGTAAGCTTGGAGAGTGAGACACTGGGCAATGCTACATGTGTAAATTAGATAAAATATTTATTAAGTATCCTCTATATGCCAAGCCCTGTGATAAAAACTAGGAATATTAAAGATTTAATAGCTTAAAATTACATGAAAACTTCTGGGACATCCTACTCAAAGAAAAAGAAAGACACTCTCTGAACTCAGTGACCCAGGTTAGAAGTGAGCATGGTTGGTGTGGGCACTACCTCAAATGGAGGTATGGGGGAAGAATTCACGTATTTGTGGAATGAAGGGAGTATGTCCAGCACAGAAAGGTTGCTAGGGCAGAGGTGAAAAAGTAGTTCTATTATGAGTTGAATAGGGTTAGATGATTGCTGTTGCTTAGCAGAGGGTATTAAGTTTTATTTGTATGAAAAAGAACCTAAATCGTAGTAGAAAAAAAATAAAATCTCATTGAAGTTAGAATTTTATAATGCAGTTCACTATGCTACTCCCTCATCAGTAGTTGCATGGGTACACTTAAGCCTGAATAAAAATTTAGGGAGCCTTTCTCCCACCTTCTCACCCAAAGATCTTGACTGAGATTCCATGTATAGAAAACGAAAACTGTTTGAAAATTGTGTCTGCTGTTTTAAAAGCTTGAACGATGTATATATTTTTTTCTCCATGTACACTAGACATCATCCCCTCTGTCCACCTAGAGTACTACTCTCTGAACCAGAACTCTGTAGCTCCAACTCAATATTCACAGCGCCAATGGTGATTGTAAATATGCTGGCATAGTGCTTAATTGCAAAATATAACAGACTCTTTTTTTAAACTTTTGTTTATTTTAGTTTACATCATTCATTTCCATGAGATTTTGAATTACAAATTTTCTCCCTATCTTTCCCTGACCCACCACCCCAAAGCAATGATCCCACTGTATATGCCCTCTCTCAATCTGTTCTCTACTATGTCCTCCCCTATCGCCCCTCTGACTTTCTGGTAGGGCAAGATGGATCTCCCTACCCCAGTGCCTGTATACCTTAATTCCCAGTTGTATGTAATAAATAATAATAATATATATATTTTAACATTTGATTATAGATTAAATTCTAGATTCTGTCCCTTCCTCCCCCATTTCCCACCCCCACTGAAAAGACAAGCAATTCAATACAGGCTGTACATGTGTAGTTATGCAGAATATCTCCACAATGGACATATTGTGAGAGACTGACTATATTTCCCTCCTTCCTATCCTGCCCCCCCTTGTTCTATACTCTACTTTGTCCCTGTCCCTTTACAGAAATGTGTTCTTCTAACAACCCTCCCCCCCACCCTGCCTACCCCTCCATCATCCCCCCTCTCATCCTCATCCCTCCTCTCATCCTCTTCCCCCCTACTCTCCTGTAGGGCAAGATACCCAAATTAGAGTGTATGTCATTCCTTCCCTAAGCCAAATTCAATGAGTAAGGTTGACCCATTCCCTTTTGCCTCCCTGTTCTTCCCCTCCATTGTAACAATTATCCCTTGCCTCTTCTATGAGATGATTAACCCCATTCTGTCTCTCCCTGTCT
>CM053582.1:318660529-318678923 GCA_028627135.1 Pseudochirops cupreus | reverse complement strand
ATTTGAATTAATCTATTTTTTAAGGTGTTATTTTCTTCAATCAGGTTGTTGACTCTCTTCTCATTATTTTCTTGCATCATTCTCATTTCTCTTCCCAATTTTTCCTCCACTTCTCTTATTTGGTTTTCAAAATCCTTCTTAAGCTGCTCTATGGCTGGTAACCAGCTTACATTTTTCTTGGAAGCTTTTGGTGTGGGAGATCTGACTGTGTTGTTTCCTTCCCATTCCATGCTTTGATCCTTTTTTATCCCCCAAAAAGGAATCTAAAGTTGGATTGCTGAGCTTGGTTTTCTTCCTTTACCTGGTCATGCTGCCAGTCAGTTAACTTGATTTTTGAGCCACAGTAGATCTCTGCTTCCCGGGGGGAGAGTTTTATCCCAAATCCCTGGAGTTTTTGCAGCTGCCAGAGCTATTAGGGGGCCACCATCTCTGTAGCCCCCACCCGCTTTGGCTCACTGGTCACACACCTCAGGACCACCACCCAAGACCACAATCCCAATCCAGGCAGGTTAATGCGAGAGCACTCAGCCTCTGAATGATCAC
Source organism: Pseudochirops cupreus (assembly GCA_028627135.1). Taxonomy (NCBI): domain Eukaryota; kingdom Metazoa; phylum Chordata; class Mammalia; order Diprotodontia; family Pseudocheiridae; genus Pseudochirops; species Pseudochirops cupreus. Next base: position 318,678,380 of record CM053582.1, on the reverse strand, counting down.
TTTGTCTCCCTGCAATCTGCAAGTTGCAAGCTCTGAGAGCAGCCATGTGGAGGTGGCTGCAGGGCCACTGCTTCTGCTGCTTTCTTTCCCTGGGGGCAGACAGCCAGACCCACTTCTTCCCCCCAAATTTAGCTAAGTTCCACTGACCTTTCACTTTGTCCTTGTTTCTTATGGGTTGATAATTTTGGAAACTGACACAGCTGCTTGTGATCCACTCTTCCGAATGCTCCAGCCACAGCTTTTCCTGATGGCTTTGGGGCTGAAGCTATGACTGGTCTTGGCTCCCAGAATGCTGCAATGAGCCCTTCTTGTCCCACCTACTGGGCTGCCTTCAGTGGGAGATGTGTTTTTCTGTAATTTTGTGGGTTCTGGATCTCTAAAATTTGTTTAGAGTCATATTTTATAGGTATTTGAGGTGGTTATGGGGGGAGCTGTGGAGTTCTCCTGCTTTTATGCCACTATCTTGACTCCACCCCACCTAATAGACTCTTCATATAGAAGATAGAAGCAAAACATTTATTCAGACAGCAGAAAACCAAACCTCAACATCAGGTAACTGAATCTATCATAGCAATATAGAAGTTAATATATTACAATGTAACAGAGAGCCACACCATCCTTTAACCTTCCCGTGAACAAACAAGATTTACTATCTAGTTGCCTGCTGTCTTCTCTCCTCCCTCCATCTAGCTGCTCTGAGTCTCATCTGCCTGTGGGCTGTGCTCTGCCTTTCAGGAGAATCCTCCACCATAGACTCCATGTGATTACATTTAACCTACTGGAGGCAGGGAAGATCTTCGAAGCAGAAAAGGTCTTCAAATTCCCTTAGGCTTATTAAAGGGCAGGGAAGATCTTCATATTCCCATTACCATTACAATCTCTGAAAAAAACCCAAAAAACCAAAAACAAAAACTAGGGGAGTTCATCCAGGCAGCTTTGGAATTCTACCCTAGAGCTAAACCATTGTGTGTAAGAACAAATTCACTCAACCATCTACTCCTTTCAGATATCTTCTGATCTGCCACCTTCTTCCTCCTGCTCACAATATATCTCTTTCTCCTCTGTTGGGATAGGGTAATTAAATCAATACCACTATTCCTTATGGCAGTGGTTCTCAACCTGTGGGTCACACCCCCTTTGGGGGTCAAATGACCCTTTCACAGGGGTCACAGGGATCACCTAAGACCATAAGAAAACACATATTTCTGATGGTCTTAGGAACTGAGACACCACACTCCTCTATCCGTCCCTAGGCAGGTCTGCCCACATGCAGACACGCCCACATACGAGTATTAAAGGGTCGCAGCCTTAGGAAGGTTGAGAAACACTGACTTATGGAAAGAGAGTAGCAACTGATCAGTGGAGCCCTGTGCTTCTACTCACCATCCCTGTGACTCCTCAGACCAAAACTCACCTCCCTGGCAACGACTCCACTATTTGTATTGTCTCCTCTTATTAGAATGTAGGCTCTTTGAAGAAAGGAATTATTCTGCTTTTTGTGTTTGTATTTCCAGCATCTAGCAGAGTGTCTGGCACATAATAAGTGCTTTTGCATTTTCATGTTTTAATTCTTTGTTCATTCATTCCTGAGAAAAGAATTCTTATTTTTGTTCTATAGTTTACTTATTACTAGAAAACTTTCATCATATACTTATTATCTTCCAACTCTGGTGCTTGCTAAGCTGCTACTGTTTAGCTCTTTATAAGTCAATATGAGTGACTATATTTGCTCAAAGTGATTATTAATGTACCCAGTGAGCACTTTATTTGATAAAATAGTTCATGATACATTGTGAATACTCAGATTTTCACAATAGTCATGTTAGAAATTTAATAACTCAATAAGAGAAGCCTTTAACATTTCCATAAAATTTCATGTAAGACACCCCTTACATCCATCATAGCAAAGAATCCTATCATATTTTGGCACTACAGAATTGGGGAGTTATACATTTTTCATTGTGATCAATAAAGTTCAGGGAAAGAAATGTCAATCTCTTTTCTCTTAATAAGTTTTGATGCCTGACTTTTAAATCCTTTAGACCCTAAAGATTTAACAATCTAATTAGCTACCCTTTGAGTGCTGTTGACTTAAAGATCATGATTTTCTATCATCCCACTGACAGATGTCAGATTTAATGTAGAAGAATTTCCATAACTTTATATGACAAGTTGTCAAGAAAATAAGACTAAGTTACGTTGGTCTTGACTACTCAAAAGGTCCTGGGAAAACAGTTCAGTATAAAAGGATCAGATGTAACTTTTGAGAAGAAATTCCACATTAAATATGAAAATAAATGAATATAAATAGGTGACTAGATTTAGATTGTGTACTAGTCAACATGACAATACACTTCTAACTACAGATAAATATGACCCTAATTTTTGACACTATTAAGCAAAAGATTACAGGCATCAGAACCATGGTCCATTTAAGAATATTCTGTCTCTAGCAATAGCATCATTGAATTTTTTCCATTTGTGAGTGATTTACACTTTAAAACACTTATGCATGTTTGCCAGTCATCCTTAGCTTGTTTTAACAACGAAGAATCTATGAATTTACTAATTTACTTTTTAATTTATTGATTTTTCAATCTAGACTACCTCTTGGGAGCAACATGTTCCATAGATGTAGGTCTACCTTAGATAGGCAGAGCAGGTGATAGCTAATATGTGATTTGAGAGATATTGGTAAAGCCCTCAACAATATCTATCCATCTGTCTATCCATCTATCCATCCATCCATCCATCTATCTATCTATCTATCTATCTATCTATCATCTATCTACTTCCTATTGACTTATAACTGTTAAGAGTTGAAAATATTCCCTTGAATTTCTTTTTCTGCCAGTCCCTCTATTTAAATGCTCCTAACCCTTAGAGAAATAATATATTAATTAGAAATAATATACTTGTTAATAGTAGCTTAATATGACTGGCTAAACTTATATGTTTTGGCTGTATGTTAGGGAACAATATGAAAGCAATAGGTGCCTTGGTGAAGGAGGCTAATGAAAAGGAATGAAAGTATATTGCAAGGGAAAACTGGGAGGGGAGGCATCAAAGACTTTGCTTATTTCATAAGGGTGACTAGAAATAATTTCTTCCATAAGTTTACTGCCCCATAAAGTGGGTTATTGGGGGCATCTAGGTGGCACAGTGAACAGAGCACCAGCCCTGGAGTCAGGAGGACCTGAGTTCAAATCTGGCCTCAGACACTTAACACTTACTAGCCATGTGTCCTTGGGCAAGTCACTTAACTCCAATTGTCCCACTCTTACCCCTCCAAAAAAACAAAAAACAAAACAATAAAGTGGGTTATTTACTCATCATTAAATTACCACTTTAAAAACTAAAGCATATATACTAAAGAATAGGGGTTGGTGAACTGATGGAATATTACTGAATTGGCAGCTGGATTTAAAAAGGAGGATAATCTATGTAAACTCATCAATTGTTTCATCAGATATTGTATAGAAATGAGCTATTTTTTTCCCATCATTCAATATGTTAGCAAGTCTAAGAAGATATTAAAATTAAAGGTAATTGTAAGCTCTCTCTTCAGAGAAAAGTGATAAATGAGGACTCTATTAAGAAATTACTTTGAAATCTAAGAACTTTGACTCATCAGTAGCAACAATTTCAACAAACAAATTCAATTCATCAAACAATTATAAAGTTCCTATTATGTTCAAGACACTGTGTTAGACCTTGGAGATACAAAGATAACTCAGGCACAGGTTTTGCTTTCAGAGAACACATACATCAGTAGGGAGAAGTATATATTTACAATGAACTATTATGCAAGAGAAAGCAGAATAAATGTGCAGGAGAGGTACAGGAAAAATTCTGTTAGAAAATTAAGGAAGAAAAAAAACCCACTTTAATCTCAGGATATATGGGGTAGGGTGGTTAGGAAAGATTTTATGGAAGAGGTGAGATCTAAATTCATAACTTGACCATTCCCCCTTAACTATTGACCAGAAAAGAAGTTGAACGCATGAGTAAGGGTGTGACTTGGTGTGGGTACGGAGATTATAATGGAGGCAGACCAATCACAACACTGAGTAGTAGGTGGGAGTAATAAAACTTATACTTGTTTTATTCAATGACATGTCTGAATTGTTTGTTCTATAGGACTCCATATTGATAAAAAAAAATTATCTCCCAAAGAGATTTAGGGGATTGAAGTAATATTATATACTGCTGTCACATAGCGGTTAATAAATGATGATGCTTAATAAATGCTTATTCACTGATTGACTGGCTGAGTCTTTGGAATAAGTTCTATAACCCCATAAAGGTTTGGCTCACTGACAGATGAAATTTACAAGGCAAAAAAAACCAAACAAAAACTCCAGAAAAAAACAGCAATGCCTTGATTTACATCAAGATGTAGAGCACAAGGACACAGGGAAGGATTACCCTGTAGTAGAAATCTAGGCCAATTTGCCTTTCATCCCAGTGCCATAATTGGGAAAATCTGGTGAGACCTGCATGTGGTGCCATGAATTCTTACTTCCCATTGATACTGCATCCCTAGCTGAATTGCATAGTATTCCTTACTAATTCTGGAAAGCTGAATATGATATTGGAGATTACAAAAACTGCTTATTACTCACAGGCTTTAAATAGATGAACTTTACAAGCATCAGGGATTCATTTCAGGATTTAATTTCAGCCCAGTATCCAATTTCTATACCTCCTTGTAAAAGGTGTGTGGGGGGGGGGGTTTCCATTTTAGATGCCATGGGAAACAGAAATTTTCTAAAGGTGAAATGCTGCATTTTGAAGCTATCTAGGAAATGGAAACCAAATGTCCAAATTGTGTGTATGTGTGTGTGTGTGTGTGTGAGAGAGAGAGAGAGAGAGAGAGAGAGAGAGAGAGAGAGAGGAAGAAGAAGAAGAAGAAGAAGAAGAAGAAGAAGGAGAAGAAGGAGAAGAAGAAAGACGATGATGATGAGGAGGAAACAGAGGAGGAGGAGAAGGTGAGATGAGGAGGGACAGTCCGTTCTCCATCCATTTCTGTATCACCTCTGATGATTACATTTTCAGCATGCTGTGAAGGAAATCAGGCACAAAATAGCCATTATGTAAGAGGATTTTTGTGTCTAATTCCCTCTGCACCCTGCTGAATACATAGGTATTTATGTTTAATTACGCACGTTCATGATGCAGTCACATTTTGAATGGAAAAAGAATTTAAACTGAGAAGACCAACTGCCTAGTAATTTTTTACACTCCCCTCTGCTCCCTATTATGGTGAATAATAAAACTACGAACAACACAATATACAATTTAAAAATATTAAATATGTCTCAGTGAAGAGACTTTTTATTAGTAATAGTTTATCATCTGCTCTGAAATTGTCATTTGTAGACTCAGTTGATTCTGATACCTCCCAAACCTCATGTAAGTTTTCATTACATGGATGGCATTACTTCTATTCGTAGGGACTACTATAAACAAGACTTGGAGGTAATATTCAGACTAGCAGCAATATATCATATCAGCTTCTGGGCTCCAGAATTTAGAGAGATGTCTAGAACTTGTGAAGGGATCAGAAGAGATGCCACCAGATGATTAAGCCATCAGAAAATAGAACTTATAACAACAACAACAACAAAATAATAATGAAAGAAGGGAGTCAAGATGGTGGCGTAAAAGCAGGAAAACTCTGCAGCTCCCCCCATAACCACCTCAAATACCTGTGAAATATAACTCTTAACAAATTTTTGGAGCTCCAGAACCCACAAAAGTACAGAGAAACTAAGTTCCTGCTGAAGGCAGCCAAGCAGTCAGACAGGAAGGGCTCATCACAGCGCTCTGGGAGCTGAGACTGGCTTCACCCTAAGGGCAGCAGGACAAGCCACCACTGGAGCATTCAGGAGAGTGGATCGCCAGCAACTGTGGCAGTTTCCAGAATTATCAACCCATAAGAGCCAAGGACAAAGTAAAAGGTCAATGGAACTCTGCTAAATTTGGGGGACAGAAGCGGGTCCAGCTGCCAGCCCCCAGGGCAAGAAAGTAGTGGAAGCGGCCCCTGCATCTGCCTCCATGTGGCTGCTGCAGAGCTCCCAGCCTGCAGATTGCAGGAGCACCAGGAGATCATTCAGAGGCTAAGTGCTCTTGCCTTGACCTGCCTGGATCGTGATTGTGGTTTTGAGTGGTGGTCCTGAGATCAGCGTGACCAGTAGCAGAGACAGTGGCCTCCTAATAGCTCAGGCAGCTGTGAAAATCCCAGAGATTTGGGACATAGCCTTCCCCCCTGGAAGCAGAGATCTACTGTAGCTCAAAAATCAAATTGATTGACTGGCAACATGAGCAGGCAATGGAAGCAAAGCAAGAACAGCAACCTGACTTTAGATTCCTTTCTTGGGGACAAAAAGGATCAAAGCATGGAACAGGAGGAAGAAAACACAGTCAGGACTCCTGCACCAAAATGTCTAAGAAAAATGTAATCTGTTTACAAGCCATAGAGGAACTTAAGAAGGATTTTGAAAACCAAATAAGAGAAGTGGAGGAAAAATTGGGAACAGAAATGAGAATGATGCAAGAAAATAATGAGAAGAGAGTCAACAACCTGACTGAAGAAAATAACACCTTAAAAAATAGACTAACTCAAATGGCAAAAGAGGCCCAAAAAGCCAATGAGGAGAATGACTTAAAAAGTCGAATTTGTCAGATGGAAAAAGAATCTCAAAAGCTTGCTGAAGAGAATAATTCCTTCAGAATTAGAGTGGAACAAATGGAAGCTAATGACTTTTTGAGAACTCAAGATACTATTAAACAGATCCAAACAAATGAAAAAAATAGAAGAGAGCAGATTGGGGGAGGAGTATACAGTGGGATTGCTGTTTTTGTGGTGGGTAGGGGAAAGATAGGGACAAAATTCGTTACTCAAAATCTCACGGAAATGAATGATGTAACTTAAAAATAAACAAAAGTTAATTACAAAATAATAAGAAAAAACAAACAATGACAAAAGAAACTAGATAGTGTTTGGCCTAGAGAAGAGAAGGGTAAAGACGCTTCATAAAGGTTTTTAGGTGAAGTAGCAAGGAATGGTTTACAATCCAGGGGAGGGGAACCTCTGGCCCTCTAGATCTTCCAGTGTGACCCTTTGACTCAATCCAAACTTCACCGAACATTCTTTTTTTGGTGACAGACAATCAAGGTTAAGTGACTTGTCCAGGGTCACATACCTAGTAAGTGTCAAGTGTTCGATACAAAATATGAAGTCAGGTCCTCCTTATTTTGGAGCTAGTGCTCTATTCATTGCTTTACCTAGCTGCCCTTAATAAAATTGGATTTAGCCAAAGGGCCACATCTGAAGATGTGGAGGGCCACATGTGGCCTCAATGCCACAGGCTCCCTGCCCCTTGTATAGTATATTAAAGTATGAATGATTGCATGTAGTAACATCTTCCCTGAAAGGACATGTACAAAACAGTGGGAACAACTAAGGTTGTCTATTTCTCTATCTGTATCTTTCTCTCTCTGTCTTTGTTTCTCTGTCCCCATCTCTCTGTCTGTCTCTCCTGGTAAAGATAGAGTCTCTCTCCCCTCTGTGGAATCCTGTCTCAAGGCAAGAAGGATGCACTAAATAAATTCTTCTCCTGTGTTCCTTAGAATCTCTAGGATTCTATGATTATATTAAGCTTAAAAATATCTAGTGCCTATGCAGCCTGCAGGATGGTTGCTTTCAGATATTGAATTGCTATTTTTAAAAAATGCTGAATTCTTATGTATGAAGATATCTCTCTATGATGTGTTAATTCCCTTTGAAGTCTGACATGGCCTAATCCCACTGGAGTTAATATTCTGACTGGAAGGAAGTTCAAGACATCACAACCTATCACATCATCTTTAATTAACTACATTTACCTCAGGGTAAATCAGGAAACCTCTATTTCTACAAAGTAGGGATTACCCACGATTCTTGATTCTCTTCTTTTAAATTATTTTCAAATAGTCTCTCATTCTATCACTATGAGTGAATCACTCCTCTAGGTGGCAGGCTTGAGTAGGGAGGGCTGAATTGCTGTTTAATGGCAGATAGCCCTGGCAAAGATTGATTCAATCATTTATTTTTTCATACAGAGATCATTAAATATATGATACATTGCACTCTGCCAGGTCCTGCAGTAACAAAACAACAGTTCCTTTAGAGGTTTCCATTCTATTAGATGGGTTAGGTACAAACTAGGGCTCCCAAAAGTAACAACATGGAAAGATTACTACAAAACATATATTAAGCAAATATATAAAGTTATATAGGGGAACACTAACAACTTTGGGGGAGCTAGGACCACAATAAAGCCTTCTTTTTGATAGGGGATAAAAGAGAGCAAAATAAAAATACATAAAACAAAATGACCATAAATAATTAAATGCCATATTGTGTCATATAAACAATAAGTCCTGGAGGGTAGTCCAAAGAGATTAGTGAGACTTGGAGTTGTGAAGAATGGCTTCATGGAAATATTGGGACTTGAGTTCAAGTTTGAAGTACAGAAGATTTTAAGAAATAAAGACAGTAGAGCATGTCAAGCAAGGAAATAAATAAAATAAATATAAGTATGGAAATGGGACTAAGTATGTTACATTTATAAGATAGTGAAGAATCTGATCTACCTAGGGATAAATACATGAATTAAAGAATTATGGATGAGAGAGTAAGGAAGAGTTTCTCTGTCAGACTTATGGAGAAGGGAAGATTTTTATGACTAAACAAGAGTTAGAGAGCATTACAAAATGCAAAATCGATAATTCTGATTACATTAAATTGAAAAGTTTTTGTACAAATAAAGCTAATGTAACCAAGGATAGGAGGGAAGTGGAAAATTGGAAAAGGATTTTTACAACCAGTATCTCTGATAAAGGCCTCATTTCTAAGATATACAGAGAACTGAGTCAAATCTATAAGAATACAATCATTCCCCAACTGATAAATGGTCAAAGGATATGAACAGGCAATTTTCAGAGGTGGAAATTAAAGATATCTATAAGCATATGAAAAAATACTCTAAATCACAATTGATTAGAGAAATGCAAATCAAAACAACTCTGAGGTACCACATCTCACCAATTGGCTAAGATGACAAAACAGGAAAATGATAAATGCTGGAGAGGATGTGGAAAAATTGGAACACTAATGCATTGTTGGTGGAGTTGTGAACTGATCCAACAATTCTGGAGATCAGTCTGGAGCTATGCCCAAAGGACTATAAAATAGTCCATATCGTTGGACCCAGCAATACCACTTCTAGGGCTGTGTATCCCAAAGAGATCAAAGAAGTGGGAAAAGGGCCCATATGTACAAAAATATTTATAGCAGCTCTTTTTGTGGATGCAAAATTGGAAATCGAGGGGATGCCCATCAATTGGGGAATGGCTAAACAAGTTTTGGTATATGAATGTAATGGAATGCTATTGTGGTATAAGAAATGAGGAGCAGACAAACTTCCTAATAACCTGGAGAAATTTATATAAACTGATGCTGAGTGAGGAGAGCAGAACCAGGAGAACTTTGTACACAGTTACAGACACATTGTATGTGTGATGACTAACATTGATAGACTGGGCTCCTCTCAGCAATACAAGGTTAGAAGACAACTCCAAAAGGCTCATGATGGAAAGGGATGTCCACATTCAGAGAAAGAACTACAGAGTGAGAATGCAGATTGAAGCACACTACTTGCTCTCTCTCTTTTGTGTTTTGTTTTGTTTTGTCCCATCTTTCTCATTGGTTCACTCCATTGGTTATAATCCTTCTTTACAACTTGACCAATGTTCCACCTGAAGGCATTTGTAGAACCTATATTTGATTGCATGCTGCCATGGAGGGGAGGAGGAAGAGATGGAGGGGGAGAGAATTTGAAACTCAAGGGATTGTGGAACTGAGTGTTGTAAACTAAAGGTAAATAAATAAATTTTTTTTAAAAAGACAAAAAAAGAATTATGGGAAATACGGTTTTATGAACTTTGAGAAATTAAGGGACTTATCCATGATGACAGAGCTAATAAGTGTTTGAAGGATAATTTGAACCAAGAAATCTATATCACATACAACATATATTACACACATGAATATAGAAAACATATATGTACACATATGTAATATATATACCTCTATTTATACACACATGATTATATGCATGCACACATTTCCATACATGTATGCACATGTATATAATCTATAGATCTAATATTCCGTATTACCCATATAAATAAGTATAAGGAAGTTGGGTATGTCTTAGGAACAAAGATGAGGAGGAAGAGATAGCAGAGTCAGAAAGATTGAAGACTAACTGAACATCTTTATTAATAACAGAAAAATACTTTATAACTTTTAAGAATTGTTAAAGCTTTAAGTTAGAGCTTATAGTATTATTAATATTATATTTAAGTACATTAAGTACATTTTGAGAGAAAATAAGCCAGCCTTTGATCCTAACCATAGAAATATTTTTTTTTCTAAGGGAAATTACATAATTACAAACAACTGAATTAAATAGATTTTGGCAACATTCTCTTCTTAAGTTGGAAACTTCCCATCAGAGGAAATAATTACTTCTCATATTTCAGTTTTCCCACATCAGAGCAATACCATATATTTCCCCCCCCATAGATTTATCTCCCATGTGTAGAGAAACCAGAAAAGCATGAGGAGATAGGCTAAACAGTTAAAAGTAATTCTTACTAGAATTTCATGTGACTCCTTTTTCATTTGAATAAATTTAGCCCTGGAATATTTACCCTTTTGAGGGGTATTGAGGTAAAGGAAATAAGAACTAAACTGAGTTTCTTCACTCATTTTACACGATCCACTCTTCTAACGATTTCACCTACACATAGTGATGATAATACCCTTTATCTTGCCATCACCCACAAATGTTCCACTTCCATGAACTCTGAAATTCCTCTATCTTATTGCAAGCTGTTGTCATTCCACATCTCATTCTCTCTCTCTGTCTTGCAACCCCAAACTTGGTTCTATATCCTAACAAGGATTGTTTCCCAGGTCATAACCTCCTCACAGGTTATGTTCTCCTCTCTTTCCCATCTGGGCAAGCAAGTTGTATTCCATGTTATCCTTTCATCTTGAGTTTCCTATCCCTTTATTCTATCAAAGACCTTGCTCTGCTGAGTCTCAGTGTTTTATTACTCTTACCACCTGCTGCCTTTTCTCCTACTCAAAAAAGCTCAAGAAAAATCACAAAACTATGCCGACTGAGGCCACTAGGAGTTCATGTTATATAATCTCATTTGGGCTCTCACTGAAACAAGGTAATCTTTTATAGGTTTCTAATTGACTCACTATCCTACTCAATACAACAGCTTTAATAAACGCTTTCATCCCCACCTCAAAGTTCTCATATCTCTTAACTGTGCTTCATATTTCACCAGTGGCTCCATATTAACTTCAAGATAAAATATAAAGCCCTCTGACTTTTAAAGTCCTTCATAACCTGAATCCTTCTTCCAGTGTTCTGGAAACTTTCTCTCCCCAACATACTCTAAAATCAAGCATTGCTGGCTTCCTTGCTCTTCTCATGGGACACTCCATCTCCTGCCTTAGGCATTTTCACTGGCTCTACACCATGCCTAGAACTCTCTCCTCTTCTATGCTTCATGACTTCCTTCAAGTCTCAGTTGAAGCAAGAGCGCCTTTCCCAGGCCTCCTTGATCTTAATTCCTGCCCTCTGAGATTATCTCCAATTTATCCTGAATATTTCTTGTTGGCAAGTTATTTCCCCTATTAGAATATGAAATCCCTGAGAACAGAGACTAAAGGTTGTCTCTCAGCTGACAGTGATAATTAAAGTTCAGAGGGATCTGAAAGAGCTGCCTGACATTTGTAGCCCTTCTATCTCAGAGAAAGACTTACTAACCACAGTTCAATTTCCACACTCTTTCCCTAGCAAAGGAATGACCAAAGTGATAGAAACAACTAATCGGCAAGATTGTGGCACTCTTCTACAGGTGGAAAAATACTAACCTCTGAATCTCTAATGAATTTCGGACACTCTCAAGTACGTCAGTGACACAACAAAGGATTTGGAATTTGAAAAGCCCAAATTCAAACTCTGTGTCACCCACCTGGTAGCTGTGTGACGCTGTGCAAGTAAGTCGTTTAACCTCAGGCTTCTTCAGCTTCCTCATCTATAAAATGGGAGTAATAATAGCACTCACCTCCCAAGGTTGTGAGGATAAAATGAAATAATGTTTGTAAAGTACTTTGCAAACCCTATAGCACTATATAAATGCTGTCACCAGCATCATCATCATCATCATCATTGTTGTTGTTATTACCTTGAAGACAAACATATACCCAAGTACCAGTCAGGGCAGACGTTGGATGTCAGCAGGAACAGCAGAGACTTGATGTTTAGTGAGATACAAGTATAAGAGTTCTAACGTGGAACAGAAAATAGTTGAATGGCAACACCCCAAGCTGTTTGCTCTATCGTACTGCCGGTATAAGTTTCTCATTTGCAGACGTGCCTCATTGTATCTGTTACCCAGCTGTACACATACAGGTTCATTTTTTCCCAAAGAGGGTATGTACAAATGGGGAAAATGACCTCCAAGTTTGCGGGGAAGTTTGTTGTTTTTATTTACTATACACTTTCATTAAGTATTTTTGCAATGAACGGTATGCCCTCGGAATGACTCCTAAAAGTAAACACATTGTCGGCAGGCTGGTTAGCGATGAATACTGTGACCCACCAAATACCTAAAATGGAACTTTCTGTGGGATCTATAGATGGTGGAGGCATAAGGTGCTATATATGAACCTTTCCCCTTTCACATGCATGGACAAAAGAGTTAATCTATTACACTTTCTAAAAAGTTCCAATCATAAGCAACACAACTTACAGAGTCATTTTTAGATTCACTGCACATGATAGTTTTTATCTTGCTTTAAAATAGAAAATGTCTTCTATTAATAACCTAGATTAGTTTAACTAGAACCTAGTAATTTTTTCCAATAAAGAAGTGTTAACTCAAAGCAGTTCCCGGAAAATAATACAATTTGAGAACCAATTTTATTTTAATAAGTTAGTTATAAAAATTGATTGCAATATAATAAAGTCCCACTCTGACACTTCAATTTGAGGGACGGATGACCTCTTCTGGAGAGTGTTCTTTTTTGTTTTGCTTTAAGTCTCATGAAGGCTTTCATATATGTGACAATGTGTTTAATGGCAAGAGTCCTGGAATGGGCATCAGGACACCAGGGTTCCAGTATTGGCTCTGATACTTCCTTTCTGTATGACATTGGGTAAATCATTTCCCTTTATGCACTCCCATTCTTTCACTGCAAAGTGAGTCAGATGAGATCAGTTTGTTAAACTTATATGTCCTTTGGCAGATCTTCGAAATCTCAAAATAATATTCTTAAATGTGTAAAATACATAGATTACAAAGAAATTAAATGATATTGAAATGCAATTATGAAAATATTTTTTTAACAATAAGATCACGAACTTTAAAAATCCCTGGACTAGATGATCTTTAAGGTCTTTAATGATGGATGTTATTTATGAGGCCAGATAATGTCTAAGGAAAGACTGGCCCAAGGAGCATATGAAATCAGGGAATGTTTTTTTCCTGTTCACCATTGACACAGCAGTGGTCAGGGCTTGCGAAGTTCAGGAATACATGGCATTTGCATAAGTCCCCCAAGGGTATATTTGACTAGAGCTTGGGAGAGGAGAGATCCTTGTTCTCTGGCTTTGACAGAGAAAAGAAATTAGTTCAGATTCTCATGAAAGAAAGACTCCAGGAAAATGCCAACACACACACACCCCTAACACACAATTTCTCTTTCTGGTTGTCTCTCTCTCTCTCTCTCTCTCTCTCTCTCTCTCTCTCTCTCTCTCTCTCTTTCTCTCTCTCTCTGTCTCTCTTTTTCTCTCTCTCTTTCTCTGCCTTTTCTCTCTCCCTCCCTCCCTCTACCCTGCCCCCCACCCCCACCCCAGGGAAGTACTTATGAACTCATTCAGTCTTTAAAAAAGTTGTTATTCATGTTTCCTATTTCTTACATTATCACAGTTATTCTGAGTATCCCTTCGCCTCTCCAACTCAAAGAGCCATCCAATATAAGAAGTAGTATTTTTAGAGAGGAAAAAAATTAGTACAAATTGCATTGGAAAAGTCCAAAAGTACTTGCGATGTGTAATACCCATGGGCCTCCCACCTTCACAAAGGAGTGAGTTGGGGTTATCCTCTAGCGTCACTTCCTCTGAGTCCTGCTTGATCTTCATAATTTCATTACATCTACATTTAATTTTTTTGATTTATAGTCGTTCTTTCCATTTATGTTGTTGTAGTTACTCTATATATTTGAGTGGGGTACACTCTCTGCGCCCTCTGTGAAGACTCCTCACAATAAGAAGGGAGAGAAACTATCTGGAAACGAGAGAGAGACTTTTGTAAGACTGGACAGACCTGAGTCCTGGATTTTCACAACCTCGGACCCTTCCCCTTCCCTTGCTGTCATCAGCATTAGGATGCTTTCAGGAGTTTTAGACTTCCACCCTTGTATACCACACCCTCAAAAGCTTTAGGTCCTTTTTCAGGAGTTTCAGACCTCCAACCTTGCTTGTGACTTTTTCCCCTCCCTTGCTTTGGCGTTTACCAAATAAGGACATGGATGATACTTTGGCTTCCCATCCCACTTCCCTGCCAATAGGAGATAGTGGCAGCCTTCTTTGTTATCCGCTATTGGGTTAGATTTAGCACCAAGACTGAGAGCCTGCTTCCCAGCCAGTAGGAGAAAGGACAGCCAGGGGGAGGGGGCTTGACTGCATTAGGGTATAAATTCTTGTTCTGTCTTTTGTGATGTGCCTCCTCCCCTTGATCCCTGACATGGAGATGACTGCCCTCTTCCTTCTAGGGGAAGAGAATAAAACTTCCTGTTCCTTCCTTAAGATGCCTCTGGCTTTTGATTTTTCTTGGGTAGGGGATTTTTGGGGTCCTCGTACCTCACACATATTGGTTATTAGCTCTGCTTGATTTACTTTGTATTAGTTCCTATAGCTCTTTCCATGCCTCTTTGTATTCATCATACACATAATTTTACTGCACAATAATATTCTATTACACTTATAAACCACGATTTGTTTAGCCATTCTCCAGTTGATAGACATCTACTTTGTTTCCAAATCATTGCTCTCTCCAAAGCGCTAGTATAAAGATTTTGATGTATATAAGGATTTTACATTGATAACTTATTTTAGGTATAAGCCCCATGTTGAAGAATTTGCTTCAGGTTATAGGTGTTTTAGTCACTTTAGTTGCACGATTTCAAATTGCTTTCCGAAACGTTTGTATCATTGCACATGGCCACCACCAATGTGGTAATGTGTATATCCTTCAAATATCCTTTCAACCTTGACTGTTGCCATTTGCGTCTTTTTATTTTTATTTTTGCCAATTTTCAGTGCGTGAGATGAAACCTCAGCATTATTTCGATTTGTATTCTCTTGTTATTAGGAATCTGGATCTTGTGTGGCTGTGAATCCTTTCCACTTCTTCATTTTAAAACTGTAACCTGAGGCAGCTAGGTGGCACAGTGAATTTCTAGAGCACTAGCCCTGAAGTCAGGAGGACCTGAGTTCAAATCCAGCCTCAGACACTTGACACATTCACTAGCTGTGTGACCTTGGGTAAGTCACTTAACCCCAATTGCCTTGCCTTCCCCCCTCCAAAAAGCAAAAATAAGAAAACTGTAAAATTCTTTTGGTCACTTATCTATTAAGGAATGGCTATTTTACATACACCACACACACACACACACACACACACATGCTCGTGTGTGTGTGTGTGTGTGTGTGTGTGTGTGTAAAATACCTTGCAAACTAAACTCTTGTCAGAGAAATTTGATGTAAAGATTGTTTTCCCCATTCAATTGCTTCCCTTCTCCTAAGTGCAAAAGATTTAAGTTTTATATAATTAAAGTTTTCTATTTTATCTTTTGTAATTGTTTATCTCTTGTTTGGTTAAAAATGCATCTCCTACCCACAGCTGTGAGAAATATATGATCTGATTTTTATCTAGTTTTTTACAGTATAATTTTTAATATTAAGGTAACATATCCATTAGAATATATTGCAGAATATGGTCTAAGCCTAATTTCTTGCAGACTCCTTTAAAGTTTTCCTCTGTTTTTATCAAGTACAGATATTTTTTTCCTAGGTAATTTATGTTTTCCACTTTATCATACACTAGGCTATTAAGTTCCATTCTTTCTGATTCTCCCTTTTCTAAATTGTTCCTTTGATCTCTCTGTTTTTTAACTGATACTAGATGGTCTTAATTACTTCTGCCTTTACAATATTGTTTGAGATAAATAAATAAATCAAGTTTATAAATAAATAAATATTTTATTATAAATTATAAATGATAAATTTATAAATTATAAAAATGTATAAATAAATAAATAAAGATAATAAATCAATAAAGTTTAGTATTATTAACGTTTGTCATATTAACACACTTAATATGCAATGAGCACTTAATATTTTTTCAACTATTTAAATTGTCCTTTATTTCTTGGAGGAACACTTTGTAAGTAATTTTATACAATTCTTTTGTGTGCTTTGATAGATTGATGCCTAGATAGTTCATGTATTCTGTTATTGCTTCATGCTTTTGTTATTGTTACATAGAAATGGTGTTGCTTTCCGAGGATTTATTTTGTAACTTGCAACTTTGCTGAAGCCAATTCAATGAATATCTTTGCTTATTTCCTAGAATTTTTCGAGTATACCATGATATCATCAGCAAATAGGGATCGATTTTTATCCTTCTTGCACATTACTAAGCCTTTAATTTTTTCTCTGCTTTTCTTGCTGTTGCTAGTATTTCCAGAGCTATACCAAATAATAGCCTGAGGAGTGGGCATACTTGTTTCACTTCCTTATTTACTGGAAAAAGTTTGGTTATCTCCATGACATATGATGTTTCCTTTTGATGTTAGATAGATTTCTTTATGACATTAAAAAAAAGATCCCTCTTCATCTACACCTCATAGGTTTTACATTATAAAAGAATGTACTTTGTCAAAGACATTCTACATTTGTTGATATCATCGTAGTATTGGATGTTTTTGTTTTTAATATGGTAAATTATGTTGATTGTTTTCCTAATGTTGAACCTTCTTTGCATCCCTGGTATAAGTCTCACTTGGTCATAATGAATGTTTTCTTGGATAAACGTCTGGATTTCGTTTAAAATGTTTGAGTCAGTATTCATCGATGGTATTGGTCTATCATTTCAGCATTTTATTAGAACTATATTTGTCTCATAAAAGGATTCTAATAGGGTGCTTTCTTTTTTCAATTTTTGATAAAAAGTTGTAAAGTATGGGTACTAATTATTCTTTAAAAATGTATACTGGGAAATACTCCTGTGAATATGCCAGAAGTTGGAATTTTCTCTCCCTCACCCTGTTTGGTAGTTCAGTTGTTTCAGTCATGTCTGACTTTTTGTGACCCCATTTGGGGTTTTCTTGGCAAGGATACTAGAGTGGTTTGCCATTTTCTTCTCCAGCTCATTTTACAGATGAAGACACTGAGGCAAATGGTGTTAGGTGATTGTTATGGGAATCTGAAAATCTTCCCTGCCCCTAGGCCCTTTGCTAAAGTGTCTACGTGACTGAGGACCCTTGGATATTTGAAAGTATACTCTGTTCCCTAATAGGCTGAATGTGGTCACGTGGAGCCTGTGGCGCCATGCTTGTTTTCCAGGAATGCCCGTGCCTTGTAGTTTTCTGATTGGGCAGTGGGTCTAGAGGGCTGTGACATTCTCCAAGCCAGGGGAAGGCTATATATAC
>CM053582.1:318637879-318660029 GCA_028627135.1 Pseudochirops cupreus | reverse complement strand
ATACTATGAATAGTTTTATTCAAGAACATTTTGATAATTTCTTATGTTAAAGGCGCTGGTATAATATTTCTGTTTAGTTACAGGATAATAGCAATGGCAAAAACATTGACGATACAGTTCATAGTTTGATTCTCCCATCTTACGGTACACGTTCCATCAGATGTGGTATCCCAAAAACATGAGCTGGCTGTATGTAAACCAGATCCACTCTTCTGCATCACTGCACAAGTAACTATATATTTATACATCTTCCCTAACTTTACCAAATGTGTTAAGGACTGTTCCACTATAGCTGCGGTCCACTGGTTGACATTATTCTGATTATAATCCACACCGCCCAATATAGCATCTATACACTCTTTCACAATATTGTGCGCTTCATCAGCATTGAAGCCAATCTCTTCGTGGTGGGGCTGATATTCCTCCATGGCGGCAGCTCCCTATTGCTTTTCTTAATGGAGCCCCCAATCAAGATCATGTAATTCTTAAAACCTAGTATATGTTCCCAGATCAGTAAGTTTAACAATTTGATGACAGCTATTATTTGGTTAGACCCTTCCTTAGATCACCAGCCTGATTTTCAATTTTCCTGACTTGCTTATTCTTTCTTTAACCATGAATCATATTTTCCTACTATGATACATAAGCCATATATGCAAATCATGTTCCTTTATAGACTCTGCATCCATTGTCCCACTGCTGATTTCTTTGTTATCAATATGTGAGACCAAGCTCCTGTCCTTTTTCTGACCCTAGGCAGCTAGGTGACATGATGGATGGACTCAGACACTCACTAACCATGTAGTACTGGAAAAGTCACTTAACCTCTATTTACCTCCTTTTCCTTAACTAAAAAATGGGGATTATAATAGCACCTACTTCTTAGGATTGCTGTGAAGATAAAATGAAGTAGTATTTGTCATAAGTGCTTAACACAGTATGTGATATGTAGTAGGTACTTAATAAATGCATGCTTCCTCCCCCCATTATTGCTCAATTGATCTTGAGCCCAGGGTACTGCATTCTATGGTATCCCAGCCAGGACCATGCAAGACCTGTTTTCCTCATGTGGTCAGGTATAGACTTACAAGGAATCATTAGGAGACAGGAAAATGAACAGTGTGCTCTAAGTTTGGTAAAAAGCATTGTACATGTAGTAGATAAGCTCTGAAAAGAACTTTGTGAAGTTCCTTAAAAGGTCACCCTAAATTTTTTGGCATTTCCCTCAAATAGCTCTGTGTGTGTGTGTGTGTGTGTGTGTGTGTGTGTGTGTGTGTGTGTGTGTGTGACAGAGAGAGAGAGAGACAGAGAGGGAGGGAGAGAGAGAGAGAGAGAGAGAGAGAGAGAGAGAGAGAGAGAGAGAGAGAGTGTCATAGTATGAGAGAGGGATTGTAGAAGGAAAAGATAGTAGCCAGGACCATTTAGGGAGGCTACTTCAATAAAATATGGCATCCTTCACTCTAATAGTGAGCTGAAGCAATATAAAATTTAATTGAGATAAACAAAAATCCTGGACTTGGGTTCAAAGAATCAACTGTATCACTTTAAGATAGGGGAGATATGTCTAGAAACAAGTTCATATAAATAAGACCTAAGTTAATTCCAATAAATTTTGATTTGGCCTTTCATTATTTCATCTTGATTAGAGTTACATCCAGACTGGTTAAGTCTAAAATAAGAGTAGTATTCTTTCCAAAAACATTTCTGACTTTGCCTTTGCAGCCTTTTATTTGTCTATAGTTTTTTTTAAAGGCAGATTTATTTAACAAGCAAGGCTTTACTTAGTGCAACACAACTAAAAGGAAATCACAATCAATGAAATACTTAAATCAAGATCTCTGAATTTAATACAAAACACCAAGACCAAATCCCAAAGTATCTGTATTGCGTCTCAAAATTGTCCCCATCAACTGAAAAAAACAGCTTAAATATATGTGCCTTACAGATAGTAAACAAAATAAACCAGAACAAACACGCCAAAGATTTCACTACTGAATTGCAGTCACAGCTCTTATATTTGTTTTTTTTAAAAAAGCATGTCTTCCAACATGTATCTGAAACAGTGCTCTATGTAATGTGGCATAAGAGCAACATTTAACACAATTGAAACTGCTTTGCCCTAAATAGACTTACTGCTTAAGTACACTTCTACAACATAATTACCTTGAGAAAAGCTGAAACTGTTTAACAGTTACAGCCTTTACTACAACTTGGTGATTACATCTTAGATGAATGTTTTTCTGTGTTCAAAAATACTGAATCTTAAGTTTTTAAAACAATCCTGATTTCACTTACAGTAAGCATGAATCACAAGTTTGTATTTCAAAACTATAAAACTTTTGTTCTTTAAAAGAAAGTTGACCAACAACCAGTGATGAGGAGTACGTTATCCATCCACAGTTATGCTGGACATACCAGTCATCCCTCCCATTTCATTCACTCCCATAGATGCATAACTCCCACTATTGTAGTAACCGCTGTTTTTCCTTGATTCCCTATGCAATGTTGATTGAAAATCATTGGAGTTTTCCAGTAAAACTTGGTCATATCTCCTCTTGCTGCCTTGACCACTGTAGCCTCCTTAGTAACTCGCACTCAGCTGCTGGCTAGCTGTGGCACCATAACTAGATTGACTTGACAAGCCCATGCTACATTCACATTATTTGGCTACCATAAGTACCATCACTTGCTTCTACTGTAGAATTCAAGAAAAGTTCTATATACCTGTGCTTCATATTTGTTTTGTCTTTTGACATAGCTGCCATGGCATCTTCATGAGTAGCACATTCGGTAGCTGTTTTTCTAGTCACTTTACCTTTAGGTTCAATTTCAATATGTACTCAAACAGGGTTGAGTGTTGAGAGAAAATTGTAAATATTATTTTAAATACCCCTGTAAGGTAATCCTCTCATGTGCACACAATGGCCTGGTGTACTCTGTAAAGTGGACCTACCATCTCTATATCTGTGATCAGACATTTCTGAAAAACAGTAATTGAGATCTCTTCCAAATCTATCCAACCCAAAACTATATCCATCATTGTCTTCATTGTAGTCATCATAGCCTCCATACCCTTCAACGTAGGCACTTCACTTCATTCTTTCAAACCCAGCTCCTCTATGAATGCTGTTGTAGCCTCTGCCAGCCCCAGGCCTATCCTAGGACCTGGCTGCTGCATAGCCATTAACTTTTGAGGAGGCTCATAATGAGTATGAACTTTTGTCTGACTGTTCTTGAAGATTTCAATGTACCTGTGGTCTCTTCTTGTGTTTCTTTAGATTTTTTTAAAAACTATTTCCTGTGAAGCAAATTGCATGAAGGCCTCCTCCATACTCCTCCTCTGGAAGTCCACTGACAATGTGACATGATTTCCAATCCTGAAAAAAATTGAACAATTTCTTCTTTGCTACAGCCAAGTGAGAATCCTCTAAGGCTGACAAAGCCATCGTTGGCAGGGTCAAGACTATTTGGACCAATATGCTGCAATACCCAACCTGTTTCAATATTGTTTGACTTGAATACTTCAACATATCTGTGTCCCATTGTTTTTCTGTCTTTTTTTCAGTGCCAATTTGACTTCATATTTTGATTCAACTTCAACAAATACTTCTCAACTTGGCTCCCCTATTTGGGTATATAGATGAAACAAATGCCTGATGCCTCATTTTGAATTTTGTATTCTAAGAATTGTTGGACTTCAATGGCCGAGCAGGACCAGGGCAAGTCTCAGACCTTCACCACCAAACCCTCTTCACATTCAGAGCTTAGTGTCATCTTGTTCAGTCAGCAGCAGTGACTTAATACTTGACTTTGGTTTGGCTACAAAAAAATATGCCTTTGTAGTCTTCAGAGTTGAGAGTGACAATTCCCTTATTCACTACTGCATTGGAAGGAATGAATTGAGTCCTAAATATCTGGGCTTACTGAGTGGCTACTTTCCTTAATAGATATCGCAATATCTCCAAGTTCAACCAGCTTAGTGTTATCCTTACTTGTGGTGTGATAAGGCAGCTCAAAAAGTTCATGTGAATTTCGATTTCATTATTAGAAGTATATAGTCTGCAAAATGGTGCTAATTAGGGATCTTTTGTCTAGCATCTTGGTTTAAGATCTAAACAGCAACATCTAGAGAATCATATCTACTTCTAAACACCACTGTTCAGAAGGAACATTGGCAGGGAAGTGTATTAGTAAGGTGTGGCTGGGATGATGAGATGATTACACATTATTTTATAGGAAAATTGATTGAAGGAGATGCAATTGTTCATACTGACATAAAAAGGGAAGTGGGAATGACAAAGTCTTCAAGTATTTGAATAGTTGCTATATGAGAAAGTGATTAAATTTGTTCTATTTGACCTTTTAAGAACTGAAATAGGACCAATGGTTGTAGTACAGTGAGGCATAGGGGATTTTTTTTTTAACAATTAGAACCATATAAAAATTGAAAGTGCTGCCTGAGAATGCAGTGAGTTCTTTGTCAGTGAAAATCTTTCAAAAGAGGCTAGATGACATATTTTTGACAGTACTGTAGATGGGATTGGTGTTCTCTATTGGGGTAAATGAAATAGGACTTCAAAGGCTAAGTCTCTTATTCTCTAAATTGGTATCAACCAAGGAAGAAGTAAATTTATAATTATTTGTTATTCAAGGTTTTTGCATTAAGAATTTTAAGACAGAAAACTTCAGTATTTTTTTATAAATAGGACCCCCACATTTTTTTCCTTTCTCTTATACATTTATGACTTAAACCAGTTACCAATATATTGTAGGCTGATTTTGCAAATTTCACAATAGTAGTATGTTTGTCTTATTATTCTTTCCTCTTGTGTCCTTGAATGTTTTAGATTTAGTCTTTGGGTTTTTGGCTGACTTCTGGTATTGATTTTATTTTGCTGCCAACACTCCACAATTGATGCAGAGAATCCAGGCTGATCTATTAATATACCCTAGGCTGCTTTCTTCAGTGTGGAATAGAACTGAATTTTTAAAGAAGAATGCCTAAAAATCTTTACCTATTTCTAGTCTTTTTACTTAGCATCACCAAAAATAAGAGGTAATATAAATTAGTGGGTAGACTGTTGAACCTGGAGTCACAAAGACCTCAGTCAAATTTGCCACTTACAGATACTACTAGCCAAGTGACCTTGGGAAAATCACTTCAATTTCTCTCATCTAATTTATTTGTTTGTAAAGAGGGGGACAAATTTCTGGAGTATCTACATGTAGTTGTAAAGTTCAAATGATTCATGTAAAGTATTCCTAAAGCTTAAAAGTGCTGCAGTCAGTTATCATCATCATCATGGAGATAGAGTAGGACTTTGAGGTTTGTTCTTATAGTCCAGAAGATGTCCAGGTTCAAAGTCTGCCTTTAGTATTAGCTGTATGATCATGGGCAAGGCAACTCTCTGTGCCACAAACAACTCTTCAGGATTCTAATTTATAAAAAGAATTATTTATACACATTGGTAAAAGGATTTTCCACACTCAGAATTCCTCATACCAGTGAAATCACAGGCTTATACCAAAATGAATCTATATTTTTTTACAATAAGGACCAAAAATTGAGGTCAGTTTTATGTTCAAGGCCATCCACAGTATTATGTTAACATGCTTTTATAGACTGATCTTTCACTGCACCTAACTATGAACTTCTCATCCAACTAAATTTATCTGCTGATTTTTTCCTAATCATGATTTATGCTTTCTAAGCTTCATGATCCTATTCCCCTACCTAATACACTTACTCACTTCTAGTCTGCCTATCTAATTCCTCCAAGTGTTAGTTCACATTTTGCCATCAAAGAAAGCTTCTATGTTTAGCATGTTCAGTTTCTCTTCTGAAATCTTACTTCAAGGATAGCTTGTATCATTTCCTATCACTAAATACTTCATAGCATCTCAGGATTAAAGAAGTCAAGCCTCTATTCCCCGGGCAAGGAAATTATTTTGCCAAAGGTCATATAGGAAACAAGTATCAGAATTAGAATTAAAATACAAATCCTTTGACACTAAATTCAGTGTTTTTCCCATACGCCTGATATGGTCCCTCTTCCTGCATTATGATGTTAATTTATTTTTCACATATATTTCTCTTATCTGTTCAGTGAATTATAAGATCATTGGAATCAGGGAATATGTCTGTTTCTTGATGTTTTTCTTAGTATCATGCACAGTACCTTGAAGGTAGGATCTTAATTTTTTTTTACTTATTCACTATTGATTGATTGGGTAACTAGGTGGGAAGGGCACCAGAATGATTGCATGATTTTCTCCACTTTCATTTAGCAGTAATCATGTAGGAATAATCCAAGAGCAAGACTTGACTGGTTGTAATTGGCAATATGGCTAAGGATTCGAGAGAGAAGAACAATGAAGAGTTGAAATGGCTCACAAAAAGTCAAGTTGGGGAGAAGAGGAGAAAGTAGCTAGTGGAAGGGAGATAGCCTGGGAGAGAATTGAGAGGTCAAGAAGTTAGAGGTCATGGTACAGATGAAAAGTAACGTTATATAAGGGAAGTCAGAGACAATGCTGAAAAGTCAATAATAGATTATGGTTGGATAAAGGGATTTCAGAATCCTGAATATGGAAGTGGTTCATTCGTGGATGATGGCAAGATCAAGAGTATGATCATCATTGTGTTTGGCCAAGGTAGAGTGGATAAGTAACTTGTGGAAGATGAGTAGGTTGAGTAACTAAGTGGTTAAAGTACTTGAGGGAGAATCATATGTATGAGGGCAGGATTTGAAATAGAAAGAAAAAATGTAAGCAAGTTATTGAGGTTCCTGAGGAAGGAAAGGGTGTCACCTGGGTGCTCGTGGACAACAGCTACCAGGATTTTGATTGGGTTGTAGATATGAATAGGATATACCTCAAAAGAAGAAAGGTTACTGAATGACGGAGGAAGGTGAAGAAACTGTAAGTAGCTATGGGGAGCAAGGAGTATTCCAACTCACCTTCCTTGACAAATGAGCTAAGGAAAACTGAGTAGAGGTACAGCCAATAATTGAAAGAGAGGCCAAGGAGTCTATGTTATTAGGAAAAAGCCAGGTTTTAGTAAGAGCTAGTAGATAGAAGAAGGAGGAAGGGAATAGATTTAAGATGAAAAGAAATTTGTTGCCTATGGAATAAGCCTTCCAGAGGGTGCAGTGGAATGACTGGGTGTGGTCAGGATGAAACTTTGGAATGAAAGTATTGAAGGGAATGGAAATGAGAAATTGAGTGGTAGGGGGTGAGCAATGGGGTTTGCATGATGACCTAAAGGAGTTTAGTGACACTAGAATGTGAAGTGTATGAACAGCTGTGGAAATGTTCATTGTTGAATGGAGGGTTTCTTTCCTGTAGCCTCAAAGGATAAGCACAGCAGGTAATAGGAGGCCTGACGTCAAAGGAAGTACTTTGTACTTGCAGTTC
The DNA here is from genome assembly GCA_028627135.1 of Pseudochirops cupreus. Classification (NCBI taxonomy): domain Eukaryota; kingdom Metazoa; phylum Chordata; class Mammalia; order Diprotodontia; family Pseudocheiridae; genus Pseudochirops; species Pseudochirops cupreus. Next base: position 318,652,616 of record CM053582.1, on the reverse strand, counting down.
TCTATATTCCAAGTTGGGAGATTGGGCTGTCAGCAGGAGGTAGAAGATGACTTGTGCTGGTAGAGAAAGAAGTAGTTGTTTTGGGGCAAATAAAAAATACTCAGCATGTCCCAGGAAGCCTTTCCTTGGGGAACATGCTATGCCCTGCAGGAGAGGGAAGGCTCAGGGTGCTAGATTATCAATAATCCAAGGTTTTCTCAGCTGAGGAGGCTGACTATGAGATGGCAGCAAGAAGTGGTAGACTCAGTGTGTGTGTGTGTGTGTGTAAGTGTGTGCATGTACACAGACATATATACATTCATACATATACACGTGCACACATACTAATATTTTCTCTGTTTTACATATGCACACACACAAACACATAGATATTCATGTGTATGCATATATGCATATATGTATAAAGACATAGATATCCACACATTTAACTTATCAGTTACAATTTTATCTTCACAACAAACTGGCAAATTAGGTGGAACAAATATTTGTATTCTCATTTTACAAATGGAGAAATGGAGGCTCAGATAGGTTAAGAGATTCACTCAAAGTCACACTGAGAAGAAGGGAATAAATGGTAGTGCTGAAGTTTGAATGCAAGATTTCTTACCTCAAATCCAATGCTTTTCCCATTACATTATTGTCACCTTTATACGTATCTATGATACTGTGACCTTCCAATATTATATATCAGAGATTGTATACAGTAAAAGGGGATGGGGATGTGATCTGGAAGAAGACATTTCCCCTCTTTATTTGGATTGGTGATTTCTCTGCAGCTTTTGGTGTTCTGGAATTTTCTAGAACATTGATAAATTAAGTGACTTGCCAAGGGTGATGCAGTCAGCATGCATCAGAGCATGGAAGTCTTAGGTCTTCCTGGTCCAGACAACTCTCTACACACTACATAATTATCTCTTCTCTGTTCAAATTCAAAGTGCTTAATAAACTAAGCTAAAAGTAGTTCTATTATGCAATCTTTTCTGTTTCCATGAATTCCACAAACCCTTAAGTTATGCTTACTTTAATTGTACATCACTAGTATAGGTATGCTATCAACTCTATCATTCATTAAAGCATTCAATTCTTAACTTATCAGGGTATCCACCCTTAGCAACTGCTGCCAGACTCTAGAACTACTGATAAAATCAAGAATTTGCAAGAGATAATTGTAGAAGTGGGAATTCCATGCTTTTCCTAGGCCTGCATTGAAGACATGCTGGTGAGTTGTATGGTAGTCTCACAGCTCAAACTTCTTTGCACCAGAATAAAAGTGTGATTTTTTTAGTCAAAACAAGTCCAAAGGATGTCTCAGAAATACAGCATAATGCAGATCTAGTATAAAGGGTCTTATGAGATATGAAAAGTAAAGATATATGCTACAAAACCAGCAATGTTCAAGGAACTTTTTTTTTACCCTATGTGTTTCTAATACTGAAAATTATTAGAACTTTTTTAATAGCAATATGTCTTATATGTGGGGTGAGGTGGCATTGTGGTACTGGGTTAATGTTTTATTAATATTAGAGTTTCTGTAAGTAGCAAATTGCAGGCATTACAGCGTGGTCGTTGACTTTAGCACTGATCTTTTTGTTTTGTTTTGTGGTGATAAAGAATTGACTTATTAAGTACCTTTTCCTTCCTTGCCTGTTTTACTAATATCCATCAGAACATTAAAGGTGCCGTACTTCACATGAAAACTGGCATCCTGATAAGGTTAAATAACCAAAGGTTACATAACCACATTCTCAAGGACTCTTTGCCTGTTGTTAGCTCTAGCCCATGAAAGGAAACAAACAGGAAATTTCCCCCTACAAGTAGAGGGGAATAAACTTAACAGTGACTGATAAAGAGTATAATAAGGAGTGGAAAGAAGAGGATCTAGATTCTTAGAAGGGGAAATTACACTGCTGATTTGCATTGAATAAAATCAAGGCTTTTGGACAGAAAAAAGCTGTCTTTCTGACTTTCTATGGGGGCCCAAATATACCCCAAAATAATGATCTTAAATATCCCCATTTAATTTAAGACTAGAAAACTGGAAGACTGTGTGGTATTATTGAAAGAACATATATCACCAAAATCATCAGTTACTTTTCAGATATTTCACAAAAGAAATCAACAGCCAGAGGAGGGCATTGCACTTTATAGAAACTACTGGCCTTGGGCATTCTGAAATGATTTTCTTTTGTTGTTGTTGTTCACTCTTATATTTTTTTAATTAAGTTTCATTCCATAAACCATGAGCTCTTATGACCATACACTTTCAAAAGATATTTCATCTGTGAAAATAACAACTTCAATACATTCTGCATTTTTCCTTAATAATCAGGATGATTTTACTTTAGAATAGATGAGATATTTTTAAGTATAGGAGAAATATTTAGAGATGTTGGAAAATCATGATAAACTAATGTCCTAATGTTGCACAATAAATAATTGATAGGTGATATGTGTATAATGTATATCAGTGGTTCACAACCTTCCTAATGCCAGGACCCTTTAATAGTCATGTGTGGGTATATCTGCATGTGGGTAGACCCTCCTGGAGATGGATAGAGTAGCTGTGTCTCGGTTCCCAAGACCATTGGAAATATGGGTTTTCCAATGGTCTTAGGCGACCACTGTGACCCCTGTGAAAAGATCGTTTGACCCCCAAAGGGGTTGTGACACACAGGTTGAGAACTTCTGATGTATATGTATATTAATATAATTATATATTACATTATATGTTATACATATGCATTAATATAATATATATTAACATGTATATTAACATGATGTATATGTGTATATATATGTATATACATAGGCATATGACTGGGACCCCACACGGTTCAGTAGATGCAGAACCTCAGCTGAACTGTCACAACATTCTCCAAATAACTTTAAAATAATTCCTCAAATTGAATTCTGGAGCAACAGAGTCTACAAAAGGTGAGATTTTTCTAGTCCAAGACAATTTAGGAGGTTGACAGAAAAGGTCTGTGATACCAGGGTGGTGGTCAACCCAGAGTGCAGCCCATGTGACTACAACACTAGCAGTAGAGCTTGGAGATGACATTAACAGTGGTGATAACAGCTTCCAGAGTTCTCAGTCCATAGAATACAGTTCAGTATTGCAGTTCCGGGGTGAAGAAAAGTACTAATACTTGTGGCCCCAAGAGAATAGGTGCAGTTGGAGTTCCAGTGTGCAGAAGAGTGCTTGAGGTCACCGACAAGGGAGTAGGGATCCTGATTTCAGTACCAAGGCGGAAAGGAGCCCTAGTGCTTGAAGCCATAAAGAGAACAGGGGCCGGAATCACACTGAAATGATTTTCTAGAAGATATCTGAGATTGCTTGTACAACTTTGTTTTTCAGACAGACTTCTGCTTCAACCCTTTGGATATTGCTTGTTTATCTGATTCGTGGCCAGTGGTCTGACTTTCTGCCAACAACTCTCAGGTCCTCTCTGAGATTAACTGCCACCCTAGAAGCCCCCAACTTCCTTGTCTTATGGCTAATATCCTGATTGTGATGTCCCAATCATATAGTAATGATAATTTAATACCAATACAGTGTAAGCTTCTTGGAGGTAGGGAACGTTTTGTGTTTGTTTTTGGATCCCTTGTACCTAACATTGTACTTTGTGCATAGTAGGCATTTAATAAATGGTCATTGATTGTTTTATTCCTAACAACCACATGCCTTCAGACAATGAAAATTGGTTCAGCAGTTTTGCCAACTTGGCAACTGTAACTGGCAAAATCTGCAAGCTCAAAACACTTTTGTTATTATGGCTGGGCCCAATTTTGGCAGAAAACACTACTCTTTGAGCGCAAATCCTAATCTGCAGAAGGAAAATAATTGAAAATAATTGATACTAGAATAGCTATAAGCACCTATCCCATAAATTGGTCAGTGTACCTGGAAGATTCATCAGGTAAACAACTTATAAGCCTGGTATCCATATATAGCTGAAATTAATAATGGAAGTTTGTCCATATCTCTTGCACATTGACTGTTGTCAATACAGTCACTTTTGTCATCTTTCAGCTATTGAGACAGATCCCCCACTGGGCTACCTCTAACTGTATGCAGGCCATGTTACTATTTAACCATAATGAGAAACTCTTGACAGAGCCCTGGGCAATCTTTTGACCATCCCTTATGGACAAAGTTGGCCAATTACCATTTAGTATCTGCTTATCTAGTGCTTCATGGAGACTCTACTTTCTCAGATTTCATGTATACCACCATGTATGCTACTGCATTTTATTATTTTTGTGTCCATATTACTGGAAAATGAAATAATAGAAATACTTTAGGAAAATCATTGTTTTAAATGTATCAGATATATAAGTGAAAATAGGAATATTAAATCTATACTTTCAGCATTTTCTTCCCAGGATGATATGCTATTATTATCTTACCTAAGGTAAGAAAGACATAATTTATAGAATGGCATCTTTTTTAAAACAAAAATAGGTCTTCAGGCTTTCCTGGGTTTATTCTGAGTAAATTTCTACTCTTCCTTGATGAAAGCTAGGCATTTACTACTTACTGGAAGAAGTGATACCAAATTCCCTCGCATGAGGATACCTTCTAGCAAGCATGCATTAACTACTAAGTCTGTGGTAGTACATAACAATAACTCACCTTTATAGAGCTATTTTGAGTTTGGAAAGTGATTTTCTTATAGCCATCTGTGAGGTTTGTGTTATATTTAGGCCTCTCAAACACAACTTTGAGTGATGAGACAGAATCTTATCACTATACTAGAAATGCATTCAGTGCTGTATGTGAATGACTTTATCATCCCAGACTCAGTCCTTAACAGAAAATTGACCTCCTTCTGCTTGGCTTGGTACCAAATACTACTACAAGACTGAAGGAGGAAAAAAAAAAGTGTGTATCTCTACTGCCTCCCTGCCAATTAATATACTGGGCAAGGTACATAAAGACAAACCCATACTTCTGATGTTAAGGAAAATTTGAAAACATGTCCATATCCATTCTGATCTCCACAGCCTTATTTGGTTCTGACCCTAACTCCATAGACATCTTTCTCAAAATGTACTTAAATTTCCACCATGTCCATTATACATCTGAAATTAGAGACTTTTCATTCCTTTTAAGTCCCCTTGTCCAGTTTGCTTCCACATAACACCAGAGTTGCAGCACAATTACTCATATTTTTCAACTGGTATCGATGTCTCCATAGGGCAACTCTAATTGCTGTGCTAACAGTATCCCTCCCTCCTTCTGCTCACTGTGCAGAATATATGTGATTTGGCTTCCCTTCCTATACCTGAGGGAAACTGGCTCATGCCAACAAGGGCAGGGACATCTTTGCACTGTCCATTGGCATGTGGTGAGATTGCCAATATAATTACAACCATCTGTTGTTGGTTGGCCACTTTTCCTAATGTTAACTGTTTCACATGACTTGCCCACAGTAAATATCTCAGTGTTCCTATCTTTAGCACTCTCTTCCCATGGATCTCTCTTTCTTCCTTTCATTTAAAAGGTTCTGTAGTGCTAATGGATGCTCCAATTATTCCCTCTGCTATCATTGTACTTTCAGATTTCAGTTATTTGGGAGAAATCTCATTTTTTTCATTTTGTAATCTTATGGCTTCCTCAACTAGGGAAAAGGCTTGGATTTTAAATATCTTTCCAACTGGTTTCACTATTTAAATAAGGTTCCTTATGACAGTATATCCAAAATGACATCTGAAATTTCTAGAGAGGCTGTGGAATGACCCCAAGGGATGCATGATCAGCTAGGCAGAGAATGGGAAGATGGGTAACAGTCAATTATTCTTGAAATAGCCAATTTTTAGGCTTTTCTCCAACACAACTATACCTATCCATTATGGCCCCAAACTTTCCCAATTCTGTCCTCTTCCACAAGTGTCTCATCTTCCTTGTACTGAGACAAACACCATCCAATCAAGGAAGTTATAACTGATTCCTTGTGCAACAACTTCATGGGTGACATTTGGAAAATCCTTTACCTCTACCCACCATTATTCCCCTCCCCTTTGACTGTTTATCATGAAGTATATGTGGTGGGATGCATGATCAAAATGTTTGGTGACCACTGCCTCAGATTATTTGGAAGGTCATGAATGTGTTCATCTTCCCAGATGATTTCTTTTCAAGAATCTCATTGTTATATTAGAGAAGTTTGAGATAGATTGAAGACTTAGTTACACCTTTGATCCCTGTATAAGGGCTACCCAAAGCAGGAGTTATGCTCCTTTGGCCATTGAAGCCCACTCACTTTCACTATTAGGTCATATTGATTCATTATACAATACAATTTCTGTCAGCTCTGAGTAATGGTTTCCTACCATAACGATGGTCCCAGAGAGACAGCTTGGTATAGTTATAGGCAGTGTGGAATACTGGCTAGAATTCTGGACCTGGAGTTAAGAAAATATGGGTTTAAATCCTGCCTGTTACTTACTGGTTGTGTAATCCTAGACAAGTAACACAACCTGTCTCAGTTTCGGTTTACTCATTTATAAAAGGGGTGTTATCATGGTTGTGGCACTTCTTTCATCTAGTTTATGTTGATATTCAAAGGAGAAAAACTATATAAAATGACTTATGAACCTTAAAGCATTGTCTAAGTGATGATAATTATTCCCAAGGATCTACTTTACTGTGGATGCTTGCATAGTAATGGATTTCCTCATGACTGTTACAGCCCACCTTACTTTTAAGTATAACAAACATGATTCTATGAGGCCTTTTCTTCCTGTCTTGAAGCTGTAAAGGTGTAACACAAGATCATGAAGTTCATTGGCATATGATGTGTGCCTAAGAGATCTTTAAGTCCTAATTTAAGCCAATACAAAAGATTTCCTTCAGTGCCAGCTCTTTCACCAATACATGACACTCAGTTTGTGAAGGTTATTGTTACAGACTCATTGTTCTTATTACCAAATTTTACTAAATTTAAGATAAAAATATTTAGGTTATTACTTGAAATATAGTAACTTATTTATGTAATATTTAGTCCTATAGAAAACCTTTAAAATAATTAGTGTTGCCAGAGAAAGAACTAATAGAATCTGACTGCAGATGGAAACATTCTTTTTAAAATTTTATTTTTCTTGGTTTTTGGTGTTTTCTTTTACAACATGGCTAGTATGGAGATATATTTTGCATATATGATCTGTACATATATAATCTGCACATATATAAACTGCAATATATAAACTGTACATATATAATCTATGTCAAATTGCTTATCTTCTCAAGGAGGAGTGAGAGAGAGTTTGGAAATCAAAACTACAAAAAAATTAATGTTAAAATCATTTGTTTATGTAATTGAAAAATATAAGAGAAGAAAAATTAGCATCAAGCCCTACAAAGTCTCACAGACATTTTTTTCCAAATGGGATTTGGCATACTTTATTCTTAATTTTCTTGTATGTTATCAGTGTTAAAAGAATGCATTGCAAAGAAATGATTTTACAAAGAAGAGAACATGACAATGAAATAGTGATTAGCACAGGAAGAAATCTGGAGGTCCTAAACTATGAACCCAATAAAACTATGACTCCCATTATTAGTTCTAAATAAAGTATACTTTTACCAAATGTAAAATTTTTAATCATGAACAAAAATAAAATTTACATTACATAAAAGGCTTTCAAACTATTTGATGTTTGTATAATGTACAAGGAAAATGATTAGAGAAAATAGGGAATCAAGAATAGTCCAAGACTGAGTGCTGGTGGAGGCCCCCAACTGAGGTTGTAGCTCAGGTGTTCTTAACCTTCATGTCATGGATCCCTTTGGTGTTTTAGTGAGTCTGATGAAACTCTTCTCAAAATAGTATTTGTTTGTCTTCCAAATAAAATTTACAAATCAAACCAATTATATGAAATACAATTATCAAATTAAAATATATTTCTCAAATTCCATATTAAGCTATAACTTCATCAAACTTGCAAAAGACAGCAGTTCCTCTAAACAGCCACAAAACCTATCTGAAAATGCTGATAGTTCCCCTAATTGGAGGATAGGTGCTCCCTCTTCCATTGAGAAACTGCTGATTCCTCATGGGTTAGGGAGAAATGGGGGGTGGGGGTCTTTTAATTTTCCATTTATGAAATCATCTATTGTTACTAAAGTCTTAAATGATATTGGGCACCAAATACAAACATTTGCTTCTGCTACCCTTTAACTATTGTAGGTTCAAGCAAACATATATTTACTATATAAAAAGCCCTGGATATCTGGTCATTGTAATAGGAATGCAGGAGTGTTCAGGATTCCATCTTTACCTAAGGTTTGTATTAATGCTTTGTTGAGTGTCTAGACTTAAGAAAGTTTTAATAATAAAAATCAGTCTTAAAAACATGTGTTAATACATTTTTTTTTCTCCTGGAAAGTCTCTACTTAAACATTTACCAGCACCTCCATGCAGCTCCATAAATGTTGCTTAAGTTCAGCAAGTATGCCTCAGAAGCCTCAGAAAATGAATGAAGTAGTTATCAGACTGGAAGTCTTGGGATTGTAAGGCAACAATAATAACAACCAGCATTTTTACATTTTTTAAGGTTTATAAATTGTTTTGCATTGATTATCTTTTTAGAACCTCCCAACACCCCCTGGGAATTGGCCATGATGACTAGGAAATTGCCATTAAGGTAACATGTTTGCATTTCTTGCACTTACTTTCTAAGCCAGTCAATGAAATATCTACACGACCCCAGCAAGGAAGAGGAGACACAGTTACGCTTGTGTACCAGTAAAGCTATTATATTCCAGGCATCAAAACACACTGGTAGTGTGATAGGGCAGAATCTCAGAATAATGGCCACATCAAAAACACGCCCTGGTTATTACTGAATGACTTGTTCAATGTAGAGTCTACCTTAATTGGAAATGACATGATCCTCCTCCACTAGTGATGGTGACAAATTTTCACAAACAGAAGACATGGTGGAAAATGAAATATAAACAAAATATGCATCTGTCCCAGCTATCTTCCACTCAATAAACACGCTAAGAAAAAAAATGATAAATGTCCACATCAGGGAAATTTCTCAGGGAGCACCAAAATGTAGTTATGTCCTTCCTTAACCTTAGAGATTAATAAGTATCTGACCCTTGCTCCACAAAGAACCTTTTAACCAAATCAATTTTAGGGCTAGTCTAGTTGTTCACCATCAACTGATAATGTGATCTTCTTCCTTCCCCAGATGCTACAACATATATATACACACATATATACATCATACATAGATATACACACATACATACATACAAAATATGTTTGTGTATGTGTCTACATGTGTGTGTATGTATATGTGTATATATATATGTATATATACATATACATACACATATACATACACATATATATCCGTATAATGGCAGGTCAAATGCTTAAAGTGTATTTCCTCTAGTTCATATGTTTACATAGGGTTGCTTTGAGTGTCAGTTGTAGCATAAGCATTATTATATTCATCTAATAAATGAGGAAATTAAGGTTCAGAGCTGTTGGGTCTCCATGGTAAGGCACAAAGGTTTCCTGACTTCAAGCCCAGTGAAATTTCCACTAGAGCATGCTGCCTTGCAACACAATCTATTGCTTCTTACCGCTGACATTTCCCCTTATGTTGTTAAAAGTGTGCTTAGTTGCAAAATGCCAGATGGCACTGAGGCATCAATTGCTTACTATTCAGAAACAGTTTCTTCAATAGAATGAAACTACAAACAAACTTACAAAGAAGTCCTTGTTTTAATTAAATGAGTCAAGAAATTCTTCTTCCCTTTTTAAAGCTGTACCATTAAATGATGTGAAATTATATCACCATAAGCCTTTTATGGGCTTTCTTCCAACGATAAGAATACACCTTTAATTATGTCGCAATGACTATAAGTTGACTCTTTGCTTTTTTAAAGGTCACTTCTTCTAAGGACTTAGTTTACTCATCACTCGTGTGTATGTGTGTGTGTGTGTGTGTGTGTGTATGTATGTGCACATGCATGCACACTAGAGTTAAGGAGGTATTACAGTTAAAAGGATAATATCTAATATTCCTTACAGCCTTAAAAAGGTTTTGATCCAACAATATGATTTGTATATCTGCTAATGTGGAAGAATGTTATCAAACGTTGATTCCCTTAGAGATCCCCACTGGAAGTTTTGATGTTGGAACACCACAGCCTAAATCTTTAGGCTGTTCTAATCATACAAATTATCCACTTGAGATTTTAGCTTGACCTGTGTCTGGAATTGTAGAACAAGTGCTGGGAACCAGACTGCCTCAGAAATTAAAGACGTCTACAAGCCATCAATGTGAGTTATCCGCTCATAAAAGAAACTTTTTATAGGGAAAAGGCATTATTATTCCAGAAGAGAGCTGTCACATTACTTTGGCTATACTACAAGCAGGACTCCTAGGAATTATTCATACAAAAGCAGTGACCACATCTTTGTTACAAAAGAGAGGTAAATGACTACTAGGACTAAAGATCGGATATAATCTCAGTTTCTGTTTCCGCTGTTTTTACTTTGTTGTTTTTCTGTTTTACAAGGGAAGAAAGAAGGAAAATCACAGTGGCCCTTAAAATCAAGACATCATTTTTAAAAGAAGTAAACAGAAGAGGTAGCACCATGTAGTATATAGATCATGGGATGTGAAAGCAGGGAGACCTAGTTTTCAGTCCCTCCTCAGATATTTATAGTTGTGTAACACAAATCAAATGCCTTCATCTCTGGGTCTCAGTTTTTTCATCTTTAAAATGATGGGTTTGGATTAAGTTACTTCTGAGTTCCCTTCTATGATTCTGTTAAAAATCAATGACTAGAAAACGTTTATGATGTTTAGGTTGTATGGGATCGATTCTGCTACTGAGGGAAAAAACATAAAGATTCTGGCTTTCTTGGAATCAGCTGTCAAGCGTACCCACTTCTCAACAAAAATTGACTAAGAATTTCTTGGCCACAAATGGACTCCCTTACAAAGGACTTCTTTGTTATGGTATGTCATATTTTCAAATGGTATGTCAAATTTCAACTTAAATTTCTGCTGCAATAATTAAAATTCTATACCATTTACTTGAAACTCAGAGATTGTCAGACATATTTGACTGACAAAATCTGTCTGTAGTGGCTTTACTCAAACTCTCACAGCTGTTTTTTATCTTTAGACATTTGATCAAAATGAATTACAGGAGTTACTAAAGAGACCCTGAAATTAACTGATGAGGAGACCGCATTAAATAACATCATTTTCTTATCATTAAATACATACCTTCATTTTCATTCTCAAAAACTAATCCTGCTTAATTTTCCCAAGGTTCACTTAAACCTTCTCCATCCAGATTTAGATAAGGAAGGAAAGTACAAACAAGAAATTCTTTAGTGTGTTGTTTTGTCTGAATCTATTCTTTATGCTGCCTTTTTTACGCTGTATTTGTTTCAGCTAAAACTATGGAACTGTAACAAGATGGACTTCTTCATGCATCCATGACTGAGGTCATAAGTGTGGGTCATGGAAAACTCAGTGTACAGCTATATTAGTGTAATATTAATTGTAAAAGATTTCTTCTCAAGAAGTCTTGAAAACAACTGGACCATCAGAAAAATCTCTAGGCCCACTTCGTTTGATCCATATAGCTAAACCTCCCAAAGAATCACTAAAGTTAAAAGTGATGGGAAACAATCACTAGTTCTTTTTCTGTTTAATACAACTATTGAAGTGATATTGCTTGGCATTTATGTGCCTACTATGATAACATAAAGATAGCCTAGGGAAAAGATAGTTTTCTGGTTAAAATATTATACTAGATGAATTCAAGGTATATTATGCTTGCCTTGTATTTCTGAGGAAATAATATTGTTACTTCTATTGCTTATTTCCAATAGTAATTGTTCTCATAAGCAGGTTACAATAGAGTAATTTTCAGTTTTGTTTTGCTGTGCCAGTTGTTTATTTTACTGGTACAATGCAATAGGTTGTAATTAACTCTACATTTCAGTAACATTACAATACTTTGCATACACAGATCATAAACAACTGCTCTGAAAGATTTCATGTGTGTTCAGTTAACTTTAACACCACTAGTAAAAATCTCAGAGTTCCACAGAACAAAAGCATCCTATGTAGGAAAAATAATCTTCTACCAGTTTTGTGGAAACTTAGTTCTCTCTTATTGGTCTAAATTAATGGAGAACATTCATCTAATATGGAATGATACCTTAAACTTTCATCTATAAGGCAGATGATCTAATTTAATAGTAGCCAACATAGCCACATCAAGAGGACATTATTTGAGTTGGCACATCAAAAGGACATTGTATGAGTTGGCACATCTTTAACACGTAGGAATAGCTTTATCATTAAACAGATGAGTTTTTCATAATCATATTCAATACAACTTCTCCATGAAATTTCCCATTTCCTTTCAAAATGATCTGTTTATCTGTTTATAACAAATTATCTCCAATGACAAATTCAAAGTGATGAATTTCTTCATTCTCCATCCAGATAATAATCCACCCCCCTTAATCTCCATCCTCTTACTACTACTACTAATAATAATAGTATCTGATTATGGGTTATTCTTAGAATTCTCTATTCTTTCACTCAGCTCAGATCTTTCTGGCAAATACTGGGATCCTCTTGAGTTAGTCAGAAGCCAGCTGTTACCAAGTATTTACATAGCTATCAACAAAATGAGAACCTCAAATGGTCTCAGACTTCTCTCCATCTAAGTGAAGTTAAGTTGGCACCATGGATTTAGGCTATTTTCTAAGTCACCTCCCAAAATAACCTGAGGAAAGTATTTTCCAGAGTGATCTTTTTGGTAAGAAGGAAGGAAGGAGGGCAGGAGGCATTTTGTGAGAACAACCCAAAGAAAGTCATGCATTCCCAAATAAAATTACCAAGCTGCTTCCCAGCTTTCTAAGTAGACAGACATGACATGAGAGAAGACTAATGAATCAAATCTTGATCACAAATCCCTTTATTTGCTCCTTTTTAATTATTCTTATTGTGTGTCAATGAACACTGAACTGAAATTATGACCAAAATATCTTATTATGTGTTTCCACACAGACACAATCCATTAGCCACAGTGATGTTGGTTTTCTCTAGCGCCTCTAAATGATTTTCAGCCCTCAGGCCCAGATGAACTATATCCAAGAGGACCAAAGAAAAAAATTTGTGATTGTCAAGAAATGACAGTGGTGTTAAAAGATTTGGGGAGAACGAGTGGTGCTTTTGGAGTATATATGGGCAAAAAGAGTTGCAACTGTCAAAAAAGGAAGATTACACAAACTATAATACTGACACTATTTTTTTAGTCAAAAAACGTAGAATGGATTTTTAATCACATAGTTGTTGATAGCATGGACTCACAAAAAGGAAATAGTGATCCCTATGTTAAAGTATGGGTTAATTAAGAATAAAGCTTATCAGAATAACCTCATTTCTTCCCTTTTTTGGTGGGGAGAAGCAAGGTTTTTAGATCAAGAAAATACCACAGTCATTATATACTTGGATTTTAGCAAGTAATTTTATTTAAAAAAAAAGGTTTCATAATATCTTTATGGACATGAATGGAAAATGGGAGCTATATAATAGCCCATTGAACTGGTTGAATATCCTTACCAAAATAGAATGAGTGACTGTGAATATTGCTCCCAGAAAGCACAGAGATCTGGGGGAATTTTACAGTGACCTGTATACAGTGTATAATGTTCAGTTTTGGGATATGGCCAAGTTATTGCTAAATATCCTTAAAGTGTGGCTACTGGTCTCCCTCCTAAAAAGGAAGGCAAAGGGGCTCTAAACATACTTTCCTCTTTTTTCATATTCTACTGGAGATTGATGTGTTTTTTTGGCAAATTGAAGAATAGTTTTGGTATGAAAACAAAGAAGACATAAATGAAGGAGAAGAGAATAATTCTGGCACTCATCATAGTTTGGAAGAAAAAAGAATGTGACATGATAGAAAAAGGTAATAAGGAGGACCTCTGATAACTTGAAAGTAATAGATTAGTCTCTTCCTTCCAGAAGAAAGCTGGACCATTTGAAGATGAAGCAGATATTTATCCTTCAATGAATGATGAAATAGAAAGGGAATTAAAAGAAATCACTGGAAACTTGAAACTCAGTAATTACTATGAGTCTCTTGGTGATAAAGAGAGAGTGAGCACATTTCAAGAAGAAACAGATACATGCACTCTGAGGAATGATGATGAAAATCTATTGATTCAGTCAGGTGCAAGATCATCTATGAGGAGCAAGAAGACATTAGTAACCTTAGTTGGTGACTGCTAGCTAAGTGGTACTTGGGGTGACTAAATAGTAATCATGCTGTCGCCACAAAATATTTACTTAGGATATGACAGAAAAATGCCCCACATTTGACAGACATGATCACTAATGCCCAATTCTGGTTGTTTACATGTATATAAATGATACTGCCAAAAGGACTTGGTAAAACACTGGTGAAAATTCCATATTTTGGGAAAGGGAAACTAAAGAATTTAGGATCACCATTGACATTTTCATCACTGTTAATCTAAGACAAAAGCTTTAGAAGTGAGAGGCAGATCTGGGAAGTGAACAACTTGAAAACATGAACTCTGAAAAAAAATGTGAATTATTGAATCATGGTTTAAAATATGGGAATATTTTACACCTGACTAGAAATGGAGTATGCCTAACAAAAAGATTTAGAAGAATATCTTTGCCTAGATGTGAGCTAATCTGACCA
>CM053582.1:318594595-318637379 GCA_028627135.1 Pseudochirops cupreus | reverse complement strand
AATTGAATTTGGCTCAGGGAAGGAATGGCATACACTCTAAATTGGGTATCTTGCCCTACAGGAGAGTAGGGGGAAGGGGATGAGAGGGGGTATGATGGAGGGGAGGGAAGGGTAGGGGGAGGGTTGCTGGAAGCACACACTTCTGTAAAGGGACAGGGACAAAGTAGAGAATAGAACAAGGGGGGGAGGGGGAATGGGATAGGAAGGAGGGAAATACAGTCAGTCTTTCATAATATGTCCATTGTAGAGCTGTTCTGTGTAACTACACATGTACAGCCTGTATCAAATTGCTTGTCTTTCCAGTGGGTGTGGAGGATGAGGGAGGAAGGGAAATAATCTAGAATTTAAAGTTCTATAATCAAATGTTAAAATGTATATATATATATATACACATATGTATATTATTATTATCATTATTATTTACATGCAACTGGGTAATAAGATTTACAGGCATTGGGGTAGGGAGATCCATCTTGCCCTACTGGAAAGTCAGAGGCTTGATGGTGGAAGATATAGGAGAGAGCAGATTGGTGGAAGGATTATACAGTGGGATTGCTATTTTGGAGTTGGGGGTATGGGAAAGATGGGGAGAAAATTTGTAACTCAACATCTGAGTTTTACAGATTTGCTTTATAGAGTGATGTAAACTAAAAATAAACAAAAGTTAATCTCAATAAACAATAAAAAAAATAAAAAAGTCTCAAACTCTCCTTTATTATTGAACATTCATCTTTTTCCAGATATGGTTGAATTCAGATTTTCAGGTTAGGTCACTTATATACTGAGTTCCATTGCTCTTAGGAATGTATTATTCCATTCCATCCTACCTTTTCTAGTGAGTGCAGAGTAGTCTTGCATTATTTGAATATCTATTATTTTGTAATTGGAGGATTTTCTCCAGATGACCTATAGAACTTCTTGTTTCTGAATTGAATTACTAAATTTAAATACTATGATGTGTCTTGGAGTTTTCAGTTATTGTGGGTTTGTTTAATATTTCCCTAGATGAAAATGATTTCTTTCCATTGGAACTTATATTCAATATTTAGTAATTCTAGGCAATGCTCTTTTATTATTTCCTGCTTTATTGTCTTAAGGTTTTTAGTCCTAACCCATTCTTCTGGGAAACCTATTATCATTAGTTTATCTTGATGCCTCCTATCTTTAAGATAAGAATGTTGTGCTTGCATAGAGAGAATATTTTCTTTTAATGTTATTGGTTTTTGTTTTTCTCAATTCTTTCACTTCTATATATTTGCTTTTTCATTCTATTGTTTTCTCTTTAGTTTCTTTGGTGAAATTGTTTTTTTTCTGTTTTAAACCTTATTTTTACTGTGTAGGCAACAAATGCAGCTCTTAAAATTTTCATTTCTCTTTTGAATCACTCAGGAGTGGGGTGTTGTAATTCCATATTCAGCTCAAATACCACTGGGTCTACTATTTTTCTCAATGATATATAAAGGTAATTTAATGATCTTTTTTTCATATTTTGAGTTCCAAATTATCTCTCTGTCTCCCTCCTCTCCTTCTTCACTGTGAAAATAAGCAATTTTGACATAGATTATACATAGTTCAAAGCACATTTCCATACAAGTCCTGCTGTAAAAGAAAATGCAGTCAAAAAATTTCTAAGAAAATTAGAGAAAGTAAAGAAAAAATATTTTTCATCTGCTTTTAAGCTCTACCAGTTCTTCCTCTGGAGATGTACAGAACCTCATCATAAGTCCTTCAGAATTGTCTTGGATAATTGTATTACTGAGAATAGCTAAGTCATTCACAGCTGATCATCTTGAAATATTACTGTTATTATATACAATGTTTTTCTGGTTCTGCTTATTTTACTTTGCATCAGTTCATGTAAGTCTCTCCAGGTTTTTCTGAAAGTATCCTGCTTATCATTTCTTATAGCACCATAGTATTCCATCAAAATCATACACAATAACTTCTTCAACCATTCCCCAATGGATGGGCATGACTTCAATCTCCAATTCTTTGCCAACACTAAAAGGGCTGCTAGAAATATTTTTGTACATATCAGACTTTTTTCCTTTTTATCTCTTTGGGATTCAGATCAAGTAGTAGTATTGTTTGGACAAAGGGTGTGAATGATTTTGTAGCCCCTTTGACATAATTGCAAATTGCTTTTTAGAATAGATGGATCAGTTTGCAACTTCACCAATAGTACATCAGTGTTTTTTTTTTATTTCTCACATCTCCAACATTTGTTATTTTCCTTTTCTTGTGAGTATGTGTTTTTTTCTAATATGTTTACTCAATTTTTTCAAATTAATAGTGATTTAGAAATTTTTTTCCTGTAGTTATAGATAGTTTGGATTACTTTGTTGGAAAACTGCCTGTTCATACCCTTTGGCCTTTTGTCATTTGAGGAATTGCTCTTCTTTCTGTAAGTCTGGCTCAATTTTCCGTATATTTAATGTTTTCATCAGAGATGTATTTTTTTTTACAGTAATGATTACTAAATATGTGTTTCCCTCCATCCTATTTTGTCTGATTATCCTACTCTCCTTTTATCCTGTCCATTCTCAAAAGTGTTTTGCTTCTGACTTTTACTTCCCCCAATCTACCCTCTTTTCTATCTGTGCCCCCCCTTCTCTTATCCCTTGTAACAGTAATCAATTTAGCAGATACTTAGCCCTTAGTAACTTAGGGCTAAATAAGGAAGGTGTGAGCTCTGTCTCCTGTTTGCTGATGTGGCAGGAGGGGGTTGGCTGAGACAGGAGACCAGTGTGTGTATATAAGAAGAGTTCTAGAGACATAGAGACAGAATCAGGAATCTTTCTCTTGGTGGCTCCTGTTGGAGGAAGCAGGATTGTTCCAGCATCTGGGAGCTGGGCTATTGGACTGAAGAACTGAGTTGGAGTTTTCTTGAGACCAGAATCTGGTGAAGGCCACCTGGAAGACTTAGAGGGCTACCTGGAAAGGCTGCCTAGAAGGCCTCCTGGAAGGCCACCTGGAAGGCTGAGATTCCTTCTGGGTCCTAGGGCCAGCTGAACTGCTGGAGGACTGAAGAAGCATGACCTGGATAAGCCTTTGTTGGTTTGTGGCTTGGTAGATCCTTGAGTTCCTTGCAACAGAAGTTGTAAAGGTTTTGAGATGTGCTGGACCCTGTGAACTTCAGTGTGCGCCAGGGACTGCCCGGAAGACTGGACAAGGACCTGGGAGCTGTCTACTTCTAAGGACTGGATGAGGACCTGGGAGCTGTCTGCCCCTGAATCCAGGTGACTGTTTGGTGGATTCTGGTAGGAGCTGGGACCATGGAAGGGGATCCAGGCAATTTGAGAGACCATTCCAAGTCAAGATGAAGAAAAGGCCTCTCTTTGGATACTGAACGAGTTTACTAGGCATCAAGATATGGATGGCCTGTGTATTTCCCACTACCCCTTAAGAGGGTACTGAGTGGTGACTAATGACTGAGTAGTGACTGATGATATTTAGTAATTGTGAATCTAGATAAGTGACTGATTAAGTTAATCTATAATTGCCCCATGAGTGGAAGATTGATTATTGTATTGTAAATGGATTGAATGATTAAGTATTGATTATTGTATTGTGAAATGACTGATTGAATATTATATTGTGATTTGTTTGCCGTGATTTGTAATGGAATAAATGGAGTGTTCATTATACTGTGTAATCCAAACCTTAAAAGCTGTTCACAGTAGCATTCTTTTGGGGATCTGCTAGTGCATGGCATTATATCCCTTTAACCTCATACTTTTCTACATGGTAAGAAAGATTTCTACACCCAACTGTTTGAGCTACATCTGATGACAGTAAGGTTCATGTACCCTTCCACTCCCCCCCATTCTTCCATCTTCCCATCCACTGTAAAATCTCCTTTGGGCCTCTTTTATGTCAGATAATTTACCCCACTCTACCTCTACCTGTGTACCTCCATCTCATCATATTCAACTCTCATCAGTGCCCCCTGTCTATGTACACGCCCTCTAACTTCCCTAATGATAAAAAAATTTCCAGGAGTTACAAATGTTATTTTCCAATGTTTGCATTCATAAACAGTTTAGTCTTATTGAATCTCTTATGATTTCTCTTTCCTGTTTACCTTTTTACATTTCTTTTGAATCTTGTATTTGAAAGCAAAATTTTCTCTTCAGCTATGGTCTTTTCATCATGGATTCTTGAAAGTTTTCTATTTCCTTGAATATCAATTTTGCCCCCTAAATTATCATACCCAGTTTTGCTGGGTAGGTGATTCTTAGTTGTAATCCTGACTCCTTTACCCTCCAGAATATTATATTCCAAATCCTCTGATTCCTCAATGTAGAAGCTGCTAGATCTTTTTTTTTTGTCTATGGCTCTGTGATATTTGAACTGTTTCTTTTTTGGTTGCTAGTAATAATTTCCTCTTAACCTCAGAACCCTGGAATTTCACTATAATATTTCTGGGAGTTTTCATTTTGGAATCTCTTTCAGGAAGTGATTGGTGGATTCTTTCAATTTCTATTTTATCTTCTGATTCTAGTATATCAATCTGATATTTTGATAATTTCTTGAAAGATGCTGTCCAGGGCCAGAAGAGCAGGGAAGGGGAGTCACTGCTGTTTCCTGCTTCAACAGTGCTTGAATGGAACCCGCTGCTCGATTCCCAGCCCAGAGCCACCCTTAGACACTTTTCCACCTTCACCTTCATTAACCAACACTTCTTCTGTCCTACCCTAGAGCAGCAGCCACCCGCTCAACCAGGCCTGGCTGCCTCAGCCCCCATCTTCATCTAAGCTGCCGCCTCCACCTCCTTGGCCACCATGACCCCCTCGTCCCCGTCTCAGGTGCGGCAGAACTACCACCTGGACTCAGAGGCTGCCATCAACCAGCAGATCAACCTGGAGCTCTATGCCTCCTATGTCTACCTGTCCATGTCCTACTACTTTGTGATGATGTGGTGCTCAAGACTTCGCCAAGTACTTCCTGCACCAGTTGCAGGAGGAGCATGAGCACACCGAGAAGCTGATGAAGCTGCAGAACCAGCACGGCAGTGGCATCTTCATGCAGGACATCAAGAAACCCAACCTCAACAACTGGGAGAGTGGGCTGAACACAATGGAGTGTGCTCTGCACTTGTCAGTCGGTGGTTACTGGAATTGCACAAGCTGGCAACTGGCAAGAGTGACTCCCACTTATGTGATTTCATTGAAACCCACTACCTGGACAAACAGGTCAAGTCCGTCAAACAGCTGGGTGATCACGTAACCAACCTGAGCAAGTTGGGGCCCCCCTATTCTGGCATGGTGGAATATTTTTTTGACAAGCACACCCTTGGAGACAGTGACAACGAGAACTAAGCCACCCCTCGCTTTTCCCACACCTGGGAACTGTGGGCACCACTCCAACTGTCTTTCAGTGCATGTATATTTTGGTTATCTGAACTTTCATAATCTGTACCAAAAAACTACCATCATTTACATCCCAATAAAGTGACTTGGTACTGATGAAAAAAAAAAGATGCTGTCCAGGTTATTTTTTTAATCATGGCTTTCAGACAGTCCAATAATACTTAAATTATCACTCTTGAATCTATTTACCAGGTCAGTTGTTTATCCAATGAAATATTTCTCATTTTCTTCTATTTTTTTTTTCATTCTTTTGATTTTGTTTTATTGTTTTTTGATGTCCTATAAGGTCATTAGCTTCTAATTACCCACGTCTAGTTTTAAAGGTATTATTTTCTTTTTGTACCACCTTTTCCTTTTGGGCAATTCTTCTTTTTAAGGAATTCTTTTCTTCAGTGGCCTTTTGTATCTCTTTTTCCATTTGGCATTTCTGCTTTTGAAAGAATTCTTCTCTTTAGTGAATTTTTGTCTATCTTTTTTTTCATTTGGCCAATTCTGATTTTCAAGGCATTCTTCTCTTCATTGGATTTTTGTGTCTCTTTTACCATTTGGCCCATTTTTGAGCTTTTTTTCCTTCAGTGCTTTTTACCAAGCTGTTGACTCTCCCCCCACCATTATTTTCTTGTATCATTTGTTTCTCTTCCCAATTTTTCTCTACCTCTTTTACTTGATTTTAAAAATATTTTTTGAGGTCTTACACAGCCTGGGATCAATTCATATTTTTCTTTGAGGCTTTGGATGTAGGAGTATTGACTTTGTTGTCTTCTTCTGAGTTTGTGTTATGATATTCCCTATCATCATAGTAACTCTATAATCAGGATCTTTTTCTGCTGTTTGCTCATTTCCCAGCCTATTTCTTAACTTTTAACTCTATGCTAAAGTGAGGCTCTGCTTACATAGTGGAGGGGGAATTATCCCAAGCCTTAGGGTTTGGGGACAATTATTTTCAGAGGAAATTCCAGGAACCTGTAAGTTTTTGGTTCTTTCAAAATAGTATGATCTAGGTAGAGTTGTGTTTACTACTCTCCTATACTGTGTACTGGTCCATGAGTGACCACAAGCAATCTTTGGCAACCTGGAACTTTGACAAGGGTCCCCAGTCCTTTACTGCCACAAACTCTGAGGTGCTAGTGTTTCTCCTCACCCTGGTACTGAGACCTAGGAATGGGACCCAGATCTAAGCATGGGTGGTAGAACAGAGTCCTGTCCCTGGTGCCAGCAAAGAAACCCCAGTAATCTCTTTCTAACCACAGTGGTCTGACTCCCTTACCTTCTGTGGGTTTAGAAGCCTGGAAGCTACTACTGCCACCATTGATCCAGGCACTCCCAAGGGCTGCTCCTGGTTTCCTGTTCTGTGCTGGTATAGCCTGCTCTGGACTGAGCTCCACCCTCACTTTGGAGCAACATACCTTTCCAGCTGAATTTCTAAGTTGTCTTCAGCTAAAAATTGTTTCACTCCTTCTCTCTGTGGGTTCTGCTGCTCTAGAATTGGTTTTGAGGCAAAATTTAAAATTCTTTGGAATGGTTTGGGGAAGAAGTCAGGTGGATCCTTGCTTTTTCTTTACCATCTTGGCTCCAAGAGGTTCTACTTTTTTTGTATTGAATCATTTCCTTTCATTTTGTAGTATTTATTCACAAATACCTAAACTCATTTACTAGATATATAGGCTGTATTTCCTTCTATTATTATGATTTATTTTGCATGTTGATCTATCTGTTTATGTCCAATGTCTTTGGCTTTTCTTCTTCCTAAAGTTGTTGGTAATTTTTTCAGGGTTTTTTCCCCATTAATTTCCCTAGCATTCACTTTGTGTCTACCCCTGTTACAGCTGTAGTTTTCTTGATGGTTGGATCTCAAAGCATTTTCATTTCTTCCCATAATGAGCAACTCATGGTTCATCATCCCAGGTTTCTGCTTCCATTGACTTTTGGGTGGCCCCACCTGGTTTCTGTGTTCTTTTTCCTCAAGCTTGGTGATATGCTAAACATACCCCCACCCCTGTACTTATAGTTTTCTATCCTAGTATCCTGTCCCATTCCCTCTATTTTTTAGTTCTTTGTCCTGACACTTGTAGTTCAGAGATTTGCAATTCTCATGCTATAGGGTTGTGTCCCCCAGCAAACTTCTATCCCTGAGGAACTTTTGCCACCTGAATGTCAGTTGTAGTCAGGGAAAATTTCCACAGTGTAGAGTTAAGTTCTTTATAGCACTGGAAAGAGGGAGGCATAGGCATGGAATGAGTTTCATTCTTAGACTGTGTTGTGTTCTTGAATCTACTGGTGTAGCTTTGATAGTGGTAGTGTGGGTGGTAGGAGAGGAATGCTAAGTGAGTTCAGGATGAGTAAGCATCAATTGATGCAGTGTTTATCATTCTTTTGGAGTCTAGATGTCCTAGACCCCAGAGATAGATGAAATTGCTTTATCTTTGGCATATAATTCCTGTTTTGGAGAAATTTGAGAGGTCATGGGGATACAATCAAATATCAAGTCCTCCATATTATTACTCATGTGATCTGGAAGTCCTTAATGATTTTTTGAATAAAGTTCACTTGACCTGTAATCCAAATTAGTTATGTTTTTTCCTCTGTTTCTTTTTTAAGTCTTTTGCTTTTGCTCTACTATATTTTGCTCTCATGGAGTCATGGATTTTTTTTTCCTATTCTAGTATCAGATAGTAAGTTACTTGGATAATGTTTACAGCTTTCTCTTCTAAGTTATTTATTCTCCTAATTTATTTTATAGAACTTTTTTCATTCTTTATCTCTTGCTTCATTTATTCTCGATGTGCATGTAGTCTTTGCAAAAACTCAATTTTCCTTTAATTCACTGCTTTCAGTAGTTATGGAATTACTCTTTCCTTCTAAGCTGGTTTTGAGAGATTCCATTCTACAATACTCCTATGGTACAATGCAGTCATTCATAATGCTAGTTGTCTTCTTTGGCTTATTCATTTTCCTATTTTAGTTCTTAAAGTGGAGCCTTGTGCCAGGGCTAGGCCTAGCAAGCCACTGTTCTTTCAGGTAGGGTAGGTGGCTTTGGTTAGTCTCAGTATTTACCACCTGTGCTCCTGTGATGGCTTCCTTCTCCTCCTGGGCTTATCCCCACATCCCTTGGATATTGAGGTTCTGTGTACTGGTCTTCATGATCCTCTGTGATTCTCAAGATGGAATATTAAGGACTTTTAATCCCTGGGGTGACCTGGTCCAAGCTATACCTGAACTGGCAGCTCATCATTTCCAGGACTGCAAAAGCCCCCTCTCCCCATTATGGGTCTGCAGCTACTCTGGAGCTTTCATGGAAGAGCCATGTGAACTTGAGAATGAGATCCCTGCATATGTATCTTTGTTTCTTCCCTGGTCAAAGATGATGATTGGTTTGCATTTACATTACTTCCCTCCATTTACTTTACTGGTCTGGTCATAATTCTTCATAGATTGCATTTAATCTCCCATCTTTATGTCTTTGCATAAGCTTTCCCAGTGCCTAAGCTATACTCCTTTATCCCCTTCACCTAAGTTCTTTAAGGGTTCAGAATATTTTGTATCCACTTAGGTATTAGCACTACGCAATTATTTAACCTTGCAGTTGCATATATTTAATGTTTACTTATTTGTGTGCATGCTATTTATCCCCATCAAGATCTAAGCTCCTTGAGGTCAAGTATTATTTATTTTTGTCTTTGTTTCCCTGATGTTCAAAATTTAGCAGCTCTTGAGTAAATGCTTTTTGAATGAATGAATGATTCCCTAGGTCATAATTTTACCTTGGAAAGATCCTTCAATGCTTCCTAAGAGCCCTTATTTCATCAGTGTGGTTACAGTAGCAACTGATACATATCATAACCCCTCTATACCTTAGAGATGATTTTATACAATGAATGGATTTGGAAGTATCTGAACTGTAGGCAATAAACATGGCAAACGGAAATGAGTTACTGAAAACATTGATTAAAATGTTAGAAAATTGTAAGGCATTTCAAGAGTTTCTTCAATGGGGGAAAAGTCATTCTGGGAAAGAATGTCTTTTGAGTTGATAAGCTTCCCTTTAGCACACTGACAATAAATCACTATTTAATTTTGGCTGTGTCAAGAAAAAAAGTGAAAAATTCTGCACTCTACTGTCTGTTGCACTGAAAGACAATAGATCGATTTCATTACCTGTATGCAATTGATTGACATTTTGAGTGTCAGGTTGGACATGTTTGAAACAAATCTCATCCAATTAAAATGCTACCCTCCCCTTCCAAGTCAAATAAGAATTTTCCTTAACTCTAAATGGAGGGATATCATAGCACTTATGATAATAAAGGAAGTGGCATCAGTTGACAGTGGCATTCTCCTTTATTGTCTACATTTTGTTCTGCTAATTAGCTCAACTTTGCCCTAGGGAATGCTGTCTTCTTGAAGCAGGAAGTTATTCTTTCTCCTTGCCAGCTTGGCTCTAATTCCTTCCTGAAAAGAAAGTGCCAATCATGCTTAATTGCATTAAATTAGGTGTGATGGGTTCGTACAGCACCACTGTCTCCTTGAAGTTGAACTAGATCTCTCCAGTTCCCCCTTTTCTTTCTTGAGCCCCAGGTTAGTGTTTTAAATCATCTCTGAGAAGTGACAATGCAGTGAATTAAAAGAGAACTGGTGAGCAAGGTCATCTAACTTCACTTCTCTGACCATATGTCATCATAATTGTCAAATAGTATTAAGTGCTGTAATGTGTGCATGTGTGGTGCTCTCCCTGGGTCCTTAGAGAGCAGCTGGGATTAGGTAGGACCCTCCAGTGTAATTCAAAATCTGACAATAGGCATACACTGGTGAAGAGGACTAAAGACTTTATTACTTTGGTATATCTATTTGTAATTTGTGGTAGCTCAGGCACAGAATTTGCATTATCTACTGAAAATGTCATAGTTCTTGCTTATTCCATATATCTTAAGGACTTGGGAACTCTAAACAAATGCAGATTACAACTCATCTATGATGCATAGTTGAAGTGAGATGCCTAAGACTTAGGGAGGTAAAATGAAATCCACTTGACCACAGAGGCAATAATTTTCAAAGGCAGGATTTGAACCCAGATTTTCCTGATTGCCAATTCTAACATTCTATTCACTAACCATCTTGTGTCTCAAATGGATTCAAATGGATCTGTGATCTTATTATTTTGGGAATTCTTTCTAATAATATTCTCCACAAAGTTCATAACAGTGCTTCATCCAATGTGTAGAAGACTTTCCTCAATTACTTTCCACATCATGAAGATATCAGTGGAATACTCTGTTCACCTATTGTCCCTTCTTGTTCTGTGACCAGCCCATCTTCCTTTCCTTTGATAAAATTCCTTGATGATGTCCTTTGCTCATGTTCTTCTTTGAAGTTTGTATTTGGTTATGAGTTATAACCAGTCACACAGATCTTAGACCTTTTCTTTTACCTTTATGTGATAATCAATTTGAACTCTTCTGATGCAATATCTACATCTCCTTGCCTTGTATTAACACTGATAAAGATGCTTTTTTCATTTGGTGGGAAGTTTGGAGTCGCTAAGGGGCCCTATAATTCCACTCAAGGCCCACTCCACTGTCAATCTGTACTGACTGTTCAAAATACCCTAGTTGTTAGACAAGATCAATAGGATGTCCATGTCAATGTATGTTGAAATATAATCAATGCACAGCTTTCATTTGTGTGCATGTGCATGTGTTTGGGTGTGTGTAAGTGATGTAGAAGTAAAACTTATTTGAGTGATTGCTAACCTTTTCCAGGATATGCTGAAATGTCCTGGGTTTTGATGAAATCTACACAATGTCATTCATGAAAAGAACCTTACTAGTCACAGGGAATCTGTCTTGTACTTGGATTCTCTGTTGTTATCTCTTCTATCACAATAGTCGATATAGTGAACATACACACACATACATAGATACATAAATATATATATATATACACATATATATATGTCTCCATGTTGAAGTTATCTCCATATCTTCATTTGAAATTACTTATGAGAGGGTCAGTGAAAAGGGTTATTTCACATGTGACTTCTAAGGAATCCTGAAGGATCTTGATCTGCAACTGGGAAAAATTTGCTGTAAAAGAACCTGTAAGAAGGGATGTTGTTGGACTGTAAAAATACATTTCTATAATCAACAAATTATAATTAATGGGATTTCATTTTTAAAAGAACTTTTAGTTAATTGTGAGATGGTAAGAATGTAGTTCATTGTTAAATGCTGTTTGACAGCTTTTCTGTTCCCTAATGATTCCTTTATAAGGTTGCTCTCAATTCAAATAGAAATGATTCTCACAAAGACTTTTTATAAATGGGAGAGTATGCATATATATGAGTTACTGATGTTCTCAGGTATTGTTTTATGTAAATAAACTCTGTGATTTTTTTCCACTTCTTTGGTGCTTTACCTGTTTCAGGTACGTTGTAGCAATACTTTTACAGTTATATTGCCTCTAGCATGATAAATATCTTCTACA
The DNA here is from genome assembly GCA_028627135.1 of Pseudochirops cupreus. Lineage (NCBI taxonomy): Eukaryota > Metazoa > Chordata > Mammalia > Diprotodontia > Pseudocheiridae > Pseudochirops > Pseudochirops cupreus. The sequence goes on along the minus strand of CM053582.1, from coordinate 318,625,527 downwards.
TATATTTACTTGATCCACTCAAACTACCTTTCTTGCTTTTGTTCTCTTTGGTGTAATTTTTGCCCCTTTTATAATTACCTTGAGGACCATCATGTTAAGATCCAACTGTGGTGATTTCACCTTTGATGAAGGAAACAATTTGTTAAAATGTTTTGGGCAAATTTTTTTTCTGTTCTTCTTCTTTCCATAGTTCACTTTTTTCATTCTTGAATGCCCTTGAGATAGTTGTGCTTATATATCTTCCAAAATTTTATTTAAGTTATGATTTTTAAAATCTTTTGCTTCTTTTCTCTGCTATAGGAGATGATACTGCACATAATTATTCATCATAATTTTTAATAATATTTGAAAAATAAGCATATATTTTAAATTAGATTTCCTTTGGCACTCATCTCTCTCTGTCAAGTAAGTCAGATATTTGCTGACTGAAGCAATTTCTGAGCTATATTCTGTCAATTAACTTGTATGATTACACATATGAATGAAATTATTATAAAGCATGGGTGTAAATTTTGTTGCTCACTATGTTTTTTTATTTCAATAATTTAAAAAATATATTTTAGAGGGAAATTTATTGAATAACATATCATATCTTTTTCATATTATTTTTATTTCTCCCCCCCACCCCCCAAATATGATCTCAGTCTTTATGCTACTCAACTCCTTTGGAGACTATGATCCTACTAAAAATCTCTCTCAAAACTTTCTCTCAAACCTACATCTTATCAGTTGGCAAATTCTTCTGATTTATCAATTTATTTAACATTATTCTATAAAGTTTTGAGTTTCTAACTTGTGTAAGGCACTGATGATGGTTGTTGTTGTTCAGTCACATCTGACTCTTCACAATCCCATTTGGGTTTTTTTCTTGGCAAAGATACTGGACTGATTTATCATTTCTTTCTCCAGTTCATTTTATAAATAAGGAAAATGAGGCAAACAGGTTTAAGTGACTTGCCCAAGGTCACAAAGCTAGCAGGTGTTTGAAGCCAGATTTGAATTCAGGAAGATAAGTCTTCCTGCCTTCAGGCTTAGCACTCTTTTTCCTGTGCCACGTAGCTGCTCACATACATACACACACATACATACATACATATATATATATATATATACACATATGTGTGTGAAATTAGAGTATAATATGATAAATTCATAAATATGAATATTCAGTGGATGAAAAGATTATTGTCAATTATAGGCAACAAGGACTGCTGTAAGGACAGAGTCAGATTTGAGCTGAATCTCACAGAAAATGTGTCAGCAGGGTGGGAGGAGGACATTGTATAACTTAAATGATGCTGCCAGCAAAGCCATGAGAGAAGAAAATAGTAAGACACAACAGAGAGTAATGCAAAGCCCAGATTGGCTTTAGGATAGTGCATATGAAGAGAGGTAGTATATTTTTTATTAGAACCAAACTGGTGAGAATATTTGTTTCCGGGCTAAAGATTTTTAACTTCAAGCATTCTGAAATGGGGAAGTATTCAAGCTTTTTGAGTGGGAGAACAACTTAACAGAGGTATGATATAGGATGATTAACTTGCCAGCAAAATGTAGGATGGGTTGGAGTAGGCCAAGATTGGTTTCTAGGAGACTGTTTAAGAGTCTATAGAGCAAACTGTATGGTCCATGGAATCGTGAAGAGTCAGACCTGAGTGAACAATTGAACAACAAAGAGAAGACAAAAGAGTAGAATGACATGCTGGTGGAACTGAGAGTTAGCAATGAAAAGGCACATTTTAAATGTACTGAGGTCCAATCTTGACTATGTTGTCTGTTTGCTATATAATTTTGGACTAGTCAATCCTCAGTTTCTTTATCTAGAAAACAACAATAGTCTAACCTGACCACCTTAGAAATAAATATGTTTTATAAAAGGCAGATGATTAATTCCTTAACATTAAAAATATACCTTTCTAGCTAATATATCTTTAGATTTTCCATCAATTATTTTTATTTATAAAGTTGCCTGCTTACAAATACTGGTTGAATAGCCAAATTTCCTGTCCAGGGAAGGTAGAAGGGCCCAAGAAATGAATGAGAAGAGAAAATGAGGGGAATGAGAAGTAGAGGAGTCAAAATGTGAGAAAAGGTATAAGAAAGTAGATGCAGGAGAAAGATGCGGAGAAAGCTATCTGTCGAAGTGCCAAGAAAGGAAAGAGATAGTTGAGTCGAAACAGAGTAACTTGTGGAAGAGCACTGATGAAGGGTGTATTAGAATAACTAATATTTAATTAGAGGAAAATGATTGAGAGAAAATACTGAAATAACATTTAGTGTAGGGAAGTAGGGAAGAGAGAGACAGAGAGAAAGAGAGAGAGAGAGAGAGAGAGAGAGAGAGAGAGAGAGAGAGAGAGAGAGAGAGAGAAAGAGAAACAGTCTTGGAACCTAGTGAAGAAAAACTCAAATTAGAAATGATTATTTTGTTTATTTTTAAAATAGGGTTAAGACATAAGGGATAGTGTCAAGATAAGATTTTTACAAAAGAGTTATTATGTGGATAAACAGAATCTGTAAGCAGAGAGAATACCTAATGTATATACAAACACATGCCTTCAAGGATGTCATATCTATAAGGATAATGCACACATCCTATCAAGTAGTCACTTCTTGAAAACTTGACAAATACATTGTCTAATATGTCTTCTTCCTCCCTTCACCATGCACTATGACAGTTAAAGGGGGAAACTAATAGTTACCTTGGCCTACCTCCTTTTACTTCTCTTCTTCCCCAACATGCAGCAAGCTACAGCTGTTTGTACACATAATCTTCCTTCTTTGAATCAGTTCAGATGAGAGTGAGCTTCAAGTATTACCCATTCTGTTTTCTTTTCTATTATAAATGTTCTTCCTTGTGAATCTCTTTTATTTGAAATATTTTTTCCTTATTCTTCCTCTCCCTTCCCTATTCTCCCATTGCATCCTTCTTTCTCATACCTCTATTTTTTGTGCTCATTCTAACATGATCAACTTTCATTCATGCTGTCTGTCTATAGATTCCTTCTAACTGCCCTAATAATGATAAAGTCCTTATGAGTTACATTTATCATCTTTCCATTTGAAAATATAAACAGTTCAATCTTATTAAATCTATGATGATTTCTTACTCATGTTTACCTTTTGTACCTCTCTTGAATCTTGTGTTTGAATGTCACATATTCTATTCAGCTCTCGTCTTTTAATCAGAAATATCTGGAACTCCTCTGTTTTATTAAATGTCCTTTTTTTCTCCTTGCATGATTATGCTCAGTTTTGTTGCTTAGGTTATTCATGGTTATTACCCTAGTTCCTTTGCCTTCCAGAATATTATATTCCAGTTCCTCTGCTTTTTTAATGTGATAACTACTAAATCTTGTGTGATCCTGACTGTGTCTCCACAATATTTGAATTATTCCTTTCTGACTGCTTTCAGTATTTTCTCCTTGCCCTGGGAGTTCTCAAATTTGGCTTTGATATATCTTGGAGTTTTCCTTTTGGGATCTCTTTCAGGTGGATCAGTAGATTCTTTCAATTTCTGTTTTGTCCTCTAGTTCTAAGATATGAGGGCAGTTTTCCATTATAATTTTTAGCCCCTTTCAGTAACCAAATTATTCATATATTAAATGAGAAATATCTTAAATTTTATTAAAGGAATTTATTTACCACAGTGCTTTCAAGAGTACCACACTGCTTCGTGTTGAAGCTCTCTTTGGCTTAGTGGATCGGAGTCCTTTGTCTGGGCTCTAACTTAGTCACTCTTTAGAACTCAGTCATGGACTCCTTCATACAATTACTTACGCCTATTTGGCCTGCTTATCAGTCCCTGAACTGAAATTTATTCCCCTAACTTTGCCTATCTTGGATGTAAACATTTGGTCTGTTCCACATCTTGCTAGTCCTTAAATACCTCCTATAATTGAAATAACAGGTCTATTATCCAATCAACAAGCACTTATTTACTATGGGTCAAGTGCTGACCCAAGCCCTGGGAATACAAAAAAGACAAAAATAACCCCTAAATCTGAAAGAGAACTCCTATTCTAGTGGGGATAAGTTGCTATAGGAGGGACCAAATATAAATAAGTAGGTACACATACTCCTCTGCCTCCTTTGTTGAATCTTCCAAGTCATACCCTTCAATTACAAGTTGCCCTCAAGGTTTTGTCCTATTTCCTCTTCCCTTCTTCTACTGTACTAAGTCACCTGGTAATCTCAGCAACTCCTATGGATTTAATTACCATCTCTTTGTTGATGAGTCTCAAATATACCTATCATGTTCTACCTACCCCAAGCTTTCTGCTGACTTCTAAACTTTTCTTTTCAACTGCATTTCAGACATTTTTGAATTGGATGTCCAATAAACAGCTTAATTCAATATGTCCAAAACTGAACTCATTATATTTCCCCTAAAATTCTCCCCTTCTACCTTTAAGTCCTGTCAAGATATTAGGAGACATCCTGTTTTCCAGAGCTAAGGCCTAGCAAGCAGGGTATACCCTGAGCTTGGCATAACAACAATCCTTTGCACCCACCCTTGGATAATCTCAGTCACAGCAAAACTCCAGAACTGGGACTTATGATTTTCCTACTTGCCAGGGGATCCTGATCTGAGAGCTGGAACTGTAGTTGACATACTGCAGCAGAAAGTGATCAATCCCATCTCCTCACACTCTGAACAATCCCTGTACTTGTAACTGCTAAGTGAACTGAAAAAGGTGCCACACTCCCATTCCTGCCATGCCAACTCTGGTTCCATAACTTGCTGAACCTTCACAAGGCTCAATGGCCCATAAGACTTGAAACAATCACAAGTATCAATGATCCTAATAACTTGTTCCTATAGGACCCAAGAACACCTGTATTGTCCCCCAAATGCCTGCACATGTAGGCTTGTCATGGGAACAGTTTACTTGAGACCTAAGATGACTGTGTTGGCACCTTCCTTTTTGTGATTTTCATGCTTAAAAACCTTACTCCTGCCACAAGTGAGCAAGCTCTTCTCAAGAGGACTTCACTTGCAAGCCTGCTTTCCTCCTCTGAAATTAAACTTCTGTTTGATTCCTGACTCACATGTCTTTGGCCACTTTGTTTGGATCTGGCCATCCACAGGTTAGAGATTGGTTTAGACTGGACTACATTTTAAAATTCTTTTGTGACTCTCACATTTTTCTGGAAATCTTCCCCAATCCATTTTAATTCAAGTACCTTCTCTCCATTAGTTATTTTTTAATTTATCCTAAATATAACTTGCTTTGCATACTTTGGCTTGCATATTGTCCCTCTTCCCATTAGATTGTGAACTTCTTGAAGGTAGAGGCAGTCTTTTTCTCTTTTTGTATTCCCAGCTCTTAGTGCAAATTCTGGCACATAGAAAGGCACTTAATAAATCTATGTTGATTATTTGAAATATAAAATACATGCAGATTAGATATATTCTCACAGGGTGGGAACTAACATTAAAGGGGACTGGGAAAGGACTTCTGAAGAAGATGGAATTTTACATTGCATTTTGAAGGAAGACAGGGGTGCTAATAAGCAGAGAGGAAATATTTCAGACATAAGGACTAATAGGTAAGAATGCACAGACATGGGAGATGGGGTGTCATATGAGAAACAGTAAGTGAGTTAGTCTAGTTGATAACACAGGGAAGTACTGTCCAGCTAGATCACATAGGAAGTAAAGTGTGAAGAAGATTGGAAAGGTAGGAAGGGTTCAGATGTTGAAGAACTTCAAATGCCAAACAGGGGACTTATATATTTGATTCAGGAGGTAATAAGGAGCCACTGGGGTTTACTGAGTGGAGAGGCATGAATAAAGGCAAACCTACACTTTAGGAAAATAGCTTTGGAAGCTGAATGGAGGATGGATTGGAGTAGGGAGAAGCTTGAGGCAGGAAATTTAATCATTAAGTTTTAGCAATTATCCAATTATCCACAATTAGTGTTGAGAACCTAAATTAGGTGAATAGGTAGTGTTTATGTGAGCAGAAAGAAGAAGGGTATGTATCTACCCATACACACATATATATGCATGTGTGTGTGACAGAGAGAGAGAGAGAGAGAGAGAGGGAGAGAGAGAGAGATACTTGAGTATAGCAGTGACCTTGCAAACCTAGCTGACTGGCAGTATAGTGGTACCCTTAACAATACTAAGAAAGTTCAGAAGAGTGAAAGCAAGTTTGGGGGTAGTGGTGTTTTGGCCACGTTGAGTTTGAAATGTTTAGGGAACGTTGTCAGAAATGTCCAAAAGGTAGTTGTTAATGTCAGATTGTCAACTGCTTTATATCTGTTATACTTTCTTATGTTGTTAAAATCTCTAGTCTTACCCCTATCATGATCTCAGGCAAGTGTCCTTTTATCAGCCTTTCTAGACCACTCCTCTCCTTTAGTTTCCTCATGCAAACCATTCAAAGGTTAAATACATTATTTGCAGAAAGTTTCCAGTTTGGTACTTTTCCCATTGACCATCTTGGGAAGTGTCCTTTGATCTATCCTTTGTCTGGTACTATTCCCTAATTGAATCTTGTCAGTCTTTCTTCCACTTTATTGGGCTCTGGCAAGAATGGCTGAGGTTAATCTAATAAATTAATTTGGTCTAAAATGTAATTACTGCCAGTTGATTAATGAAATGTTCCTCTCAGATCAAATAATTCTTTTAAGCTAATACCTTTTAAAAAAAACTGATCCTAAAAGACCTAGTGGTCTAGGAATTGCTGGCCCAGCTATAGGTTGGTGGGGCAAATTGTTCTGGGAAAGACAATAGGTAAATCCTATTGATACCCTTCAAACTGTACTAGTTCTCTCTGTTTGGCTAATCCTGTGTTCAGGATAAAATCTAGTTAGATAGGACCTTGAATTAAATAGTAAAAGTCACCTCTCCAGTCCTCCTCTCTCAATCATTACAGCTTCTGCTCATTCAGAATGTTGTGCCTTCTCACTGTTGCCTGCTTCTGATGCCTGCTAGGAACATCTGTCTTGCTTATCCACCCACCTCTGGTGTGAGGCAGGAGGTAGTGACAATGAAATCGTAAGCTCCTTCCCTTTGACAAGAAATACGCTTCTTGAACTGGAAGCTAAATCAGAGCTTCCATGGCATTAACCCTTATTAAAGACCTAGATTGACCCTTGTGTTGTCATTAAAACAAAATCCTTCAGTAAAACACAAATTAAATATTCCAATAAAATAAATTCAAGGTATTTTTTTTACTTTGCATACAGCTTAATAATGTTTGGATTGGACACATTTGATAACACAGATAGCATACAGAAATAAATGAGACAGTATTCACAACAGGAGCGGAACTTATTCTGACAATTATTCATGTGAATTTATTTATAAAAAATCTTAATGATACTTTCATATGGTTTCTGTTCTATTTCCAAAACATTTGTCTCACTTATTATAACTTTATTGTGTTTCTACTGGCTGTATTATTATACATGAACTCTTTACTATTTTGTGGTTTAAAGCAGAATATTTTATGCCAACTAAATAGCACCAAAGGGATAATTAGCCTAAATTTTTCCGCACCAGAATCATATTGCATTACAAATTAAAACATTCAGTAAGAGTATAAGGTTTTTCCTTTAAATTTTGAGCGCTGGACTCAAGAAGACCTGAGTTCTATTCATGGTTCAGATGTTCATTAGATAACATGTCTTGTGGTAAATTATATAACTTCTCTGGATTTCAGTCACCTTAGCCTGTACCAGTGGTTCTCAACCCATGGGTCGCAACTGCTTTGGGGGTTGAATGACTTTTTCACAGGGGTCACCCAAGACCATTGGAAAACACATATTTCCAATGGTCTTAGGAACCGAGATACCATTCCTGTATACATCTCCAGGAGGGTCTGCCCACATGTAGATATGCTCACAAAAGAGTATTAAAGGGTCATGGCATGAGGAAGATTGAGAACCATTGGCCTATACAATGGAGATAATAATTTTTGAACTGCCTACCTCATTCGATTACTTTCTTTCAAAGCAACAGAATTGTTTTGTAAACCTACAGGTGCAATATAAATGATTAACAAGTAGCATTTATATAGAGGTTTAAGGTTTGCAAAGCACTTTACAACTATGATTTAATGTTTTGCTCAAAACAACCGTGAGGTAGGTGCTATTTCATCTTCATTTTACAGTTGAGGAAACTGAGCCTAAGAGAGGTTAAGGTACAAGTCTGGGTTCACACAACTAGTAAGTATTTTAGGATGGATTTGAATTCAGGGATCCCTGAATTAGAATCCAGTGGTCTATACGCTGTATCACTAGCTGCCTAGTTATTGTCATTCAATGCTGCAAAAATGATAGTTATATGGAGAAATATTAAACATATCAAAACATATTTTAATTCATTAATTTCCTCTCATAGTTTATTCTCATTTTCCTTGTTGATTTAGTTAGGGTACTCAGTTACTTAGACATCCCTTCATTTCCTTCTCTCCTTGATGTCTTTATCCCACCAGGGTCTTTTCCACTTTGAATCATTCAAAGGTTGGTGGAGATAGCTCACTGTTAAGAGAGATGGTTTTGTTTGGTTTGGTTTCCTTTAGTTTTTCTAACAGCATCTGCAGAGCTCGGCGCTCCTTGACTTTCTGAGCTCTGTTTACCTGGTCTTGGTCTCAATCTGGATGGCTCAACGTTCCTGATCATAGATCCTAGAGCACCCCTTAGCATCTCTACTCTGCTATCTTTACCTGAAATTCTTTCTCATTTTGGACCCAAGGGACTCTTTCCCACAAGTACTTAGCCCTGCCTTCCTCAGATCCATCAGCCATATTGCTCCAAAGGCAGGGAAATCCTTCCTGTCACCTCTACCTATATCCCCTCATGCCACAATGGCTGTGATAGCACTGAGGGTTTGCGCCCCCTGCTTATTTATATCTGACACTTGGCAGTTCTCCATATTAATGCATTACTGGTAACAGACTAAATCATACACTGAAAAGGGTTTTAGCAAATCATTTGGTTCATACTCCTGCCTTTGAGCAGCAGAATGTCAAACTCCTAAAAAAAAAAAGTGCATGGTTCTCCACCCCACCCCAACATTTGGCAAGCTCTCTATGTTATTCCCTAATGCCACTGCATATGAACATAGAAAGCCTCATGACAGCTGCACAAAAGGAAAATAGAAAAAGGGATGAGGTTCAGTGTTTTCTCTCAGCACATCCTGACACATGCGAATTTGTGAACTTGGATGATTATTTTGATTGAACATCCATATTTGTGAAGCACCTTCTCAGCATTTGCTTCTTGTCCTCACAAAGAAGACTTGGTAACCACACAATTTCTTACATCACAGTGAAATATCTAGGGTTTCCTATTTCCTATTCCATTTAGTAGGGTATAAGTAAGTTTCCAACCATAATTTTCACTTCTGTGCTAGTAAGTAGATTTCCAATGGCAACATAAATCCCAGCTTATACATTACATGTGTGAATATATATATATATATATATATATATATATATATACACACACACATATATGTATATATGTACGTATATAAGTATACATATATACATACACACATATATTTATAATCTCATCTGATACTCCCATAAGAACACTTGAGACAGGCATACTGATATTTTTATGCCCATTATACAGACAAGAAAACTGTGGCTTAGAGATTTTAAATGACTTCTTCATACCAATATGGAAACTTTTTTAGTAAGTTGGATTTGGACTCAATTATCTCCTGATTCCAGATCTGATCCCCATTTTACTTCACTAGAATTGCAAATCTCTGTGGTCCTCTTAACTGCTTCGTGCTTGACAAGATCTCAGAACTCGATTTAATTCATTTGTATCTTTTGGTAATTTGGGCTATCAGAAAAGATTCTAAAACAGTAGATGTACTATGCTTAGTAAGAGGCAAGCAAACTGGTTGAACCTTCTAAATTGTAGGATATTTAGATAAACAGCAACATAGAAACTCATTTCTTAGTTCTTTACTGTGTAATTTTCATCTGGGATCCAAGAGAAGACTGAAATTCCTCAAGTGAAGCAGGTTGAACATTGGAAGAATGGAGGTCTTTTGGAAACAAGACCTCTCAGTTCAGTGTATGGAGGAAGGTCCAAAAAGTAAAAGTCTAAACAAATCTACTAGAAATTGAAAAGAAAGGTTGAAATGCAAAAAGACTAAAATAAAATGACTAGAAACAAGCTTATGTGGAGATAAACCAATGTGGAGAATTTTAAAAAATCAAACAATCTAGAAAAGACTATACTACACTTAATCATAAACTCTTACTAAAGCAAACAAAAAAAGTCAATGAAAAATAAAGCAAGGCCATAAGTTCTTTTTAAAAATTACATTATTTCATTAACTATTTCCCAATTACATATAAAACAATTAACAAATATTTACTAACATTTTGAAGTCCACATTTTCTCTTTCACTTCCTTCCACCCTTACCCCATCCTTGAGAAGGCAATCACTGAATAGGATACTGGGATGGGAATCAGAAAGACTCATCTTCTTGACTTTAAATATGGTCTCAGATACTAACTGTGTGACCCTGGATAAATCACTTAACCTCGTTTGCCTAGGTTTCTCATCTTTAAAATGAGCAGGAGAAGGAAATGATCAACCACTCCAAGAAAAAACCCCAAATGGAATCATGAAGTGTTGGAAATGACTGAAACAACACAACAACAATACATGTGGAACTGTGCAAAATACATTTCCATATTATCCATGTTACATAAAAAAACAGACAAAAATAAAACCAGAAAAAATAAAGTAAAATAACTATGCTTTAATCTACATTCAGAGTTTATTGGTTCTCTCTCAGGAGGTGGCCAACATTTCTCATTGCGGTGTCTGTTGGCATTGTCTTGGATCATTGTGTTGATCAGAGTAGCTAAGTTTTTCATAACTGATCATCCTTACAATAATGCTGTTACTATGTACAATTTTCTCCACACTTCATTTTGCATGAGTTCTTAGGTTTTCTAAAGTCTTCTCAGATTTGTCTAAAACCATCCTGCTCATCAATTTCATCAACTTCATAAAACTTGACAAATGTTCATCTATGTTCTGCTTAAAAGACCTTTAGGAAGGGAGAACCTATTACTTTCCTAGGTTTCACTTTAGCATAGCTCCAATTTTTTGAAAGATTTTCCCAGACTGGCCATTAATTCTCTGAGTAACCTTGTAAGTCACATAATCTTTGTGGACATCAGCTTCTTCATGTATAAATGAAAAGGGAGGAAGTGACATTGAAGGGTAATAGCTGTCACTAAAGCTCTTGGCCAATGAAATCAATCTGTCTCCCAGCAATCAAGAATCACTGAGCTGAAGCCTACTGTGAGTTGATTGCTTCTAATTGCTTGAACCTGAGCAACTTTGAAACCCTCCTGCTGTGTCTTCAATTCTCTCCACTTGAGCTCCTATGTCATTTTTCTCTCCAGTATCTATCAGTTCTTCCTAGTTCTTATACATTAAATGGAGCCTCCTGACTCTCAAAGATCTATGTTTCACTTACAAATTCACAACTCCCCAAATTTCTCCTATCAAATATATAGTCCTTGAAAATACCTCAGTCTACAAATGTTTATATGATTTTACTTTTTTACAAAATCTTACCCTCAGTCATAAAAAAGAGATACTTACAAGTGAACTAGAACACACATCATGTTTGTAGCTTTGAAGACTTTACCATGAATATCCATCACTTTGGCACCTTCAAACTGTGTCCCTATATACTCATTTCTCTAGCTTCTAATAAGTAAATGATCTTTCCCTGCCTACTTAAAACATTGGACTGTTCCCATACAAGTGAGGCATCATTTTACATTATTTTTGAAGGAATTTGAGTCTTTATATTATGTATCACATTTTTTTGTCCAAATTCTGTTTCTTTATACACATATATTAGTAGTATATTTTAAAACAAAGTTCCTTTGTTTCTCTTTAGCTATCAATTTTCACCTTTAATAGCCACAACATCTTACATCACATAATAATTAACATAAATATTTTCCTTTACACAAAAATATTTTCTGGCCTTTTCACCACCAAATTGCAGTGTGCTGTCTACCATGAATGAGTTTCTAAATACAACAAGATAACACCTGATTCAAACCTTTGGTCAAACCCATTCAAAATCATAGAAGGGGAATCTGGAAGAGATAATAACTAAGCAATATTAGTCACACTTAGCCAACCCAAGACTCCCTATGACTCTAATGTGCATGGTTTAGGACAAACAACTTTTTGTTTGTTTTGAAAGCTCACTCTTGAATGAGAAGGCAGTTATCTTTAATTATTCATGGAAACCACTAAGTTCCTTAAAAGATCAACTCAAGTACAACTTATATCAAGATCTTTCTTGATTTTCCCAAGTTGTTAGTGGCCCTATCTTCCTGTTAACACAGATTCAGGCAGATTTCTCAATATCACATCATTTCCACACAAATATCACACTGATATCATTCCGTTTTCATGACAATGTCACACCAATAAAATATAATTGTGACATCAAGATCACGCCAGCACTACACCAATATCATACCACTGTCATGATGATACCACACCAAAGGTAACATTATCTTATAAAACTAACCCTAGATACCAAGAAAAAAAAGAGATCTCTAGCAACAGAATAATTTTAGTTTTTTCTTCTTCAAAGCAAAAACGACAAACTCTGTGATTCAAGTAATTGACTTACAAAACACCTCCCAATAGAAGAAAGACAAGAAAAATAAACAGATAACCAGAAAATAAAAACTAACCAATGAAATCAATTTTCTTCTCCTTTTGCAAAAATATTGGATTTGTTTTGAGCAGGCCTGACTTGGATCTTTCCCATGTTAACTTAGGTTTGTAGTTGGGAACATAGTGACACTCTTGTCAATATCCAATAGTTATCAAAAGGAAGCTTGCTTAGTAAGAATACCAGAAATAATTAAACAACTTTTTATAATGTTAAGAAATCTTGGGTATGTTTTAAGGGAAATCGAATTTTTACAACAGGAAATTAAGATAGGAATTAGGACAGATTTTGTGATTCCCTTTTTAAAAATGAAATTCACTTTCTACATGCAGAGAAAGGACTGATAAATAGAGGTATGTATAGATTATTTGCATTTATATACATATATAGAATATAGACATTATACATATATGGAATATATGCATATATGCATCTTTGTGTGTGTATATGTATATATATATATATATATATATATGTATATATGGGTATGTATACAGACCCATTTATGTCCAAAGGTAATCTATATCAGGGGAGGGAAGAAAAAAAGGAAAAAAAGAAATTTACATGATAACTTTATTATACATTTAAAATGAATAGCAAGCTGTATGTAAGATTTTTGCAGTTTTGTGTGCAATATTTTTTATTATGTTCTGTTATAGAAATACTTGTTTTATCTCATAAATTAAAAATAGAATAAAATTTAGTTTAAAAATTTAAACTAAAATCTTTCCATTTTGCTTATAAAACATATGTAATAATAATACTACAGCACTCAGCTAAGAAAGACACAGTGTCCTTCAGCTCCATGTGGAAATATGTCTGGTCTGTAGAGATGAATCCCTGGATCTTAGGAAATCCAAGAAATCCAAAAGGCCCTCACTTGCTACTTTAAATGACCAAGAATTCACATCACCACTAAGAACCAACCAGCAGATTTCAGAAAATTACAACTTGAGCCTTAGTCCCTAAGGAAATCAAGTCTCAGGGAAAGCTTTTTATCTTTTATAAGGAAAACCTATGTGACAGAGAGTGGGAAACTCTTGGAGATAGTGATCCTATTACAAGACTATTTTTAAAAAGTGAACTAGAGTCTAAAGGATGAAATAAAGTAAGATCATCGAGGGACAATATGATGATATAAGTGACTAAAGTACTGATGGTTACTAAAAGAATCAAGAGAAGGCAATAAATCCTGAATTAATGTTCCATGGACTAAAAACTATATCTTCTATTATATATTGGGGTTAAGGGGTGTAACACAGGGAAAATTTTCAAGTAAGGAAAAGACCTCAGTTTAATTTATGCTGTTTGAGTATGTAGAAAGAAGAGCTAGTTTGTTCTTCATTATCTTTACTACTATAGGTGGCTGCAGTAAAATAAGATAAGGGTCAATATTGGAAGGAGAATGGAATGACAGTCTGATCTGAGAAGGGAAATGATTTGATACCATTGAAATATGTTCCTGTGACAGATGAGGAGAAGCACAGCACTAGCCTAAAATACTTAAGAACCTTGTAATGATGCCAGATGATACTTTTCAGAAAATTTTCACTCTCTTTTTAAAAAAATCAGTTTAATAAAATGAAGGCTATGGTGAAAAAGAGGTAAAGAAAAAGTGGAAGGAATGATGAGAAGTAAAGAGAAAAGAAGAAAAGAAGGGTGGGGGGAGAGAGGAAGTAAGAGAGGAAGACTAAATTTACTAAAGGAACTTTAAATATGTCAAGTAAATAGAAATTGAAGGAGAGTCTTTGGGAAAAGATCTTGATCAAATTAGTATAAGCAAATCCAGTTGTAGTTTCTGAGGCTAAAAGGAAAGGAAAATATCAATATAAAAAAATTAATGGATGAAAATCCAAACCTCATAATTCTAATCTTAAATGTGAATGGAGTTCCCATTCTAATAAAATCAAAGAGAATGGCAGACTGAATAAAGCAAAAATAGTCAACAATTTACTACATACAAGAAACACATTAAAAATGAAGACACTCATGGAATGAAAGTGATGGACTGGAACAATATTTATTATACCTAATGTAATTACAGAAATTTAACGGAAACCAAGAAATAACAAACTAACAATAAAAATTTAAAACCCATGAGAAATAAACAGTGAGACTACATTATGTTCAATGACACCATAGACAGTAAAATAATATATTTAAACTTCATATTCACAAATAATAGAGCATCTAAATTCCTGAAATAAAATCTAATTAAACTTCAAAAAGACATTAATTAGGAAACAATGTTTGTGGGAAGCATTAATATTTGCTAAATTCTGGATAAACAAAAGAGAAATGAAAATAGAGCAATTGAACAGACTAGAAAAGCTAAATTTGCAAGGTTTATGTTGTCTTCTGAATGGGAATGTTAATGAATGTTCAAATTCTAAGCATCATGCCATTTTCCAAAAAAAAAACAACAAAAAAAAACCCCCACAAAAAACAGTCATGGGCCAAAGAACAAATAAATCACATAAAATGAAAAAGTCAAAAACATTAATGTTATCCATTATTGACTAAAGCCTAATGAAAATAGTATGTAGTATAAGAAACAGAAAAAAAATAGACTTAAAAGACAGTTAAGTAACTATATCTTGAAAAATGAGCTGGTCAAAAAAGAAACCAGATTACCAATTCTAACAACATGATGATGCAGAGACAGCAGATCACAATTTGTTTGATGAATTTAAGTTTGGCTTAAAGCACAAAAAAATGTATCTCTGAAAAGATGCTTAAAGAATACAGAGGAATAATGATCTAATCATGTTGTTTTTTTAAACTGAAAATAAACTAATAAAATAATTATAAAAGAAGTAATAGAAAATATATGGAATAATTATCATGTAAAATAAAGGATTTTAAAAAATTAACTTTTAAATATTGCTGCTACTCCCTGATATTATTCTCTCACATCTAAAATTTCTTTAACAAGCAAAAAATATTAAAGTAAAATGTATCATTATATTGGGCAAAAGTGACAACACATATTTCATTTTGGGCCTATATTCTATCACTCCTTTGCTGAGAGGAGAGAGACACTTTGGACCATTATTCTTCTTGAGTCAAGATTAGTTAGTGTATTGATCAGTGTTCACATGGTTTTTTGTTGTTTCCCTTTACATTTTTACAGTCATTGTGTAAAATATACTCTAGGTTCTGACTGCTTTTATCTTTATCTGTTTTAGAGAAAACTTCTCAGTCTTAGAGTTCAGTAAATTTCATTATGTTAATATGCAAAATACTTTTCCAGCCATTCTATAATTAATAGATATCCACTTTCTTTATAGGTTTTTGCTACAAAACAAATGCTTCTATTAAAATGTTTCTATTTGTGAAACTTTATGTTTGATAAATTTTATGTTTAATTTTGTTGAGTCAAAGAATAGGTACAATTTAGGTAATTTTAGTACAAATATTTTCCATAATATTTTTATCAATTCATAGCTCTACCAATAGCACATTAATATATTTACCTGCCCATAGCCCCTATACTATTTAGCATTTTCATCGTTTGTTATCTTTGCCAATCTAATGATATAAAGTTTTTCTTTACATTTCTCTTATTTTTAGCACTTTGTAAAATTCTTACAAATGGTTGTTGATAGTTTGCATTTTTTATTCTGAAAACTGTCATTTCCTATGTTGTGACCACTGATGTACTGGGCTTTCTGTCTATCTCTCCCTCACTCCCTTCTCTCTTCTTCTTCCTTCTCTTTCTCTCCCTCTCTCTCACTCCCCCCCATCACTCTCTCTCTCTTCCTCTCTGCCTCTCTCTCCCTCTGTGTGTATACACGTATGTACGTATATATTTGTCTCAATTCCCAATGTGTCTTGAACATCAGAACTTTACCAGAGATGTTTGATATGAAGAATTTATTCTCCACCAACAGCTTTATTATTCTGATTTTGTTTGTTATAAAGCTTTTTAATTTTGTGATATCAAAGTTGTCTAATTTATTTTCTGTTATCCCCCTACCCTTCATGCATATAATAATTCTTCCCCCAGCCCTGATTGTACAAGGTACCTTCTTGTATTCTCCCATATTTATAAACATGATCTTTTATATTTGGAATATGATTCACATATATTATGTAAAGCATTTGGTAATCATAATTTTTGACAAATTACTTAATAGTATTTGTCAAATAACAAGTTAATTTCCCAGAAGTTTATGATCTGGGGCTTATCAAGGACTAAGACTATTGGGTGCAGTTGTTTCTGACTCTTACTATGTTATGAGGAATAGATTAACCACTTCCCCATCACCCTAATTCCTAACAAACACAAGTTAAGCTACTTTTTTTTTTCCTTAAAAAGTTTTGCAACATTGTTGGCTAAGAGGACAAAAGACTTAAGATGGTGAAGTCACTTCTTTATCACATAAATACAAAACCCAGGAGCTCCTGTTGAGTCTAATGCTTGGCTTGTGGATCATCATTGACAATTCAGGCAAGGGAGCTTTGCTCAGCTGGGCTTATCCAATGTCTATCTTTGTTTACTATCCTTCTACTATGGCTAAGTCAATTTCTTTTTGTTAACTGTCAAATGATGAATGTATGTCTCATTTTGTTCCAACTGAACCTACACTAGCAGGGGGATGGCCTGATCAGATTCAATCCAGCACACTTAACATGTTCTATTAATAGTTTTCCTATTCTTAATCATCACCAAATAGTTTGGTGATTATTGCTTTATAATGTGCTTTGAGAGTATATGATGCTAATGTTCCTTCATTCCTGTGGTTTTCCCCCCATTATTTTCTGCAAGAGACTGGATCTTACTCCCACCCCAGATTAATGTTAATCATAATTTTACTAGTTCTATAAAGTAACTCCTTAAGTAGTTTTATTGGTTTTAACATTAAATAGCAACTAGTTCAGATGTCATAATTTTTATTACAATAACACAGTTCAACCAGAAACAATGAATTTCTTTCTAATCCCGTCTTCCTAGAGCGCTGTAAAGAGAGTTTTGAGGTTATATGCAGGAGTGAGTGTTTCTTAATGTGAAGGAATTTTATGAATTTTTAGTTATTTGAAAGAATTTTTTAATATCAGCAGCAATATTCCATTAGTAATATGGAGGAAAACTAATAACTTCTTGTGAATTCATGTTGTATCCTATTTTATTGAAGCCATTGTCTTGATTTCCAAAAATGGTCTTTTCGACCATTGAAGTTGATGATGTTGTGTTGTTTAGTTAAAAAAAATCTCTCTACTTGTAGTCAGGATCATACCTGGGTTAAAATCCTACCTCTGACATGTACTAGTTATGAGATCCTTAGTAAATCACTTAATCCCTCTAAACCTAATTTCCTCATATACTTAGCATGGAATAATACCTATATGGAGTACTTAAAACACAAATTTGTTCTATCAAGTGGAATAATGTGTTAATATACTTTGTAAACCTTGGAGTCCCACATAAATATAATTTTATTTTATTATTGATGTTGATTCCTCCTTCGAAATTCAAAAACAGATCATTAAACAGAAGATTTCTGAGTCCTTAGAAAGGGTTCAATAGAAAGTCCTCACAAATTAACCTCATACCATGTTTTTCATAGTTTCTAAATTTAGTAGATGAAGCAAATATAGCAAAGATAACTTATCTGATTTCTGACAAGAATTTGCCAAAATTCCTCATGACATCCTTTTGGAAAAGATGGTGAAATATAGTCTGGGTGATAATAGATAAATTCATAGTTACATAAATTACTCCTCAAATTATGCTGTTTGGAATCTGAAGGAGATCTCCAATGTCATGACAGCCAGTCTGGTACTTAGTTCTGTTCTATTCCACATTTTCATAAATTCTTCCAGTAAAGACATTGATTGCATGCTTTTAAAATTTCCAGATGATGCAAGCTTCTAAGGGATTAGTAGAATTTGTCAGATGACAAAATAATTTTACAATGATGTTGATGTTTTACAAAATGATGAGTTGAAATGAACAAGATAAAATTTAATAGGGATAAATAACATCTTTGGCTATTTACTATAGGATAGGGACACAACTCAGCAGAAATTCATGTGGAAATGCTTTAGGAGTTTTAATTGATTGCTATGCAAGTCAACAATATGATAGGATTGCTGAAAAATCTAATTAAATCTTAAGCTCCTTTATGTATTGTGTAATGTTCAGAAAAACAGAGGTAGTAGTCCAATTCTGCATTGTAGCCAACAGATTGCATGAGGAAGTGTGTTGAGTTTTAGTAACCACATTTTGATAGGGATGTTAACAAATTGGAGCACATCAGGAAGATAGCAACCAGAATGGTGGGAAGCCTGGAAAACATATCATATGAAGATTAGTTAAAGGAGGCATGGAATTTTAGCTTGTAAAAGAGGTAGATTTCTTAAAATATTTGATGTGCTATCATATGGAAAGTGGATTATACTTTACATTATAAAGCTACTATCTAACTTCAAAATTTTAGTGTTTTATTGTCCTGATGACCTTAGCAACAATTCAGTACTTGTTAAAAAACACTCTATATAATTCTATAAACATGTATTTATTTTTAAAATGTGAAACTATGAAACACTTTTTCTTTCAATGAAATCAGCTTCACTACTTCTACTTCCATTGTGCAGGTCATATTTTTAATGCAAAACAATTCAATTCAATGAGCATTTTTAAACACCCATGTGCCCCCTTCTAGACAAACACCTTTGGCATACGTCATTT
Source organism: Pseudochirops cupreus (assembly GCA_028627135.1). Classification (NCBI taxonomy): domain Eukaryota; kingdom Metazoa; phylum Chordata; class Mammalia; order Diprotodontia; family Pseudocheiridae; genus Pseudochirops; species Pseudochirops cupreus. Next base: position 318,606,129 of record CM053582.1, on the reverse strand, counting down.
AACAGAACAAAAATCAGACAACTTGAGTGAATTAATATGTAATAGGTATTGCATTACCCAAAACAATCTTTTAAAGTTATATAAGACATTTAAACAGTGATTAAATAACCTTACCCATAGTGGCATTTTTTTCCCAAAGTTGAATCACTAACATTTGTGATTGAATAAATAAACTGTAACTGGCATGTAAGCACATTAAGGTGGCCTTATTAATTTTTAATGATTGCAGTTAAGACTGATAAGCCACTTCTCTTTGACAGCCAACATGACTACAGTGTCTGAGTATTATGGGAACTTTTCTTGAAAACCCTTCACAAATGGCTTGCAATTTTCAGCCGATTTCCTTTCCTCTCATGTGTGCAGTAAGCATCAATAGAGTCATTTTCTCTTTATTGACATGGAGTACCTTGGCTTAAAAGTACAAATGTACCTCAGTGAATACTATGAGAAGAAAACATCTCCTCTTATGCTTCTACAAATCATTGCAATTATTATAACTAGTCTAAGGAGCTTTTGTTTGCATGAACAGTAACGTTCACAATGCTACTTTGAAATAACAGTGTTCTCGTCAATTAACAAATACAGGCTATGGTCTTGTAGATTGGTTGAAAGCAGCTTGTGTGCTTCTGCACAAATTAATGGCATGATGCTTTATCCTGAGGGTGTCAACAGTTTTGTCTTCTCAATAATTGGAAACAGTGATGAGCGAGAACAAAATAATTACAGCTCAACTAGCTTATTGACATCCTATTCATAGGTGGTTTGTTATTATAACAATAGTAACAACAATAACGTCAATAAAATACCTAGTATGTGCCAAAACATACATCTCCTGACTGGTGGCTTTTTCTCCTGACTTTCTGAAATCCAACAAGCCATACTCTCTAATCCCTTCACCTAAAAGAACAATTGTCAACGTGGATAAAAAACAAAGGTTCATATTTTCAGACCACATATTGTGTCAAAACGTAGATGTCCTGACTAGTGTCTCAATTTCCTGACTTTCTGAAACTTACCAAGTCATAGTCTCTTGACTAAAAAGAACAATTGTCAATGCAGGTAAAAAATTAAGGCTCAAATTTTCAGACCACATATTGTCTCAGATGGTAAAGATTCAAGGGCTCTCAACTCTTCCCTCACAAGAATGCCACTGCAAAGAAAGAAGACAGCTAAAGAGAAGAGGCAAAGGCTTTGATTGGCTAGTATCTTTTTAAATAAATCACATTTCAGCTATACAACAGTCATTCAAAAACAAACAAACTCTTATTCCCCATGTACACCAGACATGGAGTTAGCAGACTAACTACTAACACATAGTTAGACAAGAACCAATTACAGAACATCTATATATGCTCCACATCACTCTAAGTTATTTCTATTACACAGCATCAGGAGTTCTCTGGAAACAGCTTCCAAAGCCTCTTCCACATTCACAATTACATCAGTGGTACTATGCACATACTCAAAAAGACTGGGCTCAATAGCCAGTTAACCATTACATAATATAAGCCATTATTACCTTAGAGTATCATATTCTTGAATTATTAATAATGTTGTCATTGCCATTACTATTATAGCAGCTGTAATCACACCCCCACTACAAAAATACAGGGCTACTCCTTCATTACCCACTCTCATTGGCAGGCTAGGTATCCAGAGGGCAACTGCTTCTCCTTACTAGGCTCTTGGCTAAGATGTAAAAGGCAGAGATTCTAGTATGGAGGTGGGGAACCTGGGACCTTGAGGTCACAAATGGCCCTTTGACTGAATCCAAACTTCACAGAACAAATTCCCTTAATGAAAGGGTTTCTTCTGTTAAACTTGAATTCAGTCAAAAGACTGTACCCAAGGATTCTAGAAGGTCATATGTGGCCTGGAAGCCACAGTTCCGAACTGCTGTTCTAGTATACACCTCTGCCTATATGGACCCCCACCAATTTGCTTCCCATTGTTACTTAGCTAGACTTAATTAGTTTAGGGAATAGCAAGAACATTTATTGAGGAGTAGAAGCAAGAACAGTTGCTTCAAAATGTTCCTCCCTAGGTCCCTGAGAAAAGTGGCCTCAACTTAAAATACTCTGTTGCTAAGGCACTTTTTTAGAGGATACATGTAGTACTAGGGTTTCTCCTGACTCCTAGATCTAGAAGTCATTTTATCATTCCAGGAAGCCTTGACAAAATTCACAGTAGGGCATGGAAACAGCAGTGGATTAGCTGTTCCACTGGACTGGCTACTTAAAGGGCATGGCATCTCTGCTGGCCTAATTAATCAACTGCATGGAAGAGTTAATCAGTTGGTGAGCCAAAATGCTTAGTTGATATGCTGTCATATCTCTAGATCTTTCTGTATTCATAAAATTAATTCCTAGACATGTTCATCTGAAAGTTGCTGCTCAATCACTTCCAGTTTCCAATGGTTACTGCTCTATGTTCCAATGGGCTCTGATACCAGCTCCAGTCACTGGTAAGATCTCTGATGGAATATCAAGATTCCCTGAGTGGTTTCCAGGGGTGGACAGGAGAGAAACTCTTAAATCTCTCCAAATTATTTGATCTCAGGGTCTTGAATGGAGTTTTTTCATCATTAAAGCATACTGCCGATGGACTATATAACTTTAACTGGCTTAGTTTTTTATATACGTCCAATGACATTTCTGATTCTTTCAGTTTTTTTTTTCAGTAAAAAAAAATCCATTGGACTTCTGGGAGCCAATATGGAGAAAGAGGAAATCAATGAATTGGACATGCAACTAAAACGGTTAGAAAAAGAACAAATTCAAAATTTCCAATTAAATATCAAATTAGAAATTCTGAGAATCAACAGTGCAATTTACAAAATTGAAATTAAGAAAGCAATTGAACTATTAAAACTAAGAGATAGTTTTATGGGGAAAACCCAATAAAATAGATAAATGTTTGGTTTTTTTCATCAAAAATAAGAAAGAAGAAAACCAAATTACCAGTGTCAAAAATGAAAAGGGTGGATTCAGTACCAATGAAGAGGAAATTAAAACAATAATTAGGAGCTATTTTGCTCAACTGTATGCCAATAAATCTGACAATCTAAGGGAAATGGATGAATATTTTCAAAAATATAAATCGCCCAGATTTACAGAAGAGGAAATAAAATACTCCACCCCATTTCAGAAAACAACTGAACATTGTGAAAACATTGAATAAGCCATCAATGAACACCATAAGAAAAAATTCTCCAGTGCCAGATGGATTTACAAGTGAATTCTACCAAACATTTAAAGAACAATTAATTAAAATGCTATATAAACTATTTGAAAAAAGAGGTGGAGTCCTACCAAATTCTTTTTATGATAGAAATATACCTAAACCAGGAAGAGCCAAAACAAAGAAAATTATAGATCAATTTCCTTAATGAACATAGATGCAAAAATAAATAAATAAATAAAGTTTTAGCAAAGAGATTGTAACAATTTACCAAGAGGATAATACATTATGACCAGAAAAGAGTTATACAAGAAATTGCAGGGCTGGTTCAATATTAGGAAAACTATCTTCATAATTGCCCATGTCCATAAAAAATTAATGGAAAGTATATGATTATCTCCATAGATGGAGAAAAAGCTTTTGAAAAAATACAGCATCCATTCCTGTTTAAAAAAACCCTAGAGAGCATAGGAATAAATGGGGTTTTTCCTTAAGATAATAAGTAGCATCTATCAAAAACCATCAGTAAATATTATATGTAATGGTGATAAGCTAGAAGCTTTCCCCTCAGAGGTGAAATAAAGATGTGCATTACCCCTGTTATTCAATATTGCATTAGAAATATTAGCTTTAGCAATAAGAGAAAAGAAAGAAAGCAAAGGAATTAGAATAGGTAATGAGGACACAAAACTATCACTTTTTGCAAATCACATAATGGTATTCTTAGAGAATCAGCTAAAAATCTAATTGAAATAATTCACAACTTTAGCAGAATTGCAGGATGTAAAGTAAACCAATATAAATCATTGGCATTTCTATATATTACTAACAAAGCCCCACAGCAAGACTAGAATGAGAAATTCTATTTAAAATAACTGAAGACAATACAAAATATTTGGGAGTCTACCTGCTAAGACACACTCAGAAACTTATGAACAGTTATAAAGCACTTTTCATGCAAAGTCAGATCTAAATATTGGGAAAATATCAGTTGCTCATGGGTAGGCTGAGCTAATATAATAAAAATGACAATTTAACCTAAATTATTTACTTATTTAGTGCCATGCCTATCAAACTACCAAAAATCATTTTATAGAGCTAGCAAAAGTAATAAAATGTTTCATCTGGAAGAACAAAATTTCCAGAATATCAAGGGGATTAATGAAAAGAAATACAAGGGAAGAAAATCTAGCAGTACTAAATCTAAAACTGTACTCTAAAGAATCAATCATCAAAACTATTTGGTTCTGGCTAAGAAATAGAGTGGTGGATCAGTGGAATAGATTAGGTATACAAGATAGAGTAGTCAATGGCTATAGTAATCTTCTGTTTGATAAACCCAAAGATTTGATTTTCTGGGATAAGAACTATTTGAGAAAAATTTCTGGGAAAACTGAATAATAATATGGCAGAAACTAAGCATAGACCAACATATTATGCCATATACCAAGATAAATTTCAAAATGGGCACAAGATTTAGACATAAAGGATTATACCATAAGTAAATTAGGAGAACAAGTAATAGTTTACCTGTCAGATCTATGGAAAAGGGAATAATTTAGGACCAAACAGCAAATAGAGAACATTGTGAAATGCAATAGGGATCATTTTGATAGTCTTAAATTAAAAATGTTTTGCACAAACAAAACGAATGTAACCAAGAGCATAAGGGAAGCAGAAATCTAGGAAATAATTTTTGCAGCCAGTGTCTCTGACAAAGCCCTCATTTCTAAAATATGTAGAAAACTGAATGAAATTTATGAGAATATTGATCATTCCCCTATCAATAAATGGTCAAAGAATATGAACAGGCAGTTTTCAGATGAAATTATAGCTATCTATAGTCATATTAAAAAAATGCTCTAAATCACTATTTATTGAAGCACATTAAAACAACTCTGAGGTACCACATCACACCTATCAGGAAAATGATAAATGTTAGAGAAGATATGGGAAAATTGGAACACTAATGCATTGTTGGTGGAGTTGTGAACTGACCTAGCATTTCTGGAGAGCAATTTGGAACTATGTCCAAAAGGATATAAAACTGTGTTTCCTGTTTGATCCAGCAATACCACTACTAGGTTTGTATCCCCAAAAGATCATAAGAAAGGGGAAAAGACCCACATGTACAAAAATATTTATAGTAGCTCTTTTTGTGGTGGCAAATAATTAGAAATCAATGGAATGCCCATCAATCAGGGATTGGCTGAACATGTTGTAGTATATACAAATGTAGCATAATACTATTGTTCTAAAAACATTGATGAACAGGAAGATTTCAGACAAACCTGGAAAGACTTATGTGAATTGAAGTTGAGTGAAATGAGCAGACACAGAAAAATATTGTACACATTGATAGCAATATTATGCAATGACCAACTTTAGTAGATCTAGCTTTTCTCAATACTACAATGATCTAAGACAATTTTGGGGGACTCATAATGGAAAATTCTGTCCACATCCAGAGAAAGATCTATGCAGTCTGATTGCAAATCAAAACATACTATTTTCACTCTTCCTCCACCTCATGGTTTTTCCCTTTGTGTGATTCTTCTTTCACAAGATGACTAATACGGAAATACATTTCATATGATTGTACATGTATAGCCTATATCAGATTGCATGCCATCTTGGGGAAGGGGAGTGGAGGGAGAGCAAAAAACATTTGGAACTCAAAAATTTATAAAAGTAAATGTTGTAATTAAAAAAAAATCAAAATAATATTTAGTGGGAAAAAAATCTAGAAAAAAATAGTCTTTCAAATAAAAAAAAATAAGACATTTTCTGTATAATGCCATCTATTTCATCCAATGATCAATGTTGAATGATACTTTCAAATTGATGAAAGACTTGTCAATATGTTATGATGAATTTATGGAAGATTCCTTAACATCTAGTTTACTCTGTTGATTGAATAATTCATTCAATTAATGTGTTTATGTGATCTGTGATTATTATTAGTATGATGGGGATCCCTACCCTTATATTAATAGCAAAAACCCTAAATTCTCTAAGCCAGTAGTTCTCAACTTTCCTAATGCTATGACCCTTTAATACAGTTGCTCATGTTGTGGTGACCCCCAACCACAAAATTATTTTCATTGCTACTTCATAACTGTAATTTTGCTACTGTTATGAATTGTAATGTAAATATCTGATATGCAGGATGTATTTTTATTGTTACAAATTGAATATAACCCACAGGTTGAGAACTGCTGCTCTAAGCAAAGAGATGATGTGTTAAATAGCTATGTTTTTAAACCTTCCACATCACTTATCACCCATTAAAATTTCATGTTTTGTTTTGTTTTGGGTTTTGTATACAACATGTATTTTGATAGGAAAAGCTTTGTTGGAAGCCAAGAGTCCTAGATGCTAGTCCAAGTTCTTCCATTATCTTACTTTTTGATTTTAGATAAATTATTTCTCCTTTCTTCAGTTTTCCCATGTGAAATATAGGAAGAATTGAAAATGAATTCAAAGGTCCTTTTTTGAAACTCAATTCATCTGTAAAATGGCAACATTGGACCCACAACTCTGAATCAATTATGAAATCCCTATTGTACAATAGAACTAGATAATAAACCATTTTCTTATCAAGTTTCCATTTCCATACTATTTCCAGTATGCCAATAATTAAATGGTAATAACAATTTGTTTTTGTTATAGTATACATAGAAGGAAACCAGTTGGTTCCGGTTATTTGCCTTGAAAAATTCAAATCTGTAGGAAATGAATTTTTTAAAGTACATGGAATATGTGTAAATCAATCAAATATTCCTAATAATGGTATTTTCTTTGAAATTAGATTCTGAAGCTATACTGATACGTACAGTCCAAGGAGCAGGAGTGAGATGGTTCAGATTGTATTTAGCCAAACCAGCAGCCTTTCTCAAAATGATTTAGCTTGGGGTAGCTAGATGGCACAGTGAATAGAGTATCAGCCCTGGAATCAGGAGGACCTGGGTTCAAATCCAGCTTTGGACACTTAACACAAAACTAGCTGTGTGACTTTGGGCAAGTCACTTAACCCCAATTGCCCTGCCTCCCCACTTCCAAAAAGCAAACAAAACAAAACAAACAAAAAAATGACTAGCTATTCAAATGACCAAGATTAGTTGAAGGGAATGAAATTCTTCAAATTCTTCTTTAAAATCAGATCTCTAAACATATGGAATTTTTTGCTATTGCTTGCCAAAACAGAACTGCCAAGAAAAATATGTCAATTTCCTTTAGAATTATAGGTTAGACAAGTCTAAAATGCAGGAGATAATATTGATTTAGATCTGCAGGGGTGGGGAACATAGGAACTCAAGGCCACATGTGGCCTTCTAGATCCTCAAGTGTGGACATTTGACTGAATATGAACCTCATGGGACAAATCCCCTTAATAAAAGGATTTGTTCTGTAAAACTTGAACTCAGTCAAAAAGCTGCACCCAACAACCTAGAAGGCCACGTGTTGTCTAGGGGCCACAGGTTCCCCCACTCACCCCCATAGGGAGAGCTACATTGGAATAAGTAGAATTGGATTCAAATCCTATATTAACCAGGATCAGTGGGTGAAAGTTTCAAAAGGACAAATTTGGGTTTATTGTCAGGACAAACTTCATTGTGATTAGAGTGGTGAAAAAGTGGAATGGACTTTCTTGAGGAGTAATGATTTTCCATTCCTCAAAAATCTTTTGTTAGGTGACCACTTTTCAGATATATTACAGCAAAGACTTATTTCAGATATGGATTGGACCAGATGGATTCCGAGGTTCCTTCCTGCTCTCAAATTCTGAGCCTATGATACTAACTATGTGATAATGCACAAGCTGCTCAACTCTTCAATGCTCTAGTCAATTACCTAACTAAATTGCTGAGGAAATGACAATCTCCATCATTGGTGGGGATTTCCAGCATGAGAATTCCCAGTGGTGATAAAAGCAGAAGACAGACACATCTTCCCTACTTCCCAAACTAAAGAAAATTGATGTAGAATTTTTTTTTCCCTTTTTCAGAGAAATTTCATTCTACTACAATCAGGCCAATCCAGTCACCTCTGAAATGCATATCACACTTTAACAATCTCTATAAAGTTGGAGAAAGATGCATATATTTTCATGCTGAAGGAAATCCACTTGTATCCTACCAGAATCTTAATGTCAGAAGCCAAACCTAGAAGTTCTGATTCAGGCAACCATATATGCACACTTCAGGCTGTGTAGAAGAGAACTTGGTCTTGTTTTGCTTGGACCTAATGGGGAAAAAATCATTACTTGTGAGTGGAAATTATAGAGAAAAATATTTAAATTCAACATAAAGAAATATTCCTTAGAAAATAGAGCTTTCTATATACAGATTGGAATATCTTGGCAGGAGGAAAGATCTAGCACAAAAATTTCTGCTACTGGCGACCTGGGTAACCACTGGTTGGAAGTGTTACTGAGGGCATACTTGTAAGTTATAACTTACACTAGTGGACTTCTAATGGCCTGTACAGTCTTCATCTTCTTTGTTTCTTTGCTTTTATGTATCAAGCTGTTTTACCATTCCCTGTTCTAAAGAGTTTATAAGAAAAGTCAATGCAATATAGTTGAAAGAATGGAATAATATTCAAGATCTCTAAGATTTGACTTTTTAGCAAGTAGACCTTGGTTTACTACATTATCTCTAGAATCTCTAGAATCTCTAGAACTTTAGACCTGAAAGTTATCTCAGAGGCCATCCTTGTCCATCCCACCACCCCTCATTTGGCAGATGAAACCAAGGCCCAAGATAGATAAATTGTTTAAGATTCCATGTGTAGGAAGCATCAGAGATGGAATGATAATCCAGGTTCTCTCACTTCAGAGTCTTTGCTTTTCCGCTATACCATATTATTTGAGGAGAAAAATATCTAAAATTAACTGGTAATGAAAACAAGTCAATATAGGATTAAAAATCAGAGAAAGAAAAGTGTGGGTCATATAGGTTGAAGGAGGTGAGACCTGACCTGGATTCTGAAGGATAAGGATTGATACTAAGAAGCAACAAGGAATTTAAGCTATGGTCATATGAAAAGATTTGTAAAATCTGTTTTTCTTGGGTAAAATATGAGATTGATTAAATTCAACCATAGTTGAGGGACATAAATATACTTAATAACTAATGAAAAGAAGCTTCTACATAAATATACTACCCTTGTCATTAGAAGTATGAAAAGAAGCATGATTTATTAATTTGACAGTATTTTTAGCTCCCAGACTTGAATATTAGATCACTAGGTAAATTGTGACATCAAAGAATATTTTTCACAATGTAAAATTCACTATGAAATGATGTATTTTGTTAATTTGATTTAAAATTAAATGTTAATTTAAAATTTAAAATATTTTTTTAGAAAACACCACTCATAAAGGTATGGATCAAAAATCTTTAGCATTGTCATAGGTAATAAATCTAGCTTTGCTAACAGGGCTATATATTGGCTAAAAAAATCTTACTAATTAAGTATAATGTGAAAATATATCTGAATCTAATCAAAATTAAACATGACCATTGTAATACAGCAACTATTTCTTTCTTCTCATATAGTAAAGAATTTCAACTGTTATGTTTAATTCATATCTGGAGTAGGAATTTTAATTTTCATGTTTCTGAAATGCTGAAATGTCTTGATTGGAGCTTTACTGAAAGTAAATTACAGCTATTACTTGTGAAATTCATATTGCATTTTGAAAATGTACAAGAAACCATTATTTACTAGCAAATGCATAGTTTCTTAGGCATAAAATAACATTGCTTTGGGAATGAGATAAGATAAAAATTTTCTCTTGAATTGAGAAATACATAGTGACAAAATAGAATTCTATTTTTGAAAAACACCATTTTCTTGGTTTCTATGAACTGTATCTGTATTTGGATGATGAGAAACCTATGCTCACTTCTGCCTCCATTTCTACCTTCATGCTGTTTTCCATGCTTAGAATGTCCTTTTTTCTTCCTTCTAATTATGTAAATCACATATATCTTGAAAGTCTGATTTTTTTCTGTTTCTTTCATGAATCATCTACTGACTACTTTAGTTAATTATCCCAGTGAACTCTCATTTTTCTCCTTCCTTCCTATAATTTCCTCCTTCAAAGCCCCACCTTGCTTTCATACACCTCAGTTAGGTGTTAGAAAAGAAAGCAAATACCATAGCCAAAACTAAATTATGAATGCCAGTTTCAACTTTTAACATTACCCACCCTGTTTTGCTTTTTTCTTTGTAACATTCATTGACTGTTTTTACATCATAGTCCTTTTTAAATATCCTTCTCTTTACTCTTCAACACCCCACCCCACTCCACCCCACCTTGTAAAACATTATTTTCCTACTTGCTTATTAAATAATCCTGGGTTAAATTGTGACTTCTTCATAGTTGAATATATTTCTACTATAGTTATAAAATGTGTTGTTCTTCACTAAAATTCTGAAATTTAATCATTACATATCTTAGCATTTCAAACATGGAATATTTTTTCTATTATGCAGATTTCATCAATTTATCTTTTATTGTCTATATTGAAAAGTTATAGGAAATTTTCTTGTATTAATTTAATAATTAGGCTTTTGAACTTATTGTTTTATTTTTCTGGGAGGCTAATGATCCATAAGGACTCTCTATGCATCCTTTCTTCAAATCAGTTGCTTTAGTTTATATAGAATTCATATGTTCTTTCAAAATACTCTCTTTTTTTGAAGATGGCAGCGTAAGAGCAGCAACATATCACAGCCCTCACATAGCCACCCCAAAATACCCATAAAATATGACTCTAAACTAATTCTAGAACTCCAAAACGCACACAAATATACTTTCCACTAAAGTCAGCTCGGCTATGAGGAACCATATCAGCACTGTGAACTGAAACTAGCCTGGCCTGAAACCTAGGCTAAGCCCTGGAGGCCACTGGATGGAGAGGAGCCGAGACCAGGTGAGTGGAATAGCAGCAGCTGCGGTGGTGTTCAGAACTAGGTCAGTGAGACTTGCAAGGTAGTGAGAGAAAAGTGGTCTGGCCAAACTGCCTAGAGGGCTGAGAAGTGAAAGGTGGAGGTTTTGCACCCGCCTCCCCATTGCACGTGCCCTCAGCTGGCAGACTGCAGGGGGACTAAGCAATTGGTCAGAGGCCAAGAGCTCTCGTGTTGAGTGGCCTGGATCTGGATCGTGGTCTTGGGCTTTGGGCCTGTGGTCCATCTTTATTCAGTTAGCCGGAAGTGAGGGAGGGACCCAGCACTTCCCTGAGAGCTACGGCAGCTGGGAAGACCGCAGTGATTTGGGACAGAGCTTTCCCCTCTGGAAGCAGAGCTCCAGAGAGACTTAAAAAAAAATCATGGTCTGACCA
>CM053582.1:318554813-318594095 GCA_028627135.1 Pseudochirops cupreus | reverse complement strand
AATGTATATGTATGTATATATATATATTTATATATATATATACAGTTATTATTATTACTATCATTATTATTATTATTATTATTATTAACTACATCCAACTGGAACTTGAGATCCACAGGCACTGCAGTTGGGAGATCCATCCTGCCCTACCAAAAAGTGACATAGGAGAGAATAGACTGGGGGAGGGGGGACACACTGGGATGGCTGTTTCGGGGCGGTGGGCGGGGGAAAGACGGGGAGAAAATTTGTTACTCAAAATTTCATGGAAATGAATGATGTAAACTAAAATAAAATAAAAAATCAACAAATTGAAAAAAATATTAAAAAAATACTCCCTTTTGCTTCTCTCCTGCCTTTTTTATTTTTCATTGTGAATTGATGTGATATTCTAAGTTTTTCACTCTGTTTTCAATAATCTTACTTTTAAAGCCCTGAATTAAAAACTTCATATTATCTTAATATCTTCTACTATAATTTTTATTTCCATTTTGGATTATTGAAGAGTTTCTTGCTATCATTCTAAGATCTCTGGAGGAAATGTAGAATTTTCTTTTGTCAGTGTTTTTATTCATTTCCCTCTCATATTAATACATATTTAATGTGTTATAGGTTTCAAAAGTTTTAAATCATTTTCCCTTTATGTCTTTATTAGTATTACTATTGATTTATCTGCTTGACAATTAAGCTTATACCAAGACTTTCTCTCTTGGACTTCGATCTTTCAGCTTTTCTATTTCTTTTCTTTCTATTTCTATTCTTAGCAGCTTACCTTTGGCTTTCCTACTCACTCTTTGGCCTCTTCCCGTTCCACTGTTGTAGTACATAACTTTTTGTCTGGTATAAACTCCTACAAGGAGGCTTCCTTATTCTCCAGAAATTGTAAGGCTTGGGTCCTTGCCCACAATGGTATCTGTGGATGGAAGACTTACCTCAGCTTGGTATTAGTTCTTTTTCCCTTGAGCAGAGAAGCCCCTTCCACTATGAATGGTCCTGTACCATCATGTCATCCGTGTTCTTTTTCTGCTCCACCCCACTATATGTACTACTCTTTCCTTCATATATTTAAGCAAAATCAGTGCTTTTTCTCTCTTATGGGATTCAGCTATGGTTCAGAATGCATCATTCTTGTGAGAGGAACTGGTCAGATTATCTCATAGCCAAATGCTGAAACATAAGCATATGAGGTTTTTTGTGTTGGCTGCATATGGTACAATGTGAATAGGACATAAAGTGGATGAATGGGAGCTTTAACTTCTCTGTTATCATTCCATGTGTTTTTTGTTTTTGTTTTTACTTTTGCACTTCTTCCTTTTTCTCTTATGGATTATACTTTAGTTACTAAGGTTTAATATATTTCCTTCTCTTGAGATTTTTGGGCTGGAAAGTTAAGTGAAAATTGACTGCTCCATATCCTGCCGGTCATACCTTTTCCCAGTTCCTTTAGAGTAATGTCTATTCAATATAGCTTCAGTCAGTTTAATAATAAAATGGAGAAGGGGGCATGAAGCTTTCTTTCAAATCATTCTACCTAGGTTATCTATATACAGATAACCCTTGGGAAAGAAGGCGGGAAGGATTTGTTGGTCCCACCACTTAGGTAATATGCTAGGGCCTTTCCTGGCTCAGGGGATCAGTTTTGATTGATCTGTTTCCACTTTTACATAACTTCCTCTCTGCTAAATGATACTTAGACTGCCTTCTCCCAAACTTACCTCTCAAAAGTCAAACAATAGTGAGGATGAGGAGAAGAATCCTTCATTGCAAAAGAAAAAAGACTGGCTCCTTAAACATACCAAATTAACTATGTTTTAGGTTTCATTTGCTTACAATACTAATCACTCTTCATATAGACTAAGCCCTCAAATGTTTTAAACAGGTAGCCCAACCTCTGCTAACAAAACAATTAAGTGATAGAATTTTAGTTTCAAGGATCTTCAAGGTCTTGTAATTCAACCTCCTCATCTTGCAAATGAAGAATCGAAGGCTCAGAGAAGTGACTTGACTTTTTTGACATCACATAACATTAGTAGCAGAACTGAGATATGAACCTCTTCTTTTGAATCTAAACCTGTTGCTCTTTGACTTTAAAACACTGATGAAGTCACAAAAACACCTTCACCTGCACTCATATCTCCCTTCTTTGAACTTCTTTTGTACTTATAGACTTACGTACGGTAACTGTTAATTGTTCTCTAATCTTTACATTTATATGGGTTTGTTTCTTAAGGTGAGAGAGCAGGCCTTATATTTTTTTTTGTTTCCTCTACAAATCTAGAGTGGCATCTAGGTGGTAAAGTGGCTAGTGTGCCAGGCCTAGAGTCAGGAAGACTCATCTTCTTGGATTCATATCTGGCCTGAGGCCCATACTAGCTGTGCTATCCTGGGCAAGTCACTTAAACCCTTTTACCTTAGTTTCCTCATCTGTAAAATGAACTGGAGAAGGAAATGGCAAACCACTCCAGTGTCTTTGCCAAGGAAACCCTAAATGTGATCACAAAGAGTCAGTTACAGTTGAAATAACTGAACAACAAAGGTAGAAAAATAGACAACCAGTAAATACTTGTCAATTAAATCTTGTTTGGTTTGTTATTTTTTTTTTGCTTTTTTATAATATGCAATAGTTATGTTTTATCTGCAAAACAATATTCACAGTGATTATAGGATATTTAAGCAAATGGTGATATAAAAAGAAATGTCATGGTGTTAATTAACTTAGGTTCAGAATAACTGTCTCAGTCAGGCAGTGACTAAAGCATATTCCAAGAGTCAAGCAGCCCTTGATAATCCTACTTTTAAATTTCATTGTTTTTTATGCAAAGATGAGGTTGACTTAAAAGTGGAGTGAGAGTCTGGAGACTGCACTCGTCTCAGCTCTGCCACAACTGTTAGTTTTCTGATTTTGAGCAAGTCATTTAACCTCTTCAGGCGTCAGTTCTCTCATCAGTAAAATAAGGGTAACTGACTCTTATTTCTAAGGCCATTTCTAAGTCCAGTCTTCCATGAGAACCCAAAGTATTTTATGCTTTCTCCTTCGTTTTGTTTTCACTTGCTATGAGAAAAGCATGTCTTCCTGTGAGTGAGAAGCAAAGCTTGTCTTAGTACTTTCAACTTCTGTCTTGTGGGCCTTTGCCTTGGAAACATCCTCCTCCTCCTCCTCCTCCTCCTCCTCATCATTTGATCAAACTGTTGCTTCAGCTAAACTATTAGCTAAACAAAGAGTTAATAGGTAGAAATATAAATTACAAATCCAGAAGATTTGAACTCAGTAGTATAGCAATTGATATAAAATGTTACAGCTCAGAGTCATACCTAGAGAATGCCACTGAAATTTTGTTCTAGGGAACTGAAGTCTAGTGTGTCAAGCCTGAGCCTCCAAACCCTTGAGTGGGTGGGAAATAGATGAAAATGTAATTGGGAAATGTTTAACAAAATGATTAACAATACAATAGAAGATATATAAAGTTAATCTATAGTTTTCTGAATCAATATGAGCCCAAAGGGATCCATTTCTATTTGAGTTTGAAAGCAAAACACTGGACTATACTTCCCTCCTGAGTCTATTGTGTGATGTTCATCTGCATATTTCACCTTACAATCTGCTACTGGGCAGGTCTGTCAATCTGGCTGCCACTGCTAGGGGTCCTTCAGAGTAATATTTTTCTTCTGGCACTCACTTCCTACAGCTCTGCAAACCAAAGTGAGAAGTAGTACATGGGGCTTTGTCTGGGTGATAGGCAGGACATTCTCCAGTCATTAATACCCCCAGCTGAATTGGTCTCTATACTATCATGGCCTGATTCCACTACTCCTCCTGTCTTAATATAGACCCATAAATGTTTAAACAAGTTGAATACAAGGAAATATTGAGCTTACAATAAGACAGTAAAACAAGCCATCTTTATTGAGAGAAGAAAGACACAGTGGAGGGACAAGCAGGGAGAAAGGTGGGAAAACATCAGGTTCTCTGGACCATTGGGTAGAATTGGGTACCCAACTGGTGATCTGGGAGGAAAAAGGCACCTTCTCCCTATAAACCATTGAAATCAAATAGATTTTTATAGGGTTCTTATCTGAGTCTAGCAGGATCAGGCATTAGGAGAAAGGAGCAAGGAACCTGGGGATTGGTATTGATTCATGCTAATAGAATGAGGGAAGAATCCTGGGGAAGTAAAGGTTTATGGATATATTCAAACTTTCAAAGCCCCCTACAAAAAGGGGGCTTTGAGACATTACTGCCAGTCTTACTCTGACAGAGTGACTTGGGTTTTTTGTGCTTGTTATAAATTGGAATGGCTACTGTATTCTACACCTCCTCTCTCCCAATCAGACTTTCCAGATGCACAATAATTCCTAGTCATGACATTGGTGAAAATATTGCCTTTTTCCAAAATGGCCGCAAGATTAAGAGAAAGAAATTAGACAAATTTCAAATTAGTTTTACTTTATCCTTTAAAAGCAGAGTTTTTAAACATGTTTAGAAAAAATATAATAATAAAAATGTTTATGATTAGGGGTTAGAGAATAAAGAACTATACAAAAAATGATTATGCAAATTTCATCTTGAAAGTCCTACAGGATAACAAGTCACATAAAATACCAGTGTCCATTTTTCTCATACCTCTTAATGTTTGTTTACAAGGTTAAACATTTGAATTTCAACGAAAAGTAAAATATTTACATCATTTCAAAATGATAGTTATTATATTATATGTGACATATTTTGAGATATGAGCCTTCCTTTTGAAAGAAGCTACTCTTGTTATCAATTGTATATTTACTCAGATTTCCCCCAGTCCAGTCATTATCATAGTTTTCTCTTTCATCCCTCCTCAAAAGAAAACTTTTTAGAAAATATATCCATATCCGTTATAGCATTACCAGGCTAGAATAAAATTTTTATCAGAACAGATGAAGATTACTCTAATAACTTCAGTTTGAGGCCATGTTACTTTATAATCATATCCTTAAGGAGTTTTTGGCTGTTACTAATTTAGTCCAATCACATTGCCTTTATTGAAGAGGAACTGAGATCCAGGGAAGTAAAACAGTATGGGAAAACAAATAATGGCAGAGCTGGATTAAAACACAAGACACTTGTCTCCCACTCCATAATTCATTCTACTATATAATCCTCTCCCTACCCCTGTCCACACACACACACACACACACACACACACACACACACACACACACACACACACCCATGGAGTTATTTATCATAAGATATGCTAATCATGTCACAGACTAGTAAACCTATGTATAAGTGAAAATTTTCATTTTAAAAACAATCATTTAGGGGACTGGAACTAATTTCAAATTGTAATAGGGAGTCAAGGAGGAAAAGGACCTTAGTAGGATGGAAAATTGGGGTTAGAGTGGTTGGACAAGAACCAGGAGAGTATGGAGAAGGGGATCAAACAAATAGAGAAATAGACAATGACAATATCAAAAGCTGCAGGGAAGTTAAAAATTAGGGCTAATAAAGACCAATAGATTCCATGATTTCAAGGTCAACAGTGACTCTGGAGAAATGAATTTCATTGGAGTAGTGAGGTTAGAAGCAAGATTACAATGGGATGAAAATGGGTAGGTATCAGATGTATAATGTTTTATTTCAAAGGGTTTGCAATGAAGAGAGGAAAGGGAGCAAGAATGTATTATATGCTCATCCCAGGTGAGAAGAACCCAACTTTAACATAAAATTTAAAGTTGTAAAATATGTTGGAAAAATTAGCAAACAACAAAAAGAACTTGACCATAAAAACCTACTATGGTGGCTGCTAACATTAAGACATAAACTCAAAAGAAGACAACAGGGTGTTCTGTAAATAGTGGGGAAGAGGAACTATGCAGTGTTGTCCCCCTGTTGCCTAGATACCTGGTGACATGGGTATTTTTTTTTCCTCATATTTTTAAAAATTTTTTCCCATATTATGAACTAGATGGCCTCTGAGATTCTGTAGTAATAGCATACGAGAATTATGTATGAGTAAAGGAGAGTTCCAAGGTGCTGAACAGAAGCTATCAGGTTTATTTTGATAGTCCAAACAAAAATAGTGAAATCAAAGTAGAAGCAAGCTCTGGAGAAAAGGCAATCACTTTGTATCAGAGTATGTTGACTCAGAGAGAGAAGGAAATAAAGATGGTGATGTCATGTAGGCAATTAGAGAAATAAATTTAGCACACAGAACTAAAGACTTCTTTATAGAAGTCAACAACATAAAAATAGGAGTTGAAGTTGAAGGAGTAAATGAGATTACCAAGGGAAAATGTCAAGAGAAGACAACAGTGTGAAAACAGTGATAAGCAAAACCTCAAAGAAAAAAATGCAAAGAAGACATAAGTCCAACAAGAATTCTTGAAAGAATTTAAAAAGAAATGAGTGGTAGAAGAAAAGTTACAGGAAAATGAGGGTGATACAAGAAAAATGTAAAAAAAGAACTAACAGGTTGGTAAAAGAGACACAAAAAACTAAAGAAAATTAAAACTTATAAAACAGAATTGGCCAAATGGTAAAAGAAGAACAAAAATTCATTGAAGAAAAGAACCCTTTAAAAAGCAGAATAGGCAAAATTGGAAAAAGGAGGTACAAAAGCTCACTTAAGAAAATAATTACTTATTAATTAGAATTGGGCAAGTGGAAGCTAATGATTCCATGAAATATACAGAAACAATAAAACATAGTCAAAAGAATGAAAAAAAAAAGAAAATGTGAAATATCTCATCAGAAAAACAATTAACCTAGAAGATACATGGAGAGGAGATAATTTAAAAATTATTGGACTATCTGAAGCCATGGAAGAAAGAAAGAAAGAAAGAAAGAAAGAAAGAAAGAAAGAAAGAAAGAAAGAAAGAAAGAAAGGGAAAGGAAAGAAGAAAGAAAAAGGAAGCAAGGAAGGAAGAAAGGAAGAAATGATAAAGAAAACTCTCCCAATATCTGAAATCCAAAGGGTAAAATTGAAATTGAAAGAATTCATCAATCAATTTCTGAAAGAAAGCCCAAAATGAAAATGCTCAAAAATATTGCAGCCAACTTCCATAGCTCCTAGGAAAAGGAAAAAAAAATGTTATAAGCAGCCAGAAAGAAATTATTCAAATATCATGGAGCCACAGTCAGGATAACAACTGATTTGGCAGCTTCCACATTAAAGATGTGAAAAGCTTGAAATATGATATTTTGGGAGTCAAAGGAGTTAGGATTACAACCAAGAATAACCTATCCATCAATACTAAGTATAATCCTTTTATTGTGGGGAAGGGGCTGTATATTTAATGAAATATAGGACTTACAAATATTCCTGATGAAAAGACCGAAATACAAGACTCAAGAAAAGCATAAAGGGTAAATATTAAAGAAAAAATATAATGAACTTAATAAGAATAATTTATTTACATTTCAATATGGGAAAATTATACAAAATTATACAAAAATATACAACTCCTACAATTTTATCATTACTAGGGCAGTTGGAAAGAGTCTACACAGATAGAGGGCACAGATGTGAATCAATTATGTTGGGATAATCTCAAAATAAAAATGAAGGATTGAGAAAGATTTATGTACAGACATATTTGGTTTGCTTGGCCCAAGCATACAGAATTGGGAACAGTGGTTAGAATTTTCAGGGAGCCAGATTTCAGTTCAACATAAGGGAAATCTACCTAACAATTAGAACTATTAAGAAGTAAAATGCCAGAGTGGAATATTCCCACTATTTATCATGAGAGGTAACCCTCATCTATCCCTTAAAGGTCTTTATACAAAGACTAAATTGCCAGTTGCTGGTTAAGGTCTTCTACAATCCCTTCTAACTTTAAGGTTTTTTTGACAACTTTATAGTGATAGAGGAATGCTAAGAAAGAGATACCACTGGCCCCGTTCAGCTGGTTGTGACAGCCACATCTAGTTGTTCAGCTCTGAGATAATGCCGAATTTCAGAAGAATGCTATCATTTCACAACCTTGGTCTCTATAGCCTCAAGACAGCAAATCAATGGCCAGGAGCTACTACTCCCATTGATATACCAAAAGTGGTATATCCAGACTAATGAGGTCTATCTCTGTGCCCTACTTTTGGAAAAGTTGTTTGCTCTACTATTGGAACATGGGAAGAACCAGTTGCAAAACAATGAAACCTCAGTGTAAATAGAATCGTTGGATATTATCATCCCATTCAACCTCCTCACTTTACTGGTAAGTAAAATGCATGTCAGGAGAACAAAGGAGCTTGAAAAAGATCATATAAATAATTGGTGCTAGGGCTGAGACCCATTACCGACCTCCTGGCAGGATTTCAGGGTTAATAGTTGGTTCATAAATCAGTCCCTGAAGCCACTCACTAGAGTACTGCTGAGTGATATTTCAATTTTTCAACATTTGTTTAAGATAAGCCTATTTAGAAGCTTGTGTTATAGAATCAGAAATGTTAGAGATGAAAGGGAATTTTGAGTATCATAGATTCCCCCCTCCCATAATTTCCCTGTTAAAAACATAAAATCAAAGCAAAAAAATGCACAAGGTCACACTCCATGTAAGTGACCATGCAAAAAGGAATCAATATTATTGCTGGTATTATTGCTTTCATCTACGTCTTTGTCATTTTTGAAAAATGAATAAAAGCCGCCTCCTTGATTACAAATTTCTGCCCTATCTCAACATTAGCAGCAACATCAAATCAACCCGATTACTAACGTACCAACTAAACTATCAGAGAAATTAGTCTTTTAGCATCTATGCCTCTATAAGCCATCCCTCCTACGGGCAACTTAGTCTTTGCAAATCATTCACCCTTAAGGTCCTTTAACTTTCAATGAGAACCTGTAGACATATGAAATGAGTTTCCCTTGGAATCTGATTATTATGTTGACTTAGCTCCAAATGTTAGCTTCACTGTAATTTGTGTGATCAATTATTTATAGGGATTCTATAAAGGACTAAGTATATCCAAAAGTACACTATTTTGTGCCTACTAAGTGTAAATTGCTAATGAAAACATTTTTAAAAATCTGAATTTGGATTGAAGTCTGGAACAAATCTGTTGTCAAACTACAGTGGCCCAGCAAGCACTGGCACATCCCTGCTCTTGTGCCCCTGTCTCTGCTGCTCCAAGGGGTTTTGGTTGACCTCAAATACCTTGGCTGCATTTCTATAGACTCTGGCTATTTCCTCTGCTTCCAATAGCTCTAAATGCTGGATGCAAATGACCCTGCATCATTGCAACTCTCCCAGCAGTTTCCTATGCATTGTATCACATTAAACACAATGGACTTTGAAAATATACATAAATTAAGTCTATAATTCCATCTCTGGCCTTTGGCATCTGCTACTTGTCAGCTTCTCAGAAAGCAAATGGATAATATACAGCCTTTTAAAAGGCTTGGTCAGGAATTTCTTCCTCTTTTCTCCCACCCTCTTTCCCCATCCTTTCATTCCACTATGGGCCTATCATTCTTTATTGTTAATCCAATATTGTTTTCATCTCTACCTCCAAACTCTCTTATTCTGCCTGTTTTCCTCCCAAAGATGTCAGGATGAGGGAGGGCAGCTCTAACATTCTCAGATATGTTGTCTTTTTTTGTCATTTGTACTATTATACCTGATCATGCTATAGAGATAGTACGCATTAATGAAAAATACTAGCAGAACACAAGCTCTATAAACCCTTCCAAAATAGAGAGGTTTTGAATATGTTGTTGTTGCTGTTGTTTGGTTGTTTCAGTTGTATCTGACTCATCATGATCAAATTTGGGGTTTTCTTGGCAAAGATACTAGAAAGGTTTGTCATTTCTTTCTCTAGCTCTTTTTATGGATGAGGAAACTGAAGCAAACAGGTTTAAGTGACTTGCCCAGGGCCACACAGCTAGTAAATGTCTGAGGTCATACTTGAACTCAAGACTTCCTGACTTCAGTACTAGCAGTCTATCCACTGTTCCACCTAGCTGCCACCAATGAAATGACAGGTTGATAAAGCATTGAGGTAAAAGTACAAAGAAGGGCTTGGGAATTAATTATTCTATGCTGCTGAAAAATCTGGGAAATCCAGAACTATATCCCCACACTCTACTTGTCTGTCTGTCTCTTTTCCATAGTGGTTCCAGCTAATTTATTCTAATGGTGCAGGTAGCAACACATTCAGGCACTCTCATCCTATCCAAATCCTGCCTATGTCATCTCTTAAGTCATTCATATCAGGCATTGCTAACTTTCTGGGTTCATTAATCTAGATCTCTTGAAATTTTGTTGGTACAAATGGTCACTCAACCTACACAATGGATATCCTCCTCTCTCATTACATAACTATCTCACCTTCTTTCTTGGTCATATATTTCTATTATGGTGTCTTTTATTCTGATTCTCCTGTGCAACTATTTTTGGTTAGTATGTTGCAACTTTTTCATATACCACCATTTTGTTCTTTGGGTGACCTGTCACTTTCATTCTTTGGAGACCATGGTATGAGATTAATCATAGACATACAGTGATAGCCAATGAAGACTGTTATCTAAAAACAATGATTGTTTATTTCAGAGTGAAACTTGGAATCATGAAAAGCAATTCACAGTTCCCTAAAGGCAATCCGTAGTCATATATCTATACCTTATAATCAGTTAATTGACTCAAAAGACGTTGCCTTATGTAAAATAGAAATTGTGAATGATTGCTTATTTCTTCTCAAGCCTTTATCAGCATTACCCTCAGTTCCAGTGTTGAATATTCTCATTATGATTTTTTAGGAAGGAGAAGGAAGGATATTAATTAGTAAATATTTATATGTTTTTCAATTGCTTTTTATTTATTTCAGTTGCTTTTTTTAAAATGGCATGGTGGCAGTAACTTCTAATATTTTTGTCAAATATTTGAAATTCTCTCTTCTTCCAGATACTATGAACAGTGCCTTCCATATTAGGTCATTTCCAGCACACACCTACTTGGAGTACACTCTTCTAGTCCAGATGTTCCAAAGGTCAAATTTCCCCCAGAATAGCACATTAGATACATTGTTGTTAGAATTCAAAGGAGATGGTTTCACTGAAATTTGTAGAGAAAAAGTTGGAAAGTTCCTCTTTTAAGTCGGGAGAAGGATGGTAGCATCAGGGCAGGTGGCTTTGCTCTACTCTACAATACATCTCTCTTGATCAATAATGTACCTTTCTATACCTCCAGGAATAGCAGCACCCCAAACTACTGGCTCTTCTTTAATGGGTCTTGCCCCATTTTCTAGAGCAGAGGTTCTCAACCTGTGAGTTATGTTCAATTTGTAACAATGAAAAGACATGCTGCATATCAGATGTCTACATTACAATTCATTACAGTAGCAAAATTACAGTTATAAAGTAGCAACGAAAATAATTTTACGGTAGAGGGTCACCACAACATGAGGAACTGTATTAAAGGGTCACAGCATTAGGAAGATTGAGAACCACTGTTCTAGAGGATCACTGCTGCTGATATGTCAGGGAAGACAGCCTTACAGGATCAAGTTTTCCACACTTTGAAAGAAAGACTGGGAGAGTATTATGACATGAGTCAAGCTACTACTGGTATCTTAACTACTACATTCCTTCAGACAAAGGAGAAAAAAGTCCAGTACCCTGAGCCCAATTGTCCCAAGAATAACAATGAACTCAAGCCACACATTCCCAGTTTCAGCCCTTTTCATTCAGACATGGTCCAGGAAAGCAAGCCTTGTGGACTTGCAGCTTGGCAGCTACCACTAGAGGTACTTCCCCCCTACTACCTGTCCCCCCCAAAAACAACAACAACAACAACAACTCTTAGCTACCCCAGCTATTAAAGGCTTAGAAAAGATAGTTTTTACCACAAAAATGCTTGACACTGTCAAATTGATCAACATCAGAAATACATATGATTTTATTAATGGAAATGATATTGATGAAATACTATTCAGTGCTATATAAATGTTTTCATTTATTCATGGTAGAAACATTTACATATTTTTTTTTCCATTTCCTTACCTATTCAGTGTTCTCCTTAAATATCCTTTGGTTGATTTGACTTAGCTGGCTATCTTGCCAGTCTTTCTGTACACTTATTTTTCCTCTCAATGCTTTTGTCAAGTCTCAAACCTTCTGTCAGGTCAAATTGGCAAGCATTTATTCAGGATTTGGTATGTACCAGGCACTATGCTAAGCACTAGAAACACAAATATGAGCATGAAGAAAGATGACCCCTTCTCTCTAGAAGAGGGTATAATGAGGGTAGATAATACATGATAGAAAAAACACAGGATGGGGGAAGGTGATGTTGGGGAAAGAAGTCTGCAGAACCAATATTAGATTCTAGAAGGGAATGATTTAACATTGCTAGTCTGGGCACTTTCCTTAATATGGATGTTCTAAGAGGAACTGGTCAATAAAAGAAAAGAGCCACTGAACCAGATTGGCCTTCCAGTGTCAGAGGGCTGTTGGGATGGAGTGATTTTCAAGGGCAAGCAGGTCACTGGATAGTGGTGAGGAAGGATCTAGAATCAAAACCCAGAAAGAATGAAGACATGAATATGGGTAGAATGGAAACTTTCCTTAAAATGGAGGTTCTGGTTTAAGCTCCCACTCTACCTCCAATACCTGTAAAAAAAAATGACTCTAAAAAAATTTAGAGCTACAGAACCCACAAAGTGACAAAGAGAAAAAAATCTCCCACTGAAGCCAGCCTGGCAGGCCGACAGGAAGGACCTATTGCACCAGGCAGGGAGCCAAATGTAGTCCTGTGTGAGCCGTGCAGGCCCAGAACCAAGGCAGCCCTGACCAGCAGCTCAGACTGGCCAGAGCAAACTTCAGGAGAGTGAATCACCAGCAGATGTGGTGATTTCCAGACTTCTGAACCCATAAATAACAAAGAGAAAGTAAAAGGTCAGTGGGGAACTCTGTGGAAACTGGGTGATAGAAGAGCATGGTCTGGCCACTGTCCCTGGGGTGAGAGGTTGCAGAGGTACAAAGGTGTAGCTGTTGCCACCTGGGTGCCTCCAGAGCTCCTAGTCTATGGAACTTATGGGGACCAAACAAGCATTCAGAGGGTAATTGCTCTTGCTTTGACTTGCTTGGATCTTGGTTGCAGTCTTGAGTAGTGGTCCTGGGGTGTGTGGCCAGTGTCCCAGAGCTTGTGGTGGCTGTAGAGAGGGTGCCCTTGTCATAGCTTGGGCAACAGCTCTGACAACAACTGAAAACCTCAGTGATTTGGGACAAAGCTCTCCACTCTCAAAGCAGAATTCTACTGTGGCAAAGAGCTCGAAAGTCACGTAATTGACTTACAAGATGGGCAAGCAGAGGAAGCACAATCAGACTATAGAATCCTTTTTTGGGGACAGAGAGGATCAAAACATGGAACAGAAGAAGACAACAAAGTCAAAACTCCTGCATCAAAAGCTTCCAAGAAAAATGTGAATTGGTCACAGGCCATGGAGGAGCTAAAGAAGGATTTTAAAAATCAAGTAAGAGAAGTGGAGGAAAAATTGGGAAGATAAATGAGAATGATGTAAGAAAATCATGAAAAGCAAGTCAAGAGCCTGCTAAAGGAGACCCAAAAAATACTGACGAAAATAATACCTTTAAAAATAGACTAACTCAAATGGCAAAATAGGCTCAAAAAGCCAACGAAGAGAAGAATGTCTTAAAAAACTGAATTGGTCTGATGGAAAAGAAATTTCAAAAGCTCACTGAAGAAAATAATTCCTTCAAAATTAGATTGGAGCAAATGGAAGCTAATGACCTTAGGAAAAATCAAGATGCTATAAAACAAATCCAAACAAGTGAAAGAATAGATGATAATGTGAAATATCTCATGGGAAAAACTACTGACATAGAAAATAGATCCGGGAGAAATTATTTAAAAAATATTGGACAACCTGAAATCCATGATCAAAAAACAGGGCGCAGACATCATCTTTAAAAAAATTATCAAGCAAAACTGCCTTGATATTCTAGAACCAAAGGGCAAAACAGAAATTGAAAGAATTCACCTTACCCCTTGATAAAGATCCTAAAAAGAAAACTCCCAGAAATATTATAATCAAATTAAAGAGTTCCCAGGTCAAGGAGAAAATATTACAAACAGTCTGGAAGAAACTATTTGAGCATTGTGAAAACACAGTCAGGATAACACAGGATCTAGCAGTCTACATTAAGGGATCAAAGGGCTTGGAATAAGATATTCCAGAGGTCAAAGAAGCTAAGATTAAAACCAAAAATCAACTACCCAGCAAAACTGAGTATAATGCTTCAGGGGAAAACATGATTATTTAATGAAATACAGGGTTTTCAAGCACTCTTGATGACAAAACCAGAGCTGAACAGAAAATTTGACTTTCAAATACAAGAAGCAAGAGAAGCATGAAAAGGTAAACAGGAAAAGGAAATCATATGGAACTTATTAATGTTGAAGTGTTTACATTCTTACAAGGAAAAATGATAATTGCAACTTGTGAGACTTCTCAGTATGAGGATAGTTGAAGGGAATATATAGGTTTATATATGTATACATACACATATATGTATGTGTAAGAGGGTGTATATGTATATAAATATACATGTGAGTGTGTGTATATTTGTGTACATATATACATAGAGGATACAGGATGAGTTGAATACGAAGGGATGGTATCTAAAAAATAAAATTAAGAGGTGAGAGAGGAATATATTGGGAGAAGGAAGAAGAGAGAGATAGAATAGGGTAAATTATCTCATATAAAAGAGGCAAGAGGAAACTGCTATAATGGAGGGGAAGAGCAGGAAGGTGAAAGGGAATGGGTCAACCTTTCTCTCATTGAATTTTGTTTAAGGAGGGAATAACATACACACTCAACTGGGTATCTTACCCTACAGCAGTGGTTCTCGACCTTCTTAATGCTGCGACCCTTTAATATAATTCCTCATGTTGTGGTGACTCCCAGCCATAAAATTATCTTTGTTGCTGCTTCATAACTGTAATTTTGCTACTGTTATGAATCATAATGTAAATATCTGACATGCAGGATTTATTTAAATTGAACATAACCCACAGGTTGAGAACTGCTGCCCTACAGGAAAGTAGGGGGAAAGGGGATAAGAGGGGGACTGATAGAAGGGAGGACAGATTGGGGGAGAGGGTGGTTAAAGGCAAACACTTTTGAAAAGGGACAGGGTCAAAGGAGAAAATAGAATAAGTGGGAGTCAGATAGGATGGAAGGAAATATAGTCTTTCACAACATAACTACTATGGAAGCGTTTTGGGTAACTACACATATACAACCTATATTGAATGTCTTGTCTTCCCTGTGGGGGTGGGTGAGGAGGGAAGAATGGAAAGAATCTAGAAATCAAAGTTTTAAAAATAAATGTTAAAAAAATTGTCTTTTACATATACAGGCACTGGAGTACAGAAATCCATTTTGCCTTACTAGAAAGTTGGGGGGCATGGGGGAGGATATAAGA
Organism: Pseudochirops cupreus; assembly: GCA_028627135.1. Taxonomy (NCBI): domain Eukaryota; kingdom Metazoa; phylum Chordata; class Mammalia; order Diprotodontia; family Pseudocheiridae; genus Pseudochirops; species Pseudochirops cupreus. The sequence goes on along the minus strand of CM053582.1, from coordinate 318,578,670 downwards.
GAGAACAAATTGTGGGAAAGGGTATTCATTAGGCTCACTGTCTTGGGGTGGGGATTGAGGAAAGATGGGAAGAAATTTGTAACTCAAAATTTTATGGAAATGAATGTTGAGAACTAAAAATAAATAAATAAATTGAAATATTAAAAAAATAATATGAAGGTTCCAAGAACTTTGTATTTTATGGTTTATGAGTTAATACTATTTATAACCATCCATAATGCTCCTAACAATAATAGTTAGCAGTTATATGATGTTTTAAAGGTTTGTAAAGCTCTGGAAATATCTCATTTGATACTCAAAACAACCTAGTGAGTTTACATAGCTAATAAACATCTAATAAACATCTAAGACAGGATTGAAACTTAGGTATTTCTGGCTGAAAGTCCAAAATGCTTACCTATTGTGCCACCTAGGTGTTCTTCTGTAAGATTTTAAAAAAAGATTTTATATTCTGAGCTGCACTTGATGACCATCACTAACCTCTTGGCAAAGAGATCTCATGATTCTAGTCTCTTCTTGTTTCCTATGTGACTGTTAATTTACAATAGAAAGTTCTTCCTTAGAAAGAAACTGAGACTAAATTTGAACTCAGGTCTTCTTAACTGCAGACCTAGTATTCTATCCAATATACCACCTACCAGTATCAGAATAATAATATATAAAAAGTCCCTATAACATCACATAAGAAAATTCCAATATTGTCTCTGGGTGTCTCCAGGGTTCTTTGAGGAATGTAACCTCATTGAATTAGTGGCAGCGATTATTCCCCTCACATAAAAGAATTGCCTGATGCATCTCTCAAAACAATAAACATTCTGCTTGGCTTTTTTCTTCTGTTGACTGCTTATTGTTCCTAATTACTAACAATGTTGCCATTTACTGGAAATAAAAGCTCATTTTAGTGAGTAACGTTTCCATCCTGTGGGGATTCCATTCCCCTTTAGTGTTCTTTAGACAATTAGAGAGGAAGGCTTTTTGCCAATACTGGGGCACTTTCAGTAGAGGTTTCAGACCCTACAAAGGAAATAACTTCCAGCTAAAGTTAAGAGTCAGATACCTGCTGTCTTGGAGAACCTCCACTCTGTCATTCCTGTCCAGAGATATAGAATGTATTGTACTAGGAAAACTTGAAAGATAAACATCTCCCTTCCATGAATATCCTACAGTGGCTCTACTAAGATGATCATAGGTATATGGCAACACAAATTGAGTTCCCCATTATTAAATATTCACATATATCTTGAAAGGAACTCTACATACAATTTTCAACCTCCCTTTACTGATGGAACTTTTCATATCAAAAGGCCAAGAAACACAAATGTTTAATATTTAAACATGTTGAATTTTTAAACAGTACAGTCTTCACAGTAATTGTTAAGCCAGTCTAACAGCAGGCTAGTTACTGGTTTACCTACAGTATGAATTCAGCAGATGCAGTAAGAACCAACCAGCTTGGCTCAAACTTCAAGGCAAACTGAGTTTTGAGATTCAGTGTAGTTTCCATGTTTTATTTATAGCCATATTCTTACTTCCACTGTAGCTGTTGTAGCAGATAGTAAAATCATCTAAAGATCAGAAGACTGGACCTTGTGTGATCCAGTAGATGTCAAGAAACATTTTTATTTGTGACCTTGGCATATACTGTATGATCATAGCCAAACTGCTTTGCCTCTCCATCCCATTTAACCTTTACCAAATTCCAAATTGCAATTTCCCTGCATGATGGAGGTATCTATCTGTCACAGTATTAAAAGACCCAGTAAGGAATAATGCAAAGGACACTGGATTCAGATATAAGAAGATTTGGGTTTGAGTCACATCTCTGCCACTTAATTGATGTGTGACGTTGGACAAGTAACAACCTCACTAAGGCTTATTTTCTCCTCTGTAAAATGGGATAAAATACTATTTTTGAGGTGACTTGCCCAGGGTCACATAGCTAATATGCGACTGAAGCAGAATTTGAACTCAGGCCCTCCTGACTTCAGGGTTGGTACTCTATCCTCCTGGCTACCTAGCTGCCCCTAAAAATAATTATACTAGCAACCCAAGAGTTGGTGAGAGGAAAGTGCCTGACCCTAATGTACTTCATAAATATGAGCTATTATATCTTATTTAAGTAAGAGATCATGAAAAACAATGATAATTTGCATTTTGAGGAAAAGCACTCAGTGGATAAATGCTTGACTCAAAGACAAAAAGACCTGGGTTTGAAATCTGTGTCAGAAAATTACTAGCTATGTGACCTAGGGAAAGTCACTTATCTCTCTAAGCCTCTGCGTCTTCATTTGTAAAACGCAAATAATTGCAACTAACTTACAGAATTGTTCTGAGCATCTAATGAAATAATGTATACAATAATAGTTAATATTTAAAGAGAGCTTTAAAATGTACGAAATGCTTTACAAACCTTATTCCATTATCTACCAACAATCCTTTAAGGCAGGTAAAAAAATATTGTGTTCCTTTTACAGAGGATGTAGGAAATTATAGGATTTGCCCAAGGGCACATGACTAATAAGTGGAAAAGTGACAACTTAAACTAATCTGGGTCTCATTTTCTTTATCTGAATCAGTCAACATAGATTTATTAAGTACTACTATGCATCCGGCACCATGCTGAGCACTGGGGACATAAAGGCAAAAATAAGCACTGCTCTTGAGAAACTGGTGGTCTAATTTGGGAGATGATATAAAAAAATATACATGCAAGTTACATACAAGTTAAACTGGAGATAATCTTAGAGAAAAATCATTGGTGTTAAGGGAGATAGGAAGAGTCTTCTTGCTGAGGGCAGGATTTTAGCTCAGAATAATGAATTGGTGGCAGTTCCCACACCTTAAGAGGCAGTTGTTCAGTTTTCAGTGTGAGGATTCATATCTCAGCAATCAGCAAACACTAAAATTGAGCCTTGATTTATCATGCTGTTTATGATCTAGACTCATGAAAATTATAGAGAAAAAGTCAATGGCACAAATTAAACTTAAAAATGTGTCCTGGGTACATTTTTTTCCCCTAGAGAGCCTATTGATAAGCATTTACCTGCAAGACTTCTTTATCTGAGAAGTGAATTTCTTCAAGTCTTCAGCTAGGGAAACCAAGGAAGCCAAGAGATCAAAGGCTAGCATGACAGTCATGGGAGACAGTGAAAATGCGTGGAGTTGGGAAATGGAGCATCATGTGCAGAATAGCAAAGAGATCAAAATCACTATATGGTACCATGTGTGAAGGTGAATAACATATAGGAAAATTGGAAAGGCAGGAAGGAGATAGGTTGTGAAGGACTTTAAAAGTCAAATACAGGATTTTCTGTTTGATCCTACAGGTAATAAGGAGCCAATGGAGTTTATTGAATAAGGGAGGGGAAGTGGCATGGTCAGATCTGTGCAAAAAATGAGAGCATTAGACTTGGTGATCTTTCTGTTTCCTTCAACTCTAAAAAAATACGTATTTCTGTCTGACTGGGACAAATGCCAGAACTCTACATATCAAATGACCTTCTTACTGAAACATCGAGATGTAATGTAAATATCAACAATAAGGAAAATTGGTCTCTCCTCTTTGATAAACAGCGGAGGGGCAGAATAAATGGCCCACTTTCCTAAATCTAATATTCAAAAAAACTCTCTTATCATGAATTCTTTTGGTCATTTTAAAAATCCTAAATAATAATGGGGTAGCATAAGGATAGGCCAGCTTCATTTTAGAGTGTGCCTTTCCAGAAAAACAACCTTTGAACCTTTAGATGTTATATTTTTGTGATGTCTTCATACAATTTGAAGTTCACTCCCATGCTGACAGCTTCATGCAGTTTCTTGTGTTGAAGATGGAAGCACCTGGCCTCTAATTCTAAAAACATTTTTTGAAACATGAATTGACATTCCTCAAGCATCTCACACTGTAATAATACAAAACAATTATTCCATGAGCTTTTTGCATTTCTGACTGAGCAAAATTACAAAAATGATTAAAGTTTTCTTAATATGAAGAAAATATTATTATGTACATATAATATATATGTATTTTTATGTGTGTGTGTGTGATATGTGTGTCAGTTCATTTACTATTACAGCTATTTTAGTTATAGGACTAAGGAACATACATTAGTCAGGAAATATTTTTAAAATTCTGTTTTTCCCTTAATTGTACCTTTTTGTTTTACCATATAGTTATTATTCTTTTGAAGAAATATTTTCAACCTAAGATAATAAATAAAAAACAGACCTCTAAGGTGAGTTATTCTACTTTTAACCTATAAAATTCCTAAGCTCACCTCCATGGTGTCTCACAAAAATGAAGCTCTAGAGCAGTGGTTCTCAACCTTTCTAACGCCACAACCCTTTAATATAGTTCCTCATGTCATGGTGACCCCCAACCATAAAATTATTTTCGTTGCTACTTCATAACTGTAATTTTGCTACTGTTATGAATCATAACGTAAATATCTTATATGCAGGATGTATTTTCATTGTTACAAATTGAACATAACCCACAGGTTGAGAACTGCTGCTCTGGAGAGATAAGGACAGACTTTATAATTATCCCTGTTTTAGGTATTTTAAATAGGAACATGTACTTAAGCTGTATCTGTACAGAGATGCCAGGATTTTAGTTTTCTTTTGTTTCTACTAAATTTACCCTTCTCTTGAGGCAATACCTACACTTATATTTAAAGTATGTGATCTAATTTCTAACTTTACTGAGAAGAAAATTCTCAATATCATTTTCTATTATTTCCTTTTCATTAAAGAAGTCTCTTTACTGCTCACAAACACCAATACCTCCCAATTTTTTAACTAAAATGACTAGTTTGACTGAAATGACAGGTCAATTCAGTCAACCAAGGCTATCTGATAATCAATTCCATGTAGACACAACTATATTATTAATGCTTGTGTTTAAAGAGCATGAAAACAACTATTTTCACCAAATAAATTACAGTCTTTAAGGCAATTTTTATTTCATTGTTTGTCCCTGTGGCCAAATACTAAACATGATTTCTCGAGATACATTTTAACGAAACATCCATATTGGGAATTTTATAAAGGACCTCTACTCTTCCTGCTAGAATTCTAATTGAAGTTATTGATCTGCCAAATCAGACTCATTCAAGCAATCAAACTTAACTCTTTGTTTACTCATTCTCACACAAGAAATGTCTCCTGATAATGTTTTAAACTATAGAAAACTCAAAACAAAAATGGAAATTTGATGATCTTTTGTATAAGTGCAATTTTGAGTTGTACTCAAAAAAAACCTTTTTTCCCCCTTGGGGAAAAATGCATAAATAAAAAAGACCATCAACTTTCTAGGGTTACCTCTTAAGCAAGTACAAACCTGGTTACTCACTTGTTTGCAATTGTTGACTTAAAAACATGCAATATATGTTTCACAAGATCCACATTGAGGAGTTTCTTGTATTAGTGAAGGATTCTACAACACATCCTTAGAAGGATAAAGAAGGAGATCATAACAATTTTTATATTGTAAAGGCAGCCTAGCCAACTGTAGTGGCATGGGCCTCTAATTCTGGCTACTGGGAGAGGTTGAGACTGGTGAATGCCTTGAGCTAGGCCAATTCTGATCTGCAAAATGCAATGGTTCTCAACCTGTGGGTCACGACCCCTTTGGGGGTTGAACAACCCTTTCACAGCAGGCACAGGGGTCACCTAAGACCATCAGAAAACACATATTTCCGATGGTCTTAGGAACTGAGGCATCGTTCCTCTATCAGTCTCCAGGCAGGTCCACCCACATGCAGATATGCCCACATATGAGTATTAAAGGGTCGTGGCATTAGGAAGGTTGAGAACCACTGTGCAAAAGGCTAAAGCAGATCAGTTGTCTTTTCTAAGTCCAGCACTGAGAAGAGCAGCTCCTCCACCCCCAGAGGGGAGGAAGAAGAGGGCAGGCATCAGACTACCTAAGGAGAGGTGGATAGGTTCAATTCAGAAACAAGTCAAAGTAGTGAGATTAGATCTTGAGTGCACATGATACTGCCAACCCCATCTAAATAGGGAGATCCCATCTCAAAACAAAAGCACCCTGGTCTTAACATCAAACACTTGACCTTTACCAGAAAACTAGTTATCTAGCATCAAAAGAGATTAGCAAGCATAACTACAGCACATAGATCTATTTAGAAAAAGAGAAAATAGTGTAAGTTACAAAACACACATGAGATAAAAACATATGTTGATTATCTTAGGGAGCTATTACCATAATGCAAATTTGCAAATCTGTCCAAATAGCTTCTATATAAGGGACATTTATTTCTTCATACAAAAGTAGGGAGGGGGGAGAACAAACCTCAGTCTTACATAAGGAGGACTTGGTTTGACTTTTCCTGACTAGAATCTTAGTGCTCAGCTATCTGACCCACAGGCCAAGAAGTACCAAATCAAAAGGCTTCAGCAGGCTTGCTTCAGAGTCTGATTGAAAACTTTCAAGATTTCAAAGGACTCAGGCATAAATTCAAGACATAAAACCTCAGCAGAGCTTTAGCCCATTGCTAGATAACCTTTTAAAAAATAATAATAGTAACAATGGCCTTTATCAACTTCCTATCTCATTCCTCTTAAGTATTATTCCAATCCTTATCTCTATTCTTACCCCTTACTGTTCCCCCCTCCAAAAAATACATTTAAAGTATATGATCTAATTTCTAACTTCACTGAGAAGGAATTTCTCAGTATCATTTCCTATTTCTCTCTTCCCATTAAAGAAATATCTCTATTGCTCACCAACACTAGTACTCCTCAACTTTTGTGCTTTATCACATTCCTTTCTGTCTTTTCTTAAGCCTTGCTTTCTATAACTTTCCTTCCTCTTCAATCTCCCTTTTCACTAGGTCCTTAAATACACTCAAATCTCCTCAACGCTTGAAAAATATTTACTTCTCTTTTTTCTGTCCTGCCTCCTCTGGTTTCCATCTATCCCCTTTTTTTAAATTACTGAACCTCTTGAAAAAAAGTTTTCATCAATAAAAATCTCAACTTCCTTAACAGTTATGTTCCTTTCAACCCTTTTTAGGCTTTCACCTCTCCTACACTGAAACTATTTTCTCAAAGTTCACCAGTTACATGCTAAACATCAAACTCAATGAATATCTTTTCTTTCCCATCCTATTGTCCTTGGTTTCAACAAAACAATGTTGAAAACTATCTATCATCTCATCCTAATGGCTATATTTTCCTACTTTGTTTTCAGAGATTCTGTAGACTAGATTCATGTGTTATATGAGTGTTGAAGGAGGATTAGCACCTCAGCATGAGGACTTGCCAAACCCTTTTCAAGACTGCTTATCCACTTTTGGTGTCCATCTGGCAAATCATCTGCCACCTGTGATTCCAAGAATCTACAACATGTAGTGACCACAACCTGGTAAACCATCTTGGCAGATGGGCTAAATCAGGTTGAATGTAACCCATGGGCCACAAACCCAGTGGTAAGTTAAGGGTGTTCTACCTTGAGCATGTAAAGACTTTCCACAGTGGAATTGGCAGATGAGAATAATTTGTTCCAAGAGCCAGGAAAGTGGCTGAAGCAGGTGCTGTGGAGTACTTAGAGTTTGGTCTGACATCAAAGATGCCAAGGTCATCTATTATACATCTGGTAGTCATCTTGATTTTTGCTTTGCCACAGGCCTTCAATGACTCTGGAAGAGAGATTTAAGCTTATAACTTTGCACAACTTTGCCTCACTTAAATCCAATTCATAAATGAGTCAAAGTATTACCCTGTGATATGATTAGTCTACTTTGAAAAGGAAGGATGGGGGTAGCTAGGTAGTGCAGTGAATAGACCACAGGCCCTGGAGTCAGGAGGACCCGAGTTCAAATCCGACCTCAGACACTTAACACTTACTAGCCATGTTACATTGTACAAGTCACTTAACCCCAATTGCCCTGCCTTCCCCCCTCCAAAAAGCAAAAAAAAAAAAAAAAGAAAGAAAGAAAAGGAAGACAAACAACAATTCTAAAGTCATATGTTCTCTTGGCTCTCCTATGTTGCTAAGATTGCTTCTTTCTTGTGACCTCACTCTCTTTACAACCTTTGAGACATGCAGGTGGTTAGAAATTTGGCCCTGGAGTCAAGAAGACCAAAGTTTAAACTCAGCCTCAGGCAATTACTGCCTGTTTGATCATGAGAAAGTTACTTAAACTCTGTTTGACTCATTATCCTCATCTTTAAAATGGGAATAACAATAGCACCTGTCTCCCAGGATTGTTATAGTAATAAGATGAGACAATATTTTTTAAAGTCCTCTGTACAATTTAAAGTACTATGTAGATGCTAGATATTAGTATTATTATAAATTTAATGTGGCTATTTTTATGAAACTTGCTACTGATTTTCATGTACTTAGTCACACTAGAACACTAATTCAGCATAGGTATCAATGAGCTTCCCAAATTCCTTCCTTCACCACTACTAGTCTCTTGATCTTCCCTAATCAAACACCATCCCTGACACAATTTCCTGGTATCCTCAAATAGTCCTAGGAAATAACAAGCATCAATCTAGAAGCATGTAGCTTACATGGTAGATAGAGCACTGATCACTTAATCTCTCTTTGTCTCAGTTTCCTCAACTGCAAAATTTAGTAAGGAAGGTTTTTATAAGTTTTCCTGTTTCTGAGGTGAAAAAAAAGAGATGTGACAGAGGGAAGTGCCACAAGTGACATTAGAGTAATGGGTTCTGAAAAAAAGTTCATTGTCTGACTTGTACTTGCAGGATCTCATATCTTATTCACTAGAAGGGCAAATTCTGAAAAATAAGAAGAATCTTCTCCATTTGCTCAAAGGAAGCATTCTTGTAAGTTTTGGAACTGACTCATCCCAACCCCTCATCCACTTTTCCCCTAAATTTGTTCTGCCTCTTGACTTTACTGTTGCTCTTTGTAGCATGACTATTCACTATTCTCCCATGTTCCTCATCTTGGGGTCATCTTTGTCTCTTCTTTCTCTCTTACCTCTCATATCCAATCAGTTGCCAAGTCTTTTCAGAGCTCCTTCTACAACATTTTTCTCACCTGTACCTTCTTTTGTGTTTCTGCTTTTATTACCTGCAGATAGTTCTGCACCTGCCTCTATTTTTCTCTCCCATTCCATTTTATAACACTGGTATAATAATATTTCTGTGCATTTATAGGAAATTTTCTGATGAAAGATCATCAGTAGTACTACTGCCTACCAAGTAAAATTCACATTTCTTTTCTTGTCTTTCACACCCCTCCACAATCTAGAGCCATCCTACTTTTCTAGTCTTATGTCATATTAGTCATCCCTGCACATACATGTACATGCACACACACAAACATACACATGAACACACACATGCATGCACACTCACATGCACTGCTTTAAAGGTACAACCCAAGATCTTCATGTTCCATTACTTCATTGATTATTCAGTTGGTAATGACATTTCTTCTTGAATCTCCTGTGAATGTCCTCATTTGTTTTGTACTTCTCTTAAGTGTATTGATTAGATAGAGGAGTAGAGAAGCTCTCATCTGATCTCTCCCAACATTACCTTCCAAACAACTTTAAAATGAATTTTGGAGTAGTAGAGCCAACAAAGGGTAAGAGTGAAACATTTTTCCAGCCTAAAACAACATAGTACATTGGAAAGAGAGATCTGTGATGCAGGCGAGAAGGCTGAACCAGAGTGCCATGAAAGAAACACCAGTGCTGGGACTAGGTGATGGTGACAGAAGAAGCAGCAATTTCAAGAGCTCTAAAACCAGAAATAACAAGGGAACCTGGCAACTGGTTAGAAATGGATTATAGAGTACCCCTGTATGAGCACTGGATGCAGGACAGATACTGTTAAATATCCCTATTGCCTATACCCACTTTTCAAGGGAGGAGACGGTCATTTTCAGCCAAGAAGTGGAAGCCCTGAGGGGCAACTGTTTGGCTATTCTATTGTTTATACCACTTCTGGGTATAGAGGAAGATAGAGAGGAACATTTTCAGTTAAGAGGAAATTGAAATTCAAAGGGGTAATGACATTTCCAGCCCCAATATATCAGGGACGTGGAGGAACAATATTGGTTCGTATTCCCAAGGTAAGAGGGACTTTGAGTAGCAGTCTCAATTGTAATTCCAAGAGCTCAGAGGCCATTCCTGGGTAAGGATCAGAGTACAGACCAAGAGAGCAATGATCATACCTTTCTCTAGTTTACACTCCTTTTGAAGCACCAAAACCTTTCAAAATCCCAGAATAGCAATGCAGAAAAGTCTGGAGCTTGAGACAGTGCCCGTCCACTCCCTATACTCCCAATAAAGCCCAAACTAAACATAAACTTCCAAATCAAGATATAAGGAAGAAAATAGGCAAACAATAAGAACAACAAAAGAACCTGAGTATAAGAAGCTACTATTGTGACAGGGAAGATCAAGATATAAACTCAGAAGACAACCAAGCAACTAGTATAAAATGAAAAGGCTGAAAATACCACAAATGAAGATGAAATTAAAGCAATTATTAGGAGTTATTTTGTCCAGTTGTATTCCAGTAAAACTGATACTCTAAGTAAAATAGTTGAATATTTACAAAAATATAAACTACCCACATTAACAAAAGATGAAATAGAATACTTAAATAAACCTATCTAAGAAAAAAGAAATTGAAAAAAACCATTAATGAACTCCCTAAGAAAAAATCCACAGCTCAGATTCCTTAAGAATCTGGCCTGCTGACCAGGGGTGGAGCCAAGATGGCAGCATAGAAGCAGGAACACTCCACAGTTCCCACGTAATCACCTCAAATACCCATAAAACACAACTCTAAACAAATTTTAGGGCTCCTGAACCCACAAAATTATAGAAAAACACATCTCTCACTGAAGGCAGTTCACCAGGTGGGACAGGAAGGGCTGATCACAGCACACTGGGAGCTGAAACCAGCCTAGCCTGAAACCACAGCTTGGCCCTGGGGCTGCCAGAACAAGTCACAGCTGGAGGCTTCAGGAGAATAATCAGTGGCAGCTATGGTGATTTCCAGAATTATCAAGCCATAAGAAATAAGGACTAAGTGAAAGGTTAGTGGAACTTGGCTAAATTCAGAGGAGACGGTCTGGCCAAAGTGCCTCCAGGGCAAGGAAGAGGCAGAAGCAGTGGCCCAACAGCTGCTTCCACATGGCTGCTTCAGAAGCTCCTGGCCTGAGGATTGCAGGGGGACCAAGTGATAATTCAGAGGCTAAATGATCTTGCCTTAAGCTGCCTGGATTGGGATTGTGGTCTTGGGTGATGGTCCTGGGGTGCATTTTCAGTGAGCCAAATCTGGTGCGGGCTGCAGCAGCCTCCTAATAGCTCTGGCAGCTGTGAAAACGCCAGTGATTTGGGAAAAAGCACTCCCCTCTGGAAGCAGAGTTCCACAGAGCCAAAGAGTCAAGTAATTGACTGGCAACATGAGCAGGCAAAGGAAGCAAAGTAAGAACAGCAATCCAACTTTAGATTCCTTTTTTGGGGACAAAAAAAGGATCAAAGCTTGGAATGGGAGGAAGACAACACAGTCAGAATTCCCACACCAAAAGCTTCCAAGAAAAATGTAGACTGATTACAAACCATAGAGTACCTTAAGAAGGATTTTGAAAACCAAACAAGAGAAGTGAAGGAAAAATTGGGAAGAGAAATGTCAATGATGCAAGAAAATCACGAAAAGAGAGTCAACAATCTGACTAAAGAAAATAACACCTTAAAAAAATAGATTAATTCAAATGGCAAAAGAGACGCAAAAAGCCAATGAGGAGAAGAATGCCCTAAAAAGTTGAATTTGCCAGATGGAAAAAGAATCTCAAAAGCTTTGTGAAGAGAATAATTCCTTCAGAATTAGAGTGGAGCAAATGGAAGCAAATGACTTTATGAGAAATCAAGATACTATTAAACAGATCCAAACAAATGAAAAAATAGAAGGCAATGTGAAATATCTCCTTGAAAAAAACCACTGACCTGGAAAAGAGATCCAGGAGAGACAATTTAAAAATTATTAGACTATCTGAAAGCCATGATCAAAAAAAGAACCTAGAAAGCATCCTTCAAGAAATTCCCAGGTAAAATTGCCCTGATATTTTAGAACCAGAGGACAAAATACAACTTGAAAGAATTCACCTATCACCTCTTGAAAAAGATCTCAAAAAGAAAAATCCTAGGAATGTTATAGCCAGGTTCTGGAGTTCCCAGATCAAGGAGAAAATACTACAAGTTGCCAAGAAGAAACAATTTGAATACTGTGGAAATATAATTGGGATAACATAGGACCTAGCAGCTTCTACATTAAGGGATCAAAGGGCCTAGAATATGATATTCCAGAGATCAAGGGAGCTAGGATTAAAACCAAGAATGCAAAATTGAGTATAATGTTCCAGGGAAAAATACGGTCATTCAATGAGGTGGAGGACTTTCAAGCATTGTTGCTGAATAAACAAGAACTGAAAAGAAAGTTTGACACTCAAATACAAGAAGCATGAGAAGGTAACCATGGAAAAGAAGTCATAAGGAACTTATCAAAGTTGAACTATTTACATGCCAACATGGAAAAATGATAATTGTAACTTCTGAAACTTTTCTCAGTATGCAGATAGGTGAAGGGAATACAAATGTGTGTGTGTGTGTGTATATGTATATGTATATATGTATGTGTATATATATGTATGTATGTATATATGTATGTATGTATATATGTGTGTGTGTGTATGTGTGTGTACATACACATATGTCTATATAGGAGGGTATATATATGCATACGAATACATATCTGAGTATATGTGTATATATATGTATATAGAAGGCACAGGATCAATTGAATAGGAAGGGATGATACTTTAAAAGGTGAAATTGTGAGTTGGGAGAGGAATAGAATGAGAGGAGACAGGGAGAGACAGAATGGGGTTAATCATCTCATATAGAAGAGGCAAGGGATAACTTACAATGGAGGGGAAGTACAGGAAGACAAAAGGGAAAGGGTCAAGCTTACTCTCATTGAATTTGGCTCAGGAAGGGAATGACATAAACTCTAAACTGGCCATCTTGCCACACAGGAGAGGAGAGGGTATGGAGATGAGAGGGGGTATGATGGAGGGGAGGGAAGGGTGGGAGGAGGGTTGCTGGAAGCACACACTCCTGTAAAGGGACAGGGACAGGGTAGAGAATAGAACAAGAGGAGAGGGCAGGATAGGAAGGAGGGACATATCAGTCTCTTACAATATGTCCACTGTGGAGATGTTCTGCATAACTACACATGTGCAGCCTGTATTGAATTGCTTGTCTATCCAGTGGGGGTTGGTGATGAGGGAGGAAGGGAAAGAATCTAGAATTTAAAGTTCTATAATCAAATGTTTAAAATATATATGTATATTATTATTATTATTATTATTAGTAGTAGTAGTAGTAGTAGTAGTAACTACATGGAGCTGGGAATTAAGAAATTCAGGCATTGGTGTAGGGAGATCCATCTTTTCTACCAGAAAGTCAGAGGAGCGATGGGGGAGGACATAGGAGAGAACAAATTGGGAGAGGGGTTATACAGTGGGATGGCTATTTTGGGGTGGTGGGTTGGGGAAAGATGAGGAGAAAATATGCAACTCAAAATTTTGTGGAAATGAATGATGTAAACAAGAAAATAAATAAATACATTAAAAAAACCAAATTAGTTAATTAATTAATAATGAAAAAAGAAAAAATCCACAGTACCAAATGCAGTCACAAAGCAATTCTACCAGACATTTAAGGAACAATTCATCCCAATACTGTATAAACTATTTGAAAAAAAAATAGATAAAGAAATACTACTAAATTCCCTTTGTGACATAAATATGGTTTTGATAGCCAAACCAGGGAGAGAAAAAACAAAGAAATCTTCAAACCAAGTTTTTAAATGAACATTCAGGTAAATTTTCAAATAAAATACTAACAAGAAGATCACAGCAATAGATCATAAAAATAATACACTCTGGCGGGATTTATACCTGGAATTCAGGGTCACTTCAATATGAAAATCAGCAAAATTGACCATATCAATAATAAAAACAACAGAATTCATGTAATTATGTGAATAGGTGAAGAAAAAGTCTTTGAAACAGTAGAGTACCCATTCCTACTAAAAACACTAGAAAGTCTAGGAATCAGTGAAGCTTGTCTCAAAATGATAAGTAGCATCTATCTAAAGTCAAGAGCAAGCATTATCTATAAGTGAAATAAACTTGTAGCCTTCTCAATAAAATCAGGAGTGAAACAATGATGTCTATTATCACCATTCTTATTAAATATTGTACTAGAAATGCTAGTTATAGGAATAAGAGGAGAAAAAGAAATTTAAAAATTTAAAATGTGCAATGAGAAAACAAATCTTTTTGCAAATGATATGATAGCATATTTAGATAGCTGTAGAGAATCAACTAAAAATCTAGCTGAAACAATTAACAACTTTAGCAAATTTACAGGATTTAAAATATTATTTAATATTTGAATTTAATATTATTAATTAATTTTAATTTATTTAATCAAATTAATTTTAATTTAATATATTAATAAATATATTAAAATATATTTAAAATATACCCATTTAAAATATACTCATTAACATTTTTATATACTACAAGCAAAATGCTGCAGCAAAAAATAGAATGAGAAATTCCACTTAAAATACTGTAGACAGTATAAAATGCTTGGGAGTCTACTTGCAAAGACAAACCCATCAATTGAATGAACATAATTATGAAATATTTTTCCCAAAAATAAATTAGAAATAATAAATTGGAGAAGCATTAATTGCTCATGAGTAGGTTGTGCCAATATAATAAAAATGACAATTCTACCTGAATTAATTGAGTTCTTCAGTAACATAGTAGCAAAATATTATTTTTATAGAGTGAGAAAAAAATAGTAAAATTCATCTGGAAGAACAAAAGGTCAAGAAAATCAAGGGAATCAATGAAAAAGAAGTTAAGGATGGTGGCCTGTAAGTTACAGATTTCAAACCTTATTATAAAGTAAAAATCATCCAAATAATCTAGTAGTACTGGCTAAGAAATAGGGTGGTGGGTCAATGGTACTGATTTGGTACACAATACACAGTAGTATTGTATTCTAGTATTTGATAAACCTGAAGACATAAATTTTTGGGGTAAGAACTCACCAGTTGACAAAAATTGCTAGGAAAACAGGAAAGTAGTTTGATAGAAACTAGTCTTTGACCAACGTCTCACAACATATGTCAAGATAAGGTGAAAATGGATAAATGTTTTAGACGCAAAGTGTGATATTCATAAATTAGGTTAGCAATGGAAAAATATACATGTTAGATCTATTGACCAGTGAAGAGTTTAAGTTCAAAGAGGAGATAGAGGGGATTACAGGAAATAAAATTGATGATTTTATTGTAATTAAAATTATAATTAATGTGAAATTAAAAGGCTTTCACACAAACAAAATACAACTAAATTAGAAGAAAAATAGGACACTGGAAAGAAAAAAAATGTAGCAAATTTCACTGATAAATGTCTCAAATTTCATCTCATTTCATCTCTGTCTGTCTGTCTGTCTCTCTCTCCTTTTGCTCTCTCCACAGACAGACACACCAATATATATATATATATATATATATATATATATATATACACACACACACATATAATATGTGTATAATATATATACATATATTATATATTCCATATATAATATATATGGAAAACATATATATGTATATATATTACAATTCCATATATGTGTAAATATGTATATATATGGAATTGTCAAGGTATTTGGAGATATCCTGTTTCCCAAAGCCAAGGCCTGGCAAGCAGGCTGTGCTCTGAGTTTGCATACCAGCAATCCTTTGTACTCTGGATGATTTCCCCCTCTGGCAAATTGTGTTGCTTTGACAGCACCACGTATTCACTGAGGGATTTATGATTTTCATGTTAATCAATAAATGTTTGGATTAGTTGGAACTCCCCCTATTTCCCAGGGACTGGAGAACCAATGTGCTGTAGTCTGAAGCTGTCTATCACCTCTCTTGACATGCTCACAATCCTTGTTTGTTGTAATAGACAACTGAACCAAATTAGGTATTACACTCCTCTTTCCAACACACTCTAACTCTGTTCCTATGTGCAACTGAATAATCACAAGACTAAATGACTCTTCAAACTTAAGATAGTCAATTAAAGAACTATTCCCATGGTACCCAAGAAGGTCTGCATTTTCCAACATGAGCTTGCTCTGGGAACTGCTAAGAATGATTATGTCGTTGTCCAGCCTACTTGTGATTTTTTTTTTTAAATGTATATAAGACCTGCTTTTGTCCCAGCATAGTAAGCCCTCGTTCTTGAGGATGGGGGGAAGAAGCCTTCTGCTTGCAAGTGTTTTACTCATTCTGAAATCAATTAAACTTCTGTTTAATCCCTGACACACCTGCCTCTGGTCTCTCTGGTCAACTCTGGCTATTCCCAGGTTAGAGGCTAGTTCTGGTCCAGTTGACAGAACTGACCCAAATTTATTAAAATAAGAACAATTCCAAAGTTGATAAATGGTCAAAAGATATGGACAGTTTTCAGAAGAGGAAATAAAAGCTGTAAATTGTTACATTAACAATGCTCTAAATGACTGCTGATTAGAGAAAAGCAAATCAAAATGACTTAAGATATCACCTCACACCTAACAGATTGGCTAGCTTGACAGACAAGGAAAATGACAAATACTAGAAGGAGATGTGAAAAAATTGGTACACTAATGCACCCTTGGTGGAGTTGTGAACTAGTTCAATCATTCTTGAGAATAATTTGGAAATATGTCCAAAGGCCTATAAAACTGTGTATCCTTTGATTCAACAATGTCACTGCTAGGTCTGTATCTCAAAGAGATCAAAGAAAAGGGAAAAGAACATATTTACACAAAAAAATACAGAAAGCAGCTCTTTTTGTTGTGACAAAGAATTGAAAATTGAGGGTATGCCCAGTAATGGAGAATGGCTGAACAAGTTGTGGTATATGATTGTGATGAAATACTATTGTGGTATAAGAAATGATGAGTAGGATGGTTTCAGAAAAATCTGGGGAAACATATATAAACTGAAGCAAACTGAAGTGAGCAGAATGAGGAGAACATTGTACACAGTAACAGCAATATTGTAAAGATGATCAACTGTGAAAGACCTTCTACACTAATCATGACAAAAATCCAAGACGATTCCAAAGGATCCATGATGAAAAATGCTATCCACTTCCAATGAAAGAACTGATAAACACTGAATGCAGATTGAAATATACTTTAAAAAAATCTTTATTTTCATTTTTTGTTTGTATTTTCTTTCAAAACATTAACATAGAAACATATTCTGTATGACTTGACATGTAAAATCAATATCAAATTGCTTGCTGGTAGGTAGAAGGGAAGAAAGGAAGGAGAAAATTTGAAATACAAAATTTACAAAAAAGTTTCATGAATGTTTTACAATTGAGAAATGTTTGATGAAATAAAAATAATAAATAAAAAAATAAAATCTCCTTCCAAGTTAGGTAGAACCTCTATATATTGCCCACCATTAGAAAACATGTAGTGTGGCAAATTTTATTTTTGAAGGGGATAATCATACTGATGAAATCACAGATGTGAAAAAATACTGAAAATGGAAGGTGGCATGAGTTGTGTAGGGTTGCTTGTGTGCATGATAGATTATGTGAAGGAGTATTCTGTGAAGTAAGTCTAGAAATGAAGGATATAACTAAATTGGAAAAACTTTCAGCAGAGGAGTTTGCTTTTATGCTAGAGGAATCCAACAGGAAAAGTTTTTTTTTTTTTTTGAAAAGGGAATGGGCATGTTGAGACAAGCACTTTAGGAAGATTATTTTTGGCATCTGAATGAAGTATGGATTTCTGCAAAGAAAACCACATGAAGAAAGACCAGTAATAAGGATCTTAGAATGGTACAGAAAAGAGATGGAAAAGACCAGAGTTGAAGGGGGGATGGAGCAGACATGAGATATGTTGCAATGATAGAATATGAAAATATGAAAAAGATAGAATCTGAAATCATGAACTTTTGAAATACTGCATATGCATACTGAAATGCATTTCATGCATTTCTCAAGTTGATACTGATTTTCATTGAGACAAGGAATCATCAATGTTGAGTAGCAGGGAATAAAAATCAAGCTGTATTAAAAATATTGCATGGACAATACATATGCTAAAAAAGCTTCATGTGGATAATCAAAAGTTGATTGGTTAGATTAAAACAAATATTTAAACTAGGGATTAAGAACAAGAGCAGACATTTGCTGGGAGTCTATAAACACTTTAGAAATCACTCCATCTATTCAGAAAGGAGCTGCTGTAAGCTATTAGTGCAGTAGATTTCCCTTGCATGGCACTGAAAGAAATTTCCAGTTCACAGGCATGACCAGTTGAATATAAAGGGTAGTTTAGGTTAATTGTAATCCATGTATTCTACTGTTGCTATATATCAGCAGCCAATGTAACTGCCACTGTTAATAAATAGGCAGCTGTTACATGACTTGGAGATTTGCTCATGTGGTCATGTTAAATTCTTGAACTGAATAGAATACATGAGAGAGCCAAATAAAAAAGATCCTGCTCTGAATTATAAGAAAGAAAATTATGCTGTTAAGGATGAAAGCATAATATTTTACTGTATCCTCCCGAGGATGTAGACAGTGAATAGCAGACATGGAACTCATTACCCTAAGAGGTCATATGGTCTGAAAATTGTCAATAGGTTTAAAATGCTTTTAGATACATTTATGCCTTAGTGACAAAAAATTATTTAAAGAAATTTAGAGGTGCAGCCCCTATCTTTAGAAATTATAGAAGGGCAACCACCATATTTTCCCAACAAGCATCTTTTGATATATCCACAAAAGAATACTCAGCTGAGGTAGTTGTTCTGAACCATGGTGACTGTGAAATCATTTCATGTGAGGAAGAAAAACAAACAAACAAACAAAAAAACCATACAAAATTGTTTAGGGGTTAGATTGATTTTTTTCAGCCAATTAAATAATAGTGGTGAGAACAAAGCTATTGTTAGGTGTTAAATGTGTATGAGCTACTTCATTTGTCTCATAGGGATTTTGTAGGAAACAGTTTTTGTAAATCTTAAAATGCTATAGAAAAGAAGTGTGTAGTTATTATTACTGACACAGTTTAAGATTTTATTTATTTTTTTACATTATAAGCATTTATGGGTTATTCCACTTCCTGAAATGTCTGATACCACAAAGAAAAAACTAACAACATAGTGATTTCTTATGAAAGTATAATTGACATATGTAACAAAACTTAACTCTCTTTTTAAAAACTTAACAGAAATCTTTGGTCTCTATTACTCCTTGCCTCATTCTTTAAAAGAAAGTATATCTTGTAACAAGTACTTATAGTCAAACAAGAAAATTAAGTCTATGTATAAAAATATATACATCTCATTGCTTCACCTTAAATCTAATACCTCAATAATGGGTAGCATGATTTATCATGAGTCCTCTGAAATCATGAATGTTCATTGTATTAATCTTAGTTTTTTAAAATTTCTTTATACTATTATTGCTTTTCTCTAAATTGTTCTCTTGGTTCTACCCATTTCATTCTTCATATAAAAGTCCTCAAAATTATTCATCTAAATATATTGATTTTGTATTATAAATTGTTCTTCTAATTCTGTTTATTTCACTCTGCCATAGCTTGTCTTTCCATGTCTCATTAAAATCATCTATATATTCATTTTTGAAGCAATCCATTGTGTCTTATTAATGTTATTAGTACTAGCTTTCATCTGTAGCTTTGTTAGACACTATATCCCCAGTATTTGTCCTGTAAGTTTGTTCCGTTGGTGAGAAATGCAACCAAGTGAGAACACAGTTGGATCAACACAAATTCAAGATTGCATGTTCATGTTTTTCAAACTGGAAGAGAAATTAGAGGTTTTCTAGTCTAACCTCCCATTTAAAGATGAAGAAATTTCATCTTTCCTCATCTAAGGAAGAAAACCAAAATGCAATCTGTTGTGTAATAGGTGCATTGAAAGGTGAAATATATTTTCTGAAATCATACATGTAGTACATAGTAGAGCCGGGATTTGAACCTAGGTTCTTTGACTTTAAATCCACTACTTATTTTACCACTCCATGCTACTGTAGTTGGAAGAAGCAATTCAAAGTGTAGAAGCTGTGATCAGTGGAATTATCTTCCCATATGCAAATAAAATCATAAACATTCCAAAAAAAATTTAAATTCTTCAGAATGGATTATTAAGATAAAAAATATATATATTTGCACATAAATAATGTTTACAAATCATAAGCTCAGTGGTCTGGGCCATGCAAGGAAGACTATAGGCAAGAAAAAAAATTATCACAATTTACAAACTATGAATAATATTATGGCTTTTTGCTTACCACCAGTGTCCATGGTACTATTAGATGTTCACAGACATAAACACACACACACATGCATACAATACATATGAACTGTTTTTCATGTTGAACCAACAACTTGGTGGTGCTAAACCAACAAATCTGCTGCACTTTATAAAATAAGTAATTTGGGCAAATTCACAATTCAACACTTTCAATTAAGTCTCTTAAGATAAATCTTATCAAAACATAAGAGGATCTCCTTCTCCATGGGTGAAATATTTAAAGCTATTCTCAAACAAAATGGTTTTGCTTATACTGAAGTGATCTAAAGTTAAAGATACCAGAGACTTATAGAATAATATATTAATTTGATAACAAGTGAATATAAAGAGTACAGATTTACGGGGTTCTAGGTGGTGCAGTTGAATAGAGCACAGGCTTTGGAGTCAGGAAGACCTGATTTCAAATTCAACCTCAGGCACTTAACATTTACTAGCTGTGTGACCTTGGGCAAGTCACCCCCTAGTTGCCCTGCCCTCCCCCTCCAAAAAAAGGGTATGGATTTAATGTAAAACAAGAATGAAATTTAAGGGCTTTAGTACATCATATTGCAGATTTCATACATTAAACCCTATATTTAAATGCTATTTTCCAACCATATTCTCCAATCTGATATTTCAACTTCATCCATAAACTAAGAAAGTTCCAGAATTATAAGGGCTCCCAATAGAATTGGCAGACCACTTACTGGAATATTCTTTAAAGCCATCCTGAACCAATACTAATGATTCAGTATGGACCATCTAAGTCAGTGGTTCTCAACCTGTGGGTTATGTTCAATTTGTAGCAATGAAAATACATCCTGCATGTTAGATATTTACATTACAATTCATAACAGTAGCAAAATAACAGTTATGAAGTAGCAACAAAAATAATTTTATGGTTGGGGGTCAACACAACATGAAGAACTGTATTAAAGGGTTGTGGCATTAGGAAGGTTGAGAACCACTGATCTAAGTACTGCATTTGAACCAGATGGATGCATAGAAACAGTGGGGAAGATTGGAGGAAAAAAAAAACCCGCTGAAGTTAGTAGAAGTATTTCCCTGAAGACTTGATTCTTTTTCACTCTTAAAGGGGTATCCCCAATCTTACCAATTACAAGACTGTCATACCCTTTGAATACATTGAAAAAGTCACATGGCAAGAATTGGCAAATCTGGGACTAAATATTAACCATGATCCAAAAAGGGATTAAGAGAAATTATGTTCAGTAAAATAAAGGTCACTCCTTACTAGGGCCTTGTAGAAGTGTTGCTCTCCTCTTTCAATAATAAACTCTTTTGGTCTTTGAGAAAAATTCCCAGTGGCTCTATAATTATCATGTGTAAAATTAGCTAACTTGTATATGCAGAAAAGAAATGAGTGCTTTCAGGGTCAAACTTGTATTTGAGAGAGGATATAATGCAATATATTCCTAGCATAGAAAAGAAAGGGATGCCAATGAATTCTATGTATTTTCAGATTAAAAAAAATTGTAGAGATCAGGAGCTGCCTATTTGAAGAGTAATGATAAGAGTGACTTAAGTTGAAATTTTCCCTCCTGATTTGGAGAGCAATGAAACTACTCTGACCCAATCACAGAAATCTACAATTCTGTGGTCTTCTAAGTTGTACATAAATAATTCAAAATTTAGCATACAAGCTATCCCTGGAGACATTCTATTCTACCTTTGGGTAGCTTTAGTTACTAAGGAGATTTTTCTTATACTTATCTGAAATGGTTATTTGTAACTTCTCCACTTTGATGCTTGTTCTACCTTCAAGGAATGAATCAAACTACTCTTCTCCCTGGCAGACCCTCAAAAAACTGAAGACAGCCATTATGTCCCTCCTAATCTTCTCTAGTCAAGTTGATAAGCCTTTATTATGCACCTCTTACATGAGAGATGCTAAGTTCTGGGTGTACAAACCAAGCACAATCTAGTGGGGGAGACAACATGCAAACAATTATGTGTAAACACAATATACAGGGAAAATTGGACAAGATAATCTCAGAGGGAAGGGTGAAGGATGATAGAGAGACTTATTGCAGGTGGTAGGCTTTTAGCTAGGATTTGGAGGAAGTTTTAGAAGGGGATACCGAGATAAAGAGGGAGATATTTTAAGGAATGAAGTCAGTAAAAAATGCCTAGAGTCAGGGGATAGAATTTCTTGTGCAAGGAAAAACAAGTTGGCCAGTGTCACTGGACTGCCAAATACATAGAAAGGAATAAAATATAAGCGACCTGGAGAAGTATGAAGAAGCCAAGTCATGAAGGGCCCTACTTAAAAAAAAAATTATTGTACACTTAAACACCAGAAAACAAATACAGAATAGAGAAAAAACAAACAAAAACATATCATAAATTTAAATATTGGAATTTAAATACAAAGTAAAAAAAGAGGGAGGGACCATGTCATCTGCATAATAGAACATAAGAGAGGATTCAAAATATGTAACAATAAATTTTCATTTCAAGAAAGCCTATATAATACATATTACACGGTGTGTTGAGAGCTGTCCATCTTTTCTTGGCTTCATTGACTGTTGTCTTTTGTTCTCTGCTGTGCATTTTTTCACTTTGTTCTCCCCACCCCCAACCCCAGAAAGCTACTATTAAGTATGGATATGTTTCTCTATAGATATAGATATATACATACACATATACACACATAGACAGATAGATACTTTCCCAAACAAATTCTACTCCTGAGCTTTGTTTTTATGTTTGTGCGTGTATCTTGTTTCCTATTCTTCCTGCTTCCTCTACTTTACTTCTACCCACTACGTTGTCCTTCTATTACTTGCATACCTGCCCCCACAAGGCTTCCACCACTATCCTCCCATTCCCATGAATCTAAAGAGCATTCTGTAGCACCCTATAATCTAGCCCCTCATCCTCCCCTCTCAAGATCCCTTCTTTGTCCTCTCCCCCTTCCCTATCCCCTTACCACTTTATTTCTTCTGAATTTAGAAGAGTTTATACTCTCCTAAATAAATATGTATTCTTCTTGCTTAAACCCATTCCTGATGAAAGTAGCTTTCCAGAATTACCAGCCCTCCTCCCATCTAATTCTTCTATATCAGTTCTACCTCTTGTAGCTCATTTATATAAAATAATTACTATTTTTAGATGTCTGTAAATGGTTTTACTTTTTAAATTCATATCATATTTAGGTTTACCCAAATCTTTCTTCTAAGCTACCCAGTTATTAACAAGAATCTTAGACATATGTCTTGCATTTTACATATATAAAAAGTAAACAGTTCGGGTGGCTTGGTGGTGCAGTGAATAGAGCACTGGCCCTGGAGTCAGGAGGATCTGAGTTCAAATCCAGCCTCAGACACCTAACACAAAACTATCCACATGACCTTGGAAAAGTCATTTAACCCCAACTACCTTCTCCACTCCAAAAAGCAAAAAAAAAAAAAAA
>CM053582.1:318532130-318554313 GCA_028627135.1 Pseudochirops cupreus | reverse complement strand
CTATAGCTCTTTTCCTATGTTTAAACAAAAGCCAAGGCTTAGGAAATTTTAATTCTCGCTGGTTTCTGATTATCATCATTTCTAATCTTTCTAATGATGGTAATAATGATAATAAAATGGTGAGATATATTTGTGCAGTATTTAAATATTTGAAAAGCATGCAATTAACAACAGTCCTAGGAAATTCATAGTATAAATATCACCCCCATTTTACTGATAAGACATGGCCTAGTATTAGTGCTGATAGGTTTATACCCCAAAAATATCAAAGAAAAATTAAAAGTACCCATATATACAAAAATATTTATTGTAGCTCTTTTTGTGGAAATGAATATTTGGAAACTGAGGGGATACCGATTAACTGCAGAATGACTGAACAAATTATGATATGTGAATATGATAGAATATTATTTTTACTAAGAAGATATGAAAGGGATGGTTTCAGAAAAACCTAGAAAGAATTGTATAAACTGATGTAAAGTGAAGTGAGCACAACCAGGTGAACAATTTATACAATAACAATATTTTAAATGAATTAAATTAAATAAACAATATTTTAATGAACTTAGACATAGTAACTTTGATTAATACAGCGACTTCAGAGAAATTATGATAAAATATACTATCCACTTCCAGATAGGGAACTAAAGGACTTTAGAGTACAAATTGAAGCAAATTTTATTTTATTTTCTTCTTATCTCTTCTTTTTCTTTGTTCCTTTCTTTGCTCCTTTCTTTGTTCCTTTCTTTTCTGCTTCCTTCCTTCCTTAATTCCTTCCTTACTCCCTCCCTCCCTCTCTCTCTCTCTCTTTCTCTCTCTCTTTCTCTTCTTTTTCCCCCTCTGGCTAATGCTAGAATTTATTTTGCAAGATTATACAGATTTGCAATTGGGTTTTGTTTTCCTTACCTTCTCAATGAATGGGGGAGGGCATGTGGGAGGGAAATGATTCAGATCCAAAAGAAAAGATTAAATTGAATTTAAAAATTTAAATTAAAAGAGTCAAGTCAGCCACCCATGGTTATATGACTAGTATATTTCAGAGCCAGGACTCAAACCCAAGTTATTTAACTCAAGTCCATTACTTTTTCCCTCTATACAATGTTGCCTATGCAATTGTCTGTGCAATTCATTTGACAATTAATCATGTACAGCCTTGTGACATCTTTTCTATTGTTATCACCCACAGTCATTTAAATCTGTTCATATCTTATTCATTTTATTCCAGTCAGGCAATGCTTGTCACAATGTAAGCATAGAGCCACTAAATGCCAGACTCCACAGTCCATCTCTATCCAAATTTCTAGAGTGCCAATTATTAATTTTTCTGAAATTTATTTTTATCTACCTAAATAGGCTATGACCTCTTGGAGGTTAAGTACTGCATTGCATATTTCTTAATATTCCCTATGTTATGTCTCTTAAGCAATTTGGCTCTTTTTTATGCCTCAATAATGACTTCCTTTTCTCTTCCTGTCTCATTTAATGATAAAAATATTGCCACCTATCCTTCTCCCTAGAAGTCTACTCTTATGTCTTCAATCAGAAATGATCTTTCTACCACCAATCCATCCTAACCTGCTTCAAGAAGCAATTGGATGCACTTCTCTTCGTTATTTGTTTATGTATGTATTTCTATGCATGTATATTTGTAGGTGGGTTTATATGTGTATATTTATATTTCTATGTTCCATGTGTCCCTACTAGATTTTACACTCCATTTCAGGATTGATTTTGTCTCCTCTAACCTGTCTTTTCCTCCTGTTCATACAATAAACACTTTGTAAATGTATGTTTCATTGAGTCTAATAAGAGTGTGGTAGAATGAAATGAGTACTGGTTTTGGATTCCAGAAACCTGGGTTCATGACCCAATTCTGTTCTTTATTTCTTGTGCAGTCTTGGGCAATACATTTAACTTCTCTGGACTTCCATTTCTCCATATGTAAAATGAGAAGTTTAGATTTTATGATCTGTACTGGAAAAGCCACTTAATCTCTTTAGGATTCAGTTGCCCCACTGTAAAATGATAGGAAATAGGTTAAAGGGGTTCTAAGATGCATTCTTGCTCTGAATCACATAAATGAATCTTTCTGGGTGGAATTTCAACAGACCTTAAAGGATATATTGGTAGAGGATAGATTTGGATTCATGTGGGGTTGGGGGGGAGGGGTTCCCATTGCACTTCAAAATGCATTATCTACTTAGTCATGATCAAGTTTGGCTCTTTATTTAGACTATCCTTAACAGCCACTTAGTATAAACTTCCTCTAATTTTGTCCTTAGAACCAGAGAAACAGCTGATGACTTGACACCTTAGAGAGCACTTCACATCCCTGATAACAATGACTCCCTTGTTACCTTCTTGATTATACTTTAATCTTACCTTCCAGACCCATTTCTCTAGAAATAATCAACTCTTACTCCTTATATTTTTCTTTATAGGCCTTATTTCAAAATTTTTTCTTTATTTTTTCTCTATCGTTTCTTGCAAGACATGGGACTAAAACTGAACCACTTTGTCTGAGAAAGGTACAATCAGGAAAGAACTATAAACAATTGAAAATTTAACACTTTTCTATTTCCCATTTCAAAATTCTGTCCTTGACATGAGAATGCTGTTTCAGTGGTACTTAATCTACCTACTGACTCAGTGATAAAGGATGCTAATTACTAAACCTGCAATCTGTGATTTCAGATTGAAGATTATGAAGCCTCTCTACTGAAAGATTGCATTGATTCAACTGACATTGTTTTCAAGTTTGTGAATTTGAGGCACTTGTAGGCTTAGAGGTTCATAGATTTAGAATTAGAAGGGTCCTTCAATATCATCTAGTATTAATCTGAGATCTATGGACACTAGGGATCCATGAATAGATTTCAGGGGGTCCATGCACTTAGATGATAAAAATGCATATTTATTTACATTAACTTCTAAGTAAAAATTCATATTTCCTCAAATATTTAAAAACATTATCCTGGGAACTTCTTGACATCAGATTATATGAGGTTTATGACCCAAAAGATTAACCTGGGATTTAATTTATTCCTTTCATTTTTATAGATGAAGAAATTGAGGCTTGAGAGATTAAATTAATTCCCTCAGGTCACCTTGATAGTAAACCCAAACCAGGATTTGAGCCTGATTTCTATGACTCCAAATTAAGCTGACTTTCCACCACATTCTTCTACCTCTCCCCTTAATACTCAAGAGCTGATTTTGAATATTGAATGTTCCAAACACTTTAAAACTAATGCAATCTTTGTCACATTAAGAGGCAAAACTTCCTTTGGAAAAGTAAGTAAAAGTCTCTTGGTATTCTTCTCAGGTTAGGCTATGCTTGGAATGACTTTTTTTACTTCTTATTACCACCATATAAGGATGTGGATAATATAGAAATCATCCAGAGCAGGGCAATGGGAAGGAAGGAAGGAAGGAAGGAAAGGAGGAAGAAAGGAAGGAAGAAAGGAAGGAAGGAAGGAGGGAAGGAAGGAAGGAAGGAAGGAAGGGAGTGATGGTATTATGCAGAGAATTAGAGTGAGCCAAGATCTGGGCTCAGGATAAGATTTAGGTTGTAGATTTATTGATTAAGCATGACTACCCGAGTGTTTTCACTCAGATTGGCAGTAATCCAGCGTGGTACAGACTTGATTATATAGGCTAAAACCACAAAAACCACAATCAGGGAGCGGAGCTAACAGAAGCCATGACATACAGAAGCAAAGAACAGTCATTGATTAGATCCATAGCTCAGGGCTAATTTGGGAATATGGCGCAAGGGTACAAGGGTGCAACCTTCCTGTGACATGGGGATCCCTGGGTGGAGGGCACAGGGTGGAGGGTCATGGTCAGTGCTTTCCAGAGAAGGGTGGAGGGTCATGGGGTAAGGGGACTGGAATTCCCCAGAACAGGCCAGGGTCATGTTCTGGGAGAAGAGGGTAGGGGCCCTGCCTGGTCAGTGGGAAAAGACAGGATGGTCCCTAGATAAGATCCTTGCACCATAATGAACCTTATACACTATAATGATTCAAGGAGAATATAAAATGCTCATTAGGGAAGAAAGGGGCAGGGATTTATGCCTTGAGCAATATGTCCAGACATGCCTTAAGCAGTTTCAAAGTTATGACAAAAAGGGGCTTAATAGTGGGCCACAAATCAGGTGGTGTGTAGTGACCTGGGATTTGGGTTTAAATACAACAATGGAGGGAGTCTATAAAGGACCTTGAGTCCGTATAAAATGAAGATCTTTGAAGCAGTTGGTGGAATTTAATATAGAGAAGAGAAGACAGTGGCAATAGGCTTAATAGCATTATCCAATATTTGAAGGGTCATATGAAAAAGGAATAAAATGTGTTCTGTCTGCCTCCAGAGGGAAGAACCAGGAGCAATGGTAGAAGGTGCAGTGAATAAAATTTCAACTTGCTGCTAGGGAACTAGGGAAACACACACACACACACACACACACACACACACACACACACACACACACACACACACAAATAACCTTCCTAATAAGTGGAAAGGGCTGCCTTGAAAGGTTGTGGGTTCTGCTTCCTTGCTGATCTTTAAACAGAACTTGAATATTCACTTGTCAATGTGTTATAGTGGAAATTTCCTTTTGGTATATATTAGACTAGATTTGTGGGGAAGTCTCTTCCAGATCTAAAATTCTGTGATGTTGTGCTTCTACAGTAGCCGTTTAATTATTTAACAGTCATGCTACTACTGAAAACACTCAAGAGTTTTAAAACTTCTATTGATGTAGATTTTATATGCAAAAGAATGTGTACATCTTTGAAAGTCCACTCTCACTACTTAACAAAGGTTTTTTTTTTTAACATATTAAATATATTATTCCAGCCTGTTCTGATCTCCAGAGATTCTGATAGATCCCAAAATGTATGTATAAGTCTATTTTTTTAATATTATGAAAACAATCTGGGAGAGGCTTTCCAGACTTACAATAAAAACAAAACAAAGATAAAGCACCTGGGTATAATTTCTCATGAGTGATGGTTTTTACCAGGGGCAGCAGTTTTCACAAAACATCTGGATTATAATAGCTAAACTGCTCCAGTTTTTCTTAGATGTAAATGTAATATCAATCTCTAAAGCCCTCTCCCGCAGCACATAACACAACAAAAAGATTTGAAGCTTTTCTTTCTTTTTCTCAGCCTCTGTAGTCACTGAATAAATTAAGAACTATTTACATTTTGTTCACTGTTCAGCTTCATTTCTATCTAGTTTTTAACATGTGAGGTGAATGTAATGTATTCATTTTTCAAGAAAATTCTCTATTCTTCTGACACCATGCATGATTCAGCAAGACACCATCAGAGTCAATAATAGCTTTGGTGAAGTGCCCTCCTATCTCAGTCTCCCTACCAGAATACACTCATATAACAGGCATTCAACATTTTACCTGTTCCGTGTCATTGACCCTGCTGAATTACTTCTTATAATAAATATGTTAAAGCCTGCTTTGGCAGTTGACATAATGTTATCCTTGATAAACATTTAAGATTTGTGTGTTTTTATGCTTCTGAAACAATATTTTTCCTTAGTACAGTTGAAGCACTTTGTTTCCTTACATTCTAATGTCATTTGAGCCAATGTTGTTTTCACCATAATAGGTAAGTTAAGAATATTAGAAAATATCAATTAAGCTTTCCTTTAAATAATATTTTGTTGTTAAATTGCCCAAATTTCTCCCAGTATCCTGCTTCTTGCTGGAGGTAGGTGACAATCTCATAGAACAAAGATTCAAAACAGTTTGAAAATATATGCAATTCAAACCCAGTACCTATATGAACACAACTACAAAACACTTTTCACACAAATAAAATCAGATCTAACTAATTGGAAAAACATCAATTGCTCATGGCTGGGTTGAGCTAATATAATAAAAATGACAATTTTACCTAGATTAAATTACATATTTAGTGCCATACCAATCGATCTACCAAAAAATTTATTTATAGAGCTAGCAAAAATAGTGACAAATTCATTTGGAAAAACAAAAGGTCCAGAATATCGAGGCAATCAATGAAAAGAAAAGCTAGGGAAGGTGGCCTAGCCATACCATATTTTAATCTGTATTATAAAGCAGCAGTCATCAAAACTACTTGGTACTGGCTGAGGAATAGAGTAGTGGATCAATGGAATAGATTGTGTACAAAAGACTCAGTAGTCAACAATTATAGTAATATACTGTTTGAAAAACCAAAAGACCCTAGTTTTGGGGATAAGAACCCACTATTTGACAAAAACTGCTGGGAAAATTTGAATATAGTATGGCAGAAACTGGGCATAGACCATCATCTAATGCCATACACCAAAATCAAGTCTAAATGGGTACATGATCTAGGTATAAAGACTGATACTGTAAGTAATCTAGGGAAGCAAGGAATAGTTTACCTGTCAGATTTATGGAGTAGGGAAGACTTTATGACCAAAGAAGAGAGTGAGAGCATTCTAAAATGCAAAATGGATAATCTTGATTATATTAAATTGAAAAGCTTCTGTATAAACAAAGCCAATGTAACAAAGATTAAGAGGGAAGTGGGAAATTGGGAAAGAATTTTTATAATGAGTGCCTCTGATAAAGGCCTCATTTCTAAAATATATAGGGAACTAAGTAAAATCTATAAGATTACAAGTCATTCCCCAATTGATAAATGGTCAAAGATATGAACAGGCAATTTTCAGAGGTAGAAATTAAAGCTATCTACAAGCATATTAAAAAAAATGCTCTAAATTGCCATTGATTCAAGAAATGCAAATCAAAACAATTTTGAGGTACCACATCTCACCAGTCAGATTGGCTAAGATGACAAAACAGGAAAATGGCAAATGATGGAGAGGATGTGGAAAAATTGGAACACTAAAGCATTGTTGGTGGAGTTGTGAACTGATTCAGCCATTCTGGAGGGCAATCTAGAACTATGCCCAAAGGGCTATAAATAACTGCATACCCTTTGATCCAACAATAACAATTTTGGGGTTGTAACCCAAAGAGATCTTAAAAGTGGTAGGAAGACCCATATGTACAAAAATATTTATTGCAGCTCTCTTTGTGGAAAAACTGGAAATTAAGGGGATGCCCATCAATTGAGGAATGGCTAAACAAGTTGTGGTATATGAATGTAATGGAATACTATTGTGTGATAAGAAATGGGGAGGAGATGGACTTCATATTTACCTGGAGAGGCTTATACACACTGATGCTAAGTGAGAAGAGCAGGACCAGGAAAAACTTGTATACAATCATAGATACATTGTATGTGTGACAACCAACTTTGATAAACTGAACTCTTCTCAGCAATGCACACTTATAAGACAACTCCACAAGTCTCAGAATGGAGGGAGATGTCTACATTCAGAGCAAGATCTAGAAAGAACAGAGTTTAAATGGA
The DNA here is from genome assembly GCA_028627135.1 of Pseudochirops cupreus. NCBI lineage: Eukaryota > Metazoa > Chordata > Mammalia > Diprotodontia > Pseudocheiridae > Pseudochirops > Pseudochirops cupreus. The sequence continues at coordinate 318,546,901 of CM053582.1, read as the reverse complement.
GACTGAAGCAATCTACATGCTAGCGTTCTTTTCCATGTTTGGTTTTCTTTCTTTTTTCCCATTGTTCACGCCATTGGCTACAACCCTTCCATACAACCTGACTAATGTCCAATGTGAAAGTATTTGCAGATCCTATACTTGATTGCATGCCGCCATGGATGGGGGGTGGTGGAGAGGGAGGAGAGAAAATTTGAAACTCAGGGGATTGTAGAACTGAATCTTGTAAACTATAAGTAAATAAATAAATTAATTTAATTTTTAAAAAGGGAAAAAATAAAACAAAATAAATAAAATAAAATAAGAAGGGAGTAAACAAAAAAAACAAAATAAAATATCATCCCTTCTTATTAAAAAAAAAAAAGAAAATATATGCAATTTTCTACAAACTTGGATCTCCCACCTCTGAAAAGGAGGGAAGGAACCACCTTCTGATATGTCTTCTTTGGGGCTGCTTGTTTTTGTAAGTCATTTTCCATTGTTTTATGGTAGTTCTTCTTTCCTTTTAAGTTGTCATAGCCACTTTTATATTGTTTTCTTGGTGCTGTTTACTTCATTTTTCACCACTTTATGTAAATCTTTCTGCAGGTTTTACCTTTATAGAAATATATTTATATTTACTCTATGTGAAAAGACATTATGGTCATGTATTGATCTTTTAGGCCATAACCACATACCAAATAGCATAATATACTGAGATACCAATTGCGTTTCTAACAGAAAAGTCTTACATATGTGTGTGTATGTAATGTACATATTTACAAATATATGTGACTATATATATACATGTATGTGCTCATATATATATATATGTGTATGTATGTATATATACATGTATTATCACTGTGACATCTCAAAATTTTTTTTCCATTGTAGGTGCATTGGGATCTATGTGAACATTGCTTACTGGAGTGTTAATAGTCAGTTGATCAATAAGCATTTTTAAACACCTGCTGTGTGCCAGGAACTATGCTAAGAAATTAGAGATATAAAGGAAGGCAAAATAGGTTTCTGTACTCAAGGAGTTCTCAATGCAATATATCATTTTGTAGAAATGATGCTTTAGTGTCTGCATGAGAAGCAGTATAGAGTAGCAGAGGGAAAACTGGCTTGTAAGCTGAAAAATAAAAAATAAAAATAAAAAAACCCTAGGTTTAAGCTCCATCTCTTACCCATACTGGCTATATGACCCTGGGCAAATCATTTAGTTTCTTGGTGATTTAGGTGACTTTCTAATACTATAAACTGCACAGAAGTGCTGGCATGAATTAGTAGAGGAATTTTCCTTACCTAAGAACCACCCATACCAGTGAAATCACAGGAGGTCCCTACCTCTTGTTCATAGTCCTTAATAATTTATTTATTCTTCACCTCAAAACAGGCCAAGGTCTCCCACTACACTCAGAGGAATCTTCAGTCATCTTGACCTGCATCTTGCCACTAGACCCAGTTGACTCCAGAGGACAAAGTGAGGCTGGTGACGTTGCACAGCCCTCTTTCACTTAAACCCAATTCACTTGAATATTATCAGATCACCTCCCTGATATCATGGTCCTCTTGGAGAACAAAGGACAAACAACAATTTTCAGTGAATAGTAGTAGGAGCTATCCCCACTGGAAACACAACTGGAACTGGCCAATTGTGCAACATAGCTCTTTTCTTTCTTTCTTTTTTTCTTTCTTTTCTCTCTTTCTTTCTCTCTTTCTCTCTTTCTGTCTCTCCCCCTCTTCTTCTCTTCCTATCTTTCCTCCTCTGCCTTCTTCTCTCCTCTCCTCCCCTTCTTTCCTTTTGTCCACATAAGGTATCATACCCTTACCTGCAGGTGTTCTGCCCAAAGGAATATAAATTTTTATCACTGACACCTCACAAGATATCTTGGGATTTATGGGATAGATTTTTTTTTCTTAAGGACCATGTCTTAAACCCAAATCACTGTGACTTTCATTGATTGCCCAACGATAGGTTCCAAACCAAACTCCGCTTGGTCATAGTTTGGGTCCTGATTGTCTTAGACTGAATGTAAATAGTAATTTATTTTCTCTTTTGTCCAGAAACCCTGAGGGTCTTCCCTTCCCAGGTGGATTTTTCTTTTGATTAGATAAAAGAGGCTGTTCTTTGCCTCAATTTTCACTTAGCCTTAGTCACTAAATGGATGTTGCCACAGTTAAAGTGAGATCTGGGAAAGACCTCAGCTTAAAAAGACCAAGGTCTCCCTTTGCATCCTGGACCATCTCTAGTTGTCCTGATCTATATCTTGCCGTTGGACCCAGGTGGTTCTAGAGGAGAAAGTGAGGTTGGTGACTTTACACAGCTCTTCCTCACTTAAATCCAACTCCTTTGCATGTCATGGCATTATCTTCTTGATATCATGGTCCTCTTTAAGAATGAAGACAAACAACAACCTAATAAAAATTTAGAAATTTACATTCCAAAAATTTGTGTCTTAAACTTATGAATGACTAATAGCAACCCAATAAGGAATTGAATATAACCAATAGAGCTTCATGTCCAAAAATTCAAATGACCTCTTCACAAATTGATTATCTTTTAGTAAATATATAAGATAATATGTAAGCATTCTAAAGAGCACTTTAAAATTAAAAAAATTTAAAATTTTAAAATTTAAATTTAAAATTTAAAAATTCTCTTCAGAAGAATTAATTAATTTTCTTTTTGCTTTACAAGTAAGCAATGATTAATTATAGAAAACATGTTTACTTAAATTTTCCCCCTTAATATGTTGCTAATATAAAATTTGTCTTTATCTTCTAGGTATTATTTTTTTTCATCTAATATCTTCACCCTTTGCCTTAACTGTGAAAATTTTATTATTCATGGGAGACGAACCTAAAAATGCTTTTGAAAGGTAACTTCCTACTTCTCCAGAACTTTAATGATCCTTTTAATGATGATTGGTGTGAGTACTCATTCCAGTGTTTTCAGATTTCAACTTCTTTGTGACTTAATATGTGGTCTTTTAGGTGCTTCTGTGGTTAAAAAATGATTGCCTATGTTTAACCTAATAGGCCTCTCTAAACTTAGACAAAAATACTTAAGGACAAATTTAGCTATCATTGAACCCTATACTCGAATATTTTCTAGCTTGGTAGGACTTAGCAGGTTTTATAGATTAATCACATTTACATCAAAAAACTCAAAAGTAAATGATTTGCATAATGAATTATCAACATACAGGCCTTTAAAAGGCCTGTCTCCTTAAAAAGGAATCAATGATTTATTTTTACTTTTTAAGAAGCACAATGTCAGTTCATTTGACATTTGACTAAAGTTATAGTCAACAGAGTACCTAGAAACATAATTCCAATCAACACCAATATTTTCATTCACTCCAGTGATTTCTTTAAAAATAATCACAGGTGGCAAAAATTGTGAAAAAAAAATGAATCTATTGATGAAATGGTATGGACGTTTCATTTAATCTCTTGGCTCTTTTTTTTTATCACTATACAATCAATTTTCAATTACAAAATACTTTGATGAAAATGTAGGATCTTTTTGCCACATATTTCCTTTTGATTCTTCTCTCAATTTCATTTTTTGGTCTTTTTTTTGCTGTTATTAACACTTTTCTCACCAAATCAAACACCAAATGGGCATTCTTGCTTTAACCATGATTTTAACAGGAAATCTACAAATGTTTCTTCAAATTGTACAATTACTTGACTTTAAGTATATCATCTTGATCCTGTTAAAATAATATCTTTTCCACATTTTAAAAAATATTTTAATATGAATATTTTTCTGATTTTCATTGATTAGTATATTAGTATTATTTTTGTTATCAATATTATTGGTTATCTTTGTAGAGTTTTTTATTTTTTTATTATCCTAGAATTTCTGGTATAAATAAAATCTTGTCATAATTAACACTTTTTAAAAATAAGATGATGATGATGATGATGATGATGATGATGATGATGATTACTTCAGTATGCTTCACCAGTATTGATTTTCATTTTCTTTCTCTGCTTTATCTGGTTTTGGTTTGACCATCAGGACCATATTTTTCTCATGTAAAGAATTTGATAACATGTTTTTTTCACTATTTTAGAGAATTTTTCATTTTTCGAAAGTCATTTGTTCTTGTAAGTAGAAAACCATTTGTAAATCTATCTAGATCCAGAATTTTCTTTTTTGTTTTGAGGATTCACTCATAATTGTTTCCAGTTTCTCATTATGAAATTGAATTAGATTCTTTATTTCATGTTTTGATGGTCCAGATTTTAATAGTCTTGTGTAACAAAAATGCAATATTCACAACACTCATGGTAGTTATGAATATGTTGGTATAGTTGTGAATTACAAAATGTAACAGGATCTCCACATGGAGGATAGGAGCAAAGCCTTTATTTAAATACCAGAAAACTGAGTCCCAGAACCAGAAAGCCAAAGTCATTACAGTAACCATGAAGTTGGTACACATGATTAATGCAGTGAACACCCATATTCCCAAGCCTTCACAACAGAACAGGCTCCCTCAAGCAGGGATCCTCTTCTCATTCACAGTAATTTCTCCCTGGTTCTTGGAAGTTCTCAGCAGAGATTCCCATAGAAAAGATCTTAGCAGAAGTTCCCAGAAGAAAGGTCTTTGCAGAAGCTCTGTTCTCAAAATCAAAATCACTTTTCTCCTGTTCTCAAATCAAAATCATTTTCTCCAACCTCCACATGGCTTGCTCTAAGAAGTTCTTCAAGAAGTTTCACAAGAAGTTCTGACTGTCCAGCTTGTGCTCTTCCTTATATACAGTATTAGCTCCTCCCTGTTTTGCCTCTTCCTGTTATATCAGCAACTTCTTCCCAAGGTGTTTACTTCTGTGTTAATTAAATAGCTTAAATAAGGTGTTAACTTGAAACAAGGTGCTAAGTTCCTGCTTACTTGACAATACAAAGGGGCATGGAAGATCTTCAGATTCCATTAACATTACATCTTGTAAATATAAATCAGTGCAATTTAATTACTTCAATTTGGATAGCAGATATTTGGGTTTTGTAGTTTCTGATATATATTCCTAAAAATTTGTTTCTATTAATTCAAAATTATCCATCACAATCTGCTCCCTTCCTGTCTTTCCAGTCTTCTTACATTTTACTCTCTTCTACATACTCTACAAAAAATATCACTGGCATTCTTGGGGTTCCACAACTCCAGACAGTACATTTTCACGTGGCATACCTCATTTCTGGAATATTCTCCTTCATCACCTTTGCCTCTTATTGTTTTACGTTAAATCTGAGTTCAAAGTCTACCTTCTATAGGAAGACTTTTCCAGATCTTATTGCCATTTTCTTGTCATTCTTTCTGAGTTTTAGGTTCCAATTGTGCTCTACATATCTTGTGTATTTATACACTTATTTATATGTGACTTTCCCCATTTGAATGTGAGTTCCTTGAGGATGGGGAATATGTTTTTGCCTTTCTTTTTATCCCAAACACTAAGCAAAGTTTCTAGCTGATAGCAATTGCTTAACAAATGCTTGTTGACTGATTGATTTTCTGTTATGTTACTCAGAATCTTAGGAGAGAAGAAACACCACAATTAGCATCTTACTATCTAAGTCTGCTTCTGATTCAATTATACTTTTGTCAAGTTATATGAATGCTATACCATTCAGTGCACATATTTAATATGGATTTTATGTCATTATCAACTGTCCATTTCTAAATATTACAGACTTCTGTTGTTCTCTCTTAACTGTATCTGTTAATACTGTTGCCTGGTATGAGATATTGATTGCCAATCAATCCAACAACAAGCATTTATTAAGAGTTTCCTATGTTGCTAGGAACTATGCTAAGTATATGGGACTTTATAAAGAAAGGTCAAAAACAATCACTACCTTCAGAAAGCTCAGTCTAATGAAAGAGATTATGTGAAAAAAAGTATGAACAAGCAAGACAAATATAAGATAAATTGGAAGTAATCTCAGAGGAAGGAAGAACATTAAGTACAACTTAGAAAAGTCTTCTTCCATAAGGTAGGATATTGACTCAACTTGAAGGAAGCCAGAGAAACCAAGTGGAAGAGATGAGAAGGCAGAGCTATTCAAATATACAAGACGACCAGTGAGAATGCGCAGTCAGAAAATGGAGTGTTTTGTATAAGAAATAGCAAAAAGGCCAGTGTTACTATATTTCAGAGTTTGTGGAGGGTAAAAGGAGCATAAAAAGCCTAGAAAGATAGACAGGGTCTAGGTTATAAAGAGTTCTGTTACACAAGTCAAAGTCTTAGAGAGGCTAGTAGAAGTCACCCATAATTAGGGTCTTCTAAGTCTGCTTGTAATTCAGATCCTGAAGGCCATTGAATGAGGGAAGGTATTGACATGACCAATCACAAAATTTGGAATGATCACTTTAATATCTAAGTGGAGAATAAACTGGAGAGAGGGGAGATTTGAGGTATGGAAGCCAAACAGAACATTATTTCAATAAGCTAGGTATGAGATAATCAGGACCTGAACAAGGTGATGGCAATGGCAGAAGAGATAATGAGTTGTATACATGAGAGGTGAAGGTAAGATTGACAGGATTCCAGCAACAGATTAGATATGGCGTGTGTGTGTGTGTGTGTGTGTGTGTGTGTGTGTGTGTGTGTGAGTGTGTGTGTATGAGAGAGAGAGAGAGAGAGAGAGAGAAAGAGAGAGAGAGAGAGAGAGAGAGAGAGAGAGAGAGCAAGAGAGAGAGAGAGAGAAAGAACCATGCCTAGGTGGTGAACCTGAATTCGTAGTTGGGAGAGGGTAAGTTAGGGAATAGGGATGTTAGTAAGAGGGAAAGGTTCTGTGGAAAGGATGAATTCAGTTTAGGATATGTTGAGTTTAAGATGTTTTTGAAATGTTGAGTTAGAAAGAGGAAAAAGCCTTGTCATGATAATCTAGAGAAGCAAGTATCAAAAAAAAGGATGATTGTCAATATCACTGATTTCAGAGAATTCAAGAATGAAAACTGAGACATTTAAGATATTTTAACAGCTTCATAGAGAGTGGTATCCATTGAATAACAATAACGAAAACCAGACTATAATGAGTTAAGCAGAGAGCAAGGGGGAAAACAGAGTTACTAATTGTAGTTGGCCTTTGAAAATTTGACTATGAAAAGATGGAGAGAGATAGGATAATAGCGGCCAGATACGAACAGATCAAAAGAGGGTTGTTGTTTCTTTTTGAGGATGGGGCAAGCATGTGTATATTTGTAGACAACATAGATGCAACTCATATACAGAGAGAGATTAAAGATTAATGAGAGCATTAAGTATAAGGGGAGCAATCTTCCAGAGAAAATGAGATGGAATAGGATTATGTGTGTGTTGGAGGATTTGGTTGGCAAGGAAAAGGATCACTTCTTCATGTGAGACAGGATTAAAGGAGCAGGTAAGACAGTGGTGGAAGAATTCTGAATGAAGAAATTAAGTTGATTCAATCTCACCATGAGAGCCCAGTTGAGATTACAACACATAAATTTGTAGTGGACACATTTAGCAAGATTTTGTGATTTTTCTCCAACTTTTCATAATAGCATGTGAATGACAGCAAGTGGGAGAAATAATTCAAGGCTTTTATTTGATAGGGCAAGATCAGTGACAAGATTAAGTATCAAAAGACCTCTACTTTTTTTTTTAAATTTAGAATCTGCTGTGTACTAGGTCTTGTGTTAAGCAATGGGAATAAAAAGAAAAAAAAATAGTTCCTTCCCTTGAAAAGCATATATTCTTTTGAATGAAAATAGTAATAATAGAGGTAAGTAAATGAAAAATATATATATATGCAAAGTAGTTTCAAGGAAGGAAGAAATTAGCCACTATATAAATCAAACAAATACACATATTTTAATGCGTCTAGAACATAAAACAAGACAAAGGAAAAGTAATATGCAATAGTACAGAAAGAGTAGACTGGAGACATATTTTAAAGGATCTTAAATACCAAAAAGAGTTTGAATTTAACCTAGGAGCAACTCGGAACCCCTGGAGCTTTTTGAGCAAGTGAGTGAACTGGTCAAAAATATACTTCAGAAATACCAGATTGTCAGCTGTGTGGACAGTGACAGAGCTCAGAGACTAAAAGCATGGAGAATAAGGAGGTTATTGCAACAATTTCAAGTGAGTGTTTATGAGGTTTTGAACTACAGCAATGGCCACAAGAGTGTTGAGGAAATGGATCTGAGTTTTGTGCTAATAGAATTGGCAATGCTTAAAAACAGGTTACATGTGAATCATGAGTAAGAGGGAAGAGGTGGAGCAAAATTCCAAGGTTTCAGACCTAGGTAATTGGAGATATGATGCCTTCAGAAGAAAAGGAAAAATTAAAAAGAGATGAAGGTTGAGGTGGGTCATAAGCAGAGACAATGAGTTGTATTTTATAATAGTTGCATTTAAAATGCTTGTATCATATCTTATTGATAATTAGTAAAGTGAGCCTAGAATTCAGGAGAGAGAACATGGTGGATGGATAATTTTTATGTCTCACTTGCATAGAGATGATACCTTAACCCTCGGATGCTGATAAGGTTATGAGAGATACTGTAAAGAGAGGAAATAATTAGAGGAACAAGATCAAAGTGATGTGATGTGTGAATAATGTGGGTATAATGAGAGTTCAATGTATCAAACTTTTCCTGGGTTTTATTGAGTTCACCAGCAAGAGAGCCCTACCTTGATGGGGAAAGTTTCCACAGAGTGAGTTTACATGGGGCTTATATATGCTTAAACCACAAATGAGAGGGGTGGCTTAAGGCAAAAGGAGATTGGTAGGGGATGTTGGAGGAGATGGGTGGTTAGATAAGATTCTTTGACCTAAATGACTAAACTGATTCCTGCAATCAGAGAACCTTTGAAGTCTTCCTTAATAGATATTGTCACACAGAGTATTCTTCTGGAAGGATCATTAGGATGGAAGCATGGCAAAGAGGCCTTTTATTTGTTGAGCTAATTTATAATATAAGATGGAGGGAGTTATGCTGAGTTTACCAAGATAGAGAAAGTTGTGCTCAGTTTGTGATGCACAAGTACACTCATATACAATGAGTGTAGATATTTATAGCAAAGGATGGTGAGATACTGAGGGATTGCATAGAGGTAGAAGAATAACTGGGGGAAAGGATGTCCTGAAACATTACAGATGAAAGAATTTTCAGAAGAAAGGCTAAAGTTTATTAAGTGTTGTGTGTAAAGCCAAGCACAAGCAGCTTTCCAGAGGACTGCTGCTGTGAACAGCTTCAAGGTTCTGATTGCATAGTATAGCAAACTCTCTATTTATTCAGAAGTAAATTAAGGCAAAACATTCACAGAAAATCAAGGTGCAGCTTTACCATGTCACAATTCAACAACTTAACACTAAAATGGCCATGTATTTTTCACCAGAGTGATCACATAGTTTTAAGCAAAGTACATTCATTTAGTTAATCACAAAGTCCTTAATTCAATCACAAAGTACAAAAGTCAAAGTCCTCTACCCATGGGGTACAATTAAGTTACAATTTCATCAGTCACTATTCAGTACCTTCTTAAGGGGTAGTGGAAAGTACAAGGGCCATTTATCCCTAGATTACAAATAATTTATAATTTCATCAGTCACTACTCAGCAGCCAATTTTTTCAGTCACTACTCAGACAATTTCATTAGTCACTACTCAGTACCCACAGAGAGGTCTTTCATCTTGACTCAAGGCAAGCTTTCAGCTTCCATAGTTCCTCTTCCATGGTCCCAGCTCCTGTCCAAATCTCCACCAATGGCCACCTGAGTTCAAAGGCAGACAGCTCCCAGTTCCTTGTCCAGCTCTCCATGCAATTCTGCTCCACTTTGGAGCTCACAGTGTCCAGTCCACCTTAAGTTCTTCTCAGTTTCTGTTCCTGGGAAGAGAGAACTTACAGAGCCACAACAATATCTGCCTAAATCAAGTTTAGCCAAATTACAACAATATTCACACACAGGGTCGGCACTATCATCTCAATTGACTTCGTGCCTGTGAAATCAACATAGACCCAAAACAGACAGAAAAAGTATGACACCACAATCATGCTTCTTCTGGCAACCCTGACTGGCCCTCGGAAGTCTTCAGCACCTCTGGCTGGTTCTGGGAAGCTCTCAGGAGGAGTTTGGCTGGCTCTCAGAAGAAGCTCCACTGCCACAAGTTCTGTTCTCAAAAATCAAAATCACTTTATCCAACCTCCATGCAGCTTGCTTCAAGAAATTGTCTCAGTTCTCATTTCTCTTCTCAGTTCTTCTCAATTCTCAGTTCAGTCTTCAGTCCAACAGTAGCAACCCGAGCCCAGCCTCCAGATACTTTCTGAGAGACATTCTCTCTCTCTCTCTCTCTCTCTCTCTGTTTCTCTCTCTCTCTCTCTTCCTCTCTCTCTCTCTCTCTCTCTTCTTCTCTCTCTCTCTCTCTCTCTCTCTCTCTCTCTCTCTCTCTCTCTCTTTCTCTTTCTCTCTCTCTCTGGCAGTAGCTGCACTGCCTCCACTATGCCTGCCCCTAGAAGTTCTGACTCTCCCAGCTGGGGCTTGTCCTTATATACAGTATTAGCTCCTCCCTGTTCAATCCCTTCCTGTTATGACAGCAACAGGGGTTCATACCTTCTGTTTCTTTACAAAGACTTAATTTGAAACTAAGTGCTAAGTACCTGTTAGCTTGGCAATACAAAGGGATCTTCAAATTTCATTACTATTATGTTGTTTCAGGGTCAAGAAAGATAGGAACATTTTAGAGGAAACCGTGGTATCTGGCAGGTCCATGATCATTGATGATCATGGAAAGAGTAGTTTCAATTGAGTGAAGCTAAAAAAACAGATTGCAAGAGCTTAGAAAATGAGTGAGAGGAGAGAAAGTGAATGCAATGAATGTAGTCAACTTTTGCTAAGAGCTTAGCTGTGAAAAGTAAAAAAAAGATATGATTACTTGTTGAGTAAAAGATTTTTGGGGGGGGGGTAGTGATGAGAAATGATATTGTTGTTGGGTGCAGGAGGGAAAGAAAGGGCAGAGTGAAATGAAGTGGAATAGAAATCAACAGATAAAAAAGACTTCGAAAATTATAGAGGAAAATGAGACATTTAGTCTGGGAGGAGAATTTTTTGAAGAGATAGCAAAGAATGCTATTAAGGGCCTAAGTAATAGGTAAAGAACAACTTCTTTCTCAGAGCCAAAAGCAAAAGGGAATACAAGAGCAAATAATGAAGGGGATGGTAGTTTGTAAGGACAATCTAGAAAATGGAGTAAAAAAGAGGGAATTAGCAATAATGGACTTTATTTTCTTCAAATGGGAAGAGGTGAGGTAACAAAAAAAAATAGAAGCAGTACAAGAAGAAACTGTTTGAGAAAAAGGGAACTTTCTTAACAATGGACAATGATTCCAAAGGGCAAAATGGAAGGCAAAGGCAGAGCTGGATTTTGGAGTTGACTTTTCAAGGCATTCTTCTCCTCATTGGCTTTTTGGGCCTCTTTTGTCATTTGAGTTAATCTATTTTTTAAGTTGTTAATTTCTTCAGTCAGGTTGTTGACTCTTTTCATGATTTTCTTGCATCATTCTTATTTCTCTTCCCAATTTTTCTTCCACTTCTCTCATTTGGTTTTCAAAATGTTTCTTCAGCTGATCTCTAGCTTTTTGGCAATCTTCATGTTTCTTGGAAGCTTTTGGGTGGGAGTTCTGACTGCATTGTCTTCCTGCCTTTCCCTGCTTTGTTCCTTCTTTTCCCCAAAGAAGGAATCTAGGGTTTGGTTGCTGTTCTTACTTTGCTTCCTATGCTTATTCATGGTCACCATTCAATGATTTTTTTTTTTAGTTCTGTGGAACTCTGCTTCCAGAGAGAACAGCTCTGTCCCAAATTGCTGGGGTTTTCCCAGCTGCCAGGGCTTTTAGGAGGCTTCTGGGTCCCTCCCCAGCTCTAGCTCACTGAAAAAAAAAACCTCAGGACCACCACCCAAGACCACAATCTGGATCCAGGACACTCAACGCTAGAGCACTTGGCCTCTGAGCGATCGCTTGGCCCCCCTGCTGTCTGCAGGCTGGGAGCTCTGAAGCAGCAATGTGGAGGTGGGTGCAGAACCTCCATTTTCCACTTCTTTGCCCTGGAGGCAGCTTGGCCAGACCCACTTTTCTTATCAGGTTTTTAGCCAAGTTCCACTAACCTGAGTCCTTTTTTCTTATGGCTGGATAATTCTGTGGATACTGCCACAGCTGTCACAGATCCACTCTCCTGAAGCTCCAGCCTTGGCCAGGCTTGGCTTGTCTAGCCGCCCCTGGGGCAAAAACCACCATTTCAGGCTGTGCTGGTTTCTGCTCTCAGAGTTGAAATGGTTGCTTTGAGCTGAGCTGCCTTCAGCAGGAAATATATCCGTGTGTGTTTTAGAGCCCTAGAATTTGTTTAGAGTCATATTTTTTGGGTATTTGATGTAGCTGTGCTGCAGCTGCGATTTCTTGCTGCTCCTACGTAGCCACCTTGACTCCGCCCCCTGGATTTTGGAGTTGAATGGCTGAAATTAATTGAGATTCAGTTTAAGGAATTAAATTCTACTCCAAACCTATATTCTACTGTGACTTTGTATGAATTTTTTTTCAGAGCTTTTCTTATATATATAAGAATGCTTTGATTTGATTTCTAGTCCACTTTGCTATTATCCTTTGGTTTATGCATGAATTCATTTCATATGCATACAAAGTTCAAATACTCAGTCAAGTTTATTTTTCACCTTATAAATTTATCTTCTTTTCTTTGTCTCCCTCTTTCCTTTGGTCCCTTACTTCCCTCCCTCCTGGCTCCCCACCATTCCTTTCTCCCCTTCTTCCTTTCCTCCCTCTTTCTTTCCCTTTGCCTTTTTTCTTTCTCTCCTTCCTTCTCTTCCTCTTTACCTCCCTCCCTTTGTTCCTTCTTTCCTTTTAACAATATAACTTAGCAATTTTTAACATTCATTAAAAAATAAGTTTGAAGTTTTGTCCCTTCCTGCCATTTCCCACTGACAATTGAGAAGACAAAAAAAAATGTGGTATGAATTCCGCATTTTGAATCTTTGTAATGCCAAGCAAAAGCAACTTCCAGGTTCAGATTATGAGCATGGCAAACTCCATTTATTCAGTAACAGGTTAAGGCAAAACATTCACAGAAAATCAAAATATAGTATAACTCAATAATTTAGTAAGTCCTCAATTCAATTGCAAAGTACCAAGATCCAAGTACCCCACCCCTGGGCAGTGCAATAGTCAAAGTAGCCCACTCCTGGGCAGTATATTCATTTAGTCAGTCAACAAAGTCTCTCTTCTCAAATGGAGATTAGTTTCCAATCAAGTTCTCAGCAATCTCTGTTCCTGGGGAGACAAGGCTTAACAAAGTCACAAGATACATTGCCAGTGTGCTCATTAATCCATTCTTTGCCTGCAGAACAGACCAAGAACTCCTGAAAACATCAGCAAGACCATCTTCCAGGATTTCTGTAAACATACAACAAGAAAATCCTTCTTCAGATCTTCTGAACCAACAGCAAGTTTCCAGGGCCTCTGCAACAACAGCACTGTCCTTCATTAGCAGATGAATCTGGCAAAACAACATCAAAACAGACAGACAAAATACTGGTGTCAGAGCCATGCCTCCTCAGTTCTTGACAGCTCCATCCAAGTGGCAGTTCTCAAAAGTCCTAGGCAGCTCCAAATAGCCCTCAGCAGTTCCTCTCTCAGCAACTCTGGCCCGTGGAATTTCTCCTCCCTCTCTCTGTCTCCAAGATACTGCTCCACAAAAATTATTCTGGCCTCCTCTGCTTGGTCTTTTTTTCTGCTTGGGCTTCTCTCTGCTTGTGCCTCTCTCTAAATCCATGCCACCAGCTCCTCCCACTTCAGGTCTCTCTCTTCACTTCAAGAAGTTCATCCCACAAGTGGGATTCACAAGCTCTAGGTTTCAATACTCAACCCAAAAACCAAGCCAATACAGGGGGATCTTTAAATTCCATTACCATTACAGTCATGTAATGATATGAGGCATGTTTTAAAATTTCCATATGAGTCATGTTTTAAAAATAAGGCAAGAAAAATAAAGTGAAAAAATTATACTTCAATATGCACTAAGACCTCATCAGTTCTCTCTCTAGAGGTGGATAGAATTTTTCATCATTACTCCTTCTCTGTAATTTTCTGCCATTGTATTCATCAGAATAACCAAGGCACTCATTGTTACTCATTGTAGAAAATTGCCATTACTGTGTACAATGTTCTGGTTCTGCTCTCCTCACTCTGTATCAGTTGATATAAGCCTTCCTAAGGTGGTTGTTGTTGTTATTGTTGTTATGAAACATCCTGCTCATCATTTCGCATATTACAACAGTATTCTATCATAATCAAATACTGCAACTTAGTCAACCATTCCTCAGTTGATAGGCGTCCCCCCAATTTCCAATTCTTTGCCACCACAAAAACAGCTACTATAAATATGTCTGTACAAGTACATCCTTTACCTTTCTAAAAAAATCTCTTTGAGATACACATTTAGTAGTGTTTTTGCTGGTCATAGGGCATATACAGTTTTATTGCCCTTTGGGCACAAAGCTTCACTAATACTGTTTTAGTGTTCCATTTTCCACATGCCCTCCAAAATTTGTAGCTTTCCTTTTCTTTCATGTTAGCCTATCTAATAGGTGTGAGGTGGTACATCAGAGTTGTTTTTTTATTTTATTTTATTTTATTTTAAATTTATTTTATTAAATTTTTTTTGAGTTACATATTTTCTCCCCCTCTTTCCCCTGCCCACCACCCCAAAACAGCCATCCCAGTGTTTCCCCCCTCCCC
>CM053582.1:318511967-318531630 GCA_028627135.1 Pseudochirops cupreus | reverse complement strand
AAAAAAAAAAAGGCTGGGACAAATGGTAAAAGGGATACAAAAAAAATTACTGAAGAAAAAAAAATAGCAGAATTGACCAAATGGAAAAGAAGTTACAAAGGGTCACTGAATAAAATAATTCCTTAAAAATTAAAATGGAGTAAATGCACACTGATGACTTTATGAGAAAGGATGAATTCATAAACCAAAACCAAAGATGGAAAAAATAGAAGACAATGTGAAATATCTCATTGGAAAAACAACTGACACAGAAAATAGCTTCAAAGAGATAATTTAAAAATTATTGCACTGTCTCGAAGCCATCATTAGAAAAATAATCTAGACATCATCTTTCTAGAAATTATCAAAGAAAACTGCCCTGAGGAAACAGAGGGTAACATAGAAATTGAAAGAATCTACCAATAACCTCATGAAAAAGATCCCTGAATGAAAACTCCCAAGAATATTGTAGCCAAATTCAAGAGCTCTGGGGTCAAGGAGAAAATACTGCAAGCAGCCAGAAACCTATATCAAATTGCTTGCCTTCTCAATAAGGGGCCTGGGGATGGAGGAAGAGAGAGAATTTGGAACTCATTTTTAAAAGTGAATGTTAAAATTTTTTTTATATGTAATTAGGGAAAAATAAAATACTAAATAAATATTTTTAGAAGGTGATAGAATTCTGTGAATCCATTAGAGTCAGGAGGTTGGTTTTTTTTTTATCTTAGTATTTTTTTTAAATAGCTGGCTCTATTTCCTTTTTTGAGATTGGATTATTTAAGATCTCTATCTTGTCTTCTTATAGTTTGTATATTTTAAAATTTTGAAAGTATTCCTCTATTTATGTTATTGGTTTTATTTGCATATAATTATGCAAAATTATGTTGTGAGTATGCCTTTTATTTCCTCTGATTTTGCTGGGATCTCACCTTGCTCCTTTGTAATTTTATTGATTGGATCTTTTGTTCTCTTCTTTTTCATTAGATTTGTTAAGGATTTATCAATTTTGCAAGTCTTTTCAAAGAATCAATTTTTAGTTTTATTTATTATTTCTATGGGTTTTTGTTTCAGATTGTCAAGATTGTCTCTTTTGTGCTTATTTTAGGGAATTTTTAGGGAATTCTTCAGAAGAAGACAACAAAGTCAAAACTTTTACATCCAAAGCCACCAAGAGAAATATGAAATGGTCACAGATCATGGAAGAGCTTAAAAAGGATTTTGAAATGAAAAATCAATTTTTTATTCCTCTCTTTTTCTATTTGGTTAATGTTTGTAAGGATGCGATTTTTTTTTTCCTGAGGACCACTTTAGTTAATTCCCAAAAATTGTGATATGTTGTTTTACAGTATCATCTTCTCTTTACATAGTTATTGATTATTATATGATTTGTTCGTTGATTCACTTATTATTTAAGGTTTCATTGTTAAACTTTGCATTTGGATCATTATCTTTTGTTCACAGCTCCTGAAGCAATGCTTATTTTTATTGTTGTCAGTAAATGAAGTATTTACTATTTCTGCCTCTTTACATTTGTTTGTATTATCTCTGTCCTGTATTGCATGATATTTTTTTTAAGTTCCATATGATGCTGAAAATTGTGCATGTTCTTTTGCTATCACTTTTAGAAAACAATGTCTTTTAACTAGTTTTTCCAGAAATTCTCAGTTCTGTATTCTCACTTAAGTTTCTCTTTTTCCGACTTTTCTAAAACAGATGAGATATTGAGGTCTCCTATCACTTTTGTATTTTGTATTACTATAGATTTTTCTTTTTGCTTTTTGGAGGTGGGCAGGCAGGGTGATTGGGTTAAGTGACTCATTCAAGGTCATATGGCTAGTAAGTATTAAGTGGCTGAGGCCACATTTGAATTGAGGTCTTCCTTACTCCAGTGCTGGTGCTCTATTCACTGCTCCACCTAGCTGCCCCTATTACTGTAGATTTTTAAAACTCAAAAATGCTTTCATTATGAATTAATATGCTAAGGCTTGCTCACTTACTGACTAAAACGATCTTGTCAATATTCCTCTATTTATTCTGCCCAAGACTGAATTACTTTTTTTAGTAGCATCATCCCTCTATTGGTTTATGTTAAGTTTACTATTACCTAAAAACTGTGTATCTATTAAAAATAAACTTCTGCCAAGCAAACTCTCTCCCATCATATTAATATGTAGTTGTGAACCGAAATGTACTATTTGTCATTTTCTCATTTTTTATCAATCAACTAGTATGTATTAAGTACCAATTTTGTGCCAGCTACTAAGCTGGAGATATAAGGAAAGGTAAAAGATAGTTCCTGTTTTTCAAAGAGTTCAAAGACTAATGAGGGTGGGGCAGGGAAAAAACATACAACTCTTATGTGGAAACAACATTATACAGGGTAAATTGGAAATAATCTCAGAAGGAAGAACTAGGATCAAGGAAGAAAATAATTTGTTCAGCATTGCCCCAGTTGATGGGCATCTCCTCAATTTCCAATTCTTTGCTACCGGAAATAAGCCACTATAAATAATTTTGTGCACATAGGTCCTTTTCCTTTTTAAAAATCTCTTTTGGGATACAGACCTAGTAGATGTATTACTAGCACTTTGGGCATAGTTCCAAACTGCTCTACAGAATGGCTGAATCAGTTCACAACTCCACCCACAGTGCATTAATGTCTCATCTTTCCCACATCCCCTTCAACATTTATCACTTTCCTTTTCTGTCCTATTAGCCAATCTAACAGATGTGAGGTAATACCTCAGAAATATTTTGATTTGTATCTCTCATCGGTAGTGAATTAGGGCATTTTTTTCATATGTCTATAGATAGCTTTATTTGATCTGAAAACTGTTCATATCTTTTGATTATTTATCAACTGGGGAATGGTTCCTAATTTTTACAAATTTGAGTCAGTTCCCTATATATTTGAGAAATGAGACCTTTATCAGAGAAAGTTACTTTAATTTTTTTTCACAGTTACTATTGCTACCTCTATTTCCTTCCAATAGACTATATATATAACCCTAAAAAATTGTCCTTACACACTATTCTTATTGGAAGCAAGGTATTCTGTGTTCAATACCTTTTTTTTGTATTAGCAGTTTTTACCCAACCAACCCCTATGGCAAACTCCTGACACAAATTACTTGTAGACTATTCCTGTCAGCTTCTTTGTAGGCACAGCTGGTCAGAGTGCATCAGTATCATCATTAACTTGTAGCAGACATCAAGCCTTTTTGTATTAAGTTTCATTTTATTTTTTTAAAATATTTTATTAGTTCCTTTTGTTCTTATGCTACAATAATTTCCCAGTGAATGTTTTCACAAGATGTTCCCTTATAACAAGAAAAAAATCAAGAAAAGCCAATTATTTTAAAACCCTTGGTTACACCTTATGCAACATTCAGCATTAGTAATACCGCCTTTACTAGGAGTAATGTTTCATACTTTTTCTCTAAAACTAGAGTAATTATTAGATTTAGTCTGAGCCCCCCTGTTTTAGTGTCATTTAAATTTATAATTTTTTAGTCTTACTATGACAAAAAAGTGCAAATATGAATCTTTTAACATACTGGACTTTTTTCTTCTCTTTAGTCTCTCTGGAGTCCTATAGTAGGATGACTGGGTCACAGAATAAGCCCAGTCTAATAACTTTTCTCACGTAATTTCAGATTGTTTTTCATGACAACTGGAAAAAAATCAAAGATCTAAAAATATGCAAGTGTGTTTAAATTTCCATAGACCTTTCAATACTACTTCTCTCTTTTTGCCATTTGCCAATTTGCTGAGTATAAAGTGAGAACCCAGAACTTTTGAATTTCCATTTCTCTTATTGTTAGTAGTTTGAAAACCTTGTTCATGTGGCTTTTTTATAGTTTGACTTTCTTATTTTAAAAGCTTCTTATATTGGGAATGCCTAGTCTTTTTTCCCTTTAATTAATCCTTCCTTGCTGATTTGTTTGAGATTGGTAATTATAAATTGTTCCCCACCTCCCAACCCCACAACAACTCAATGTGTGTATGACATCAAAATCAGACAACAGAAGGTGAATACAAAAGAATGGTGTCATAAATATTAAGTATTAGGATGAGCTAATGTTGGTGATAAATGCTAAAGAAATAAACCAGGCTTCTTTTTAGCTATATTAAGGTTTAAAAGATCAATAAAAGTGCTAGACCATTGCTCAGGGTATCTTATACGATGATAACATGTTACACTAATAAAGCATCAGTATGTATTTTGGTTTGCTGTTTTTCTTTGTTATAAGGGAGAATTCAATTCAAAGGTAGGAAGACCTTTTTAAAAAAAAATTCCACCCTGAAAAGACTATGATATAATAGCAAAAAGACATCATTACAATGCATTTTAGAAATAAAGAAAACAGATGCTTAATTTTAATTCATTTTATTTATTTATTTTTAGCTACAGAGAAAAGTACTTTTATTATGGAGCTTGCTTTTCCTAATTCATCTTGGACACTAGTCTTTCCTGCCTTAAACTAATTTGGTGGTTCATCAAAAGAAATGCTTAAGCTTTTGGGTTAAAGACCTCAAAGCTTAAAACTGAAATAATTAAAATCAAGAATCAGGGAGCCATTTGGGGACTTTTCATAGTAATTTAATTTAGTACCCATTAAGGAGGAGTGCACTTAAATCATTCAAGACCAATCATAGTTATAGTCACTCAACTTCTTTGATATTGATGTTAGGAAAATATTTCATTTAAGTGATATGTAGACTGTTTCTAACAGGGGGAAGAAGAAAATTATCACTGAATATGAGAAAACTGAAAAAAATTATTATAATATTTGCATTAGACAAGTCATTTCCATTTTGTATCCTGTTTTACATGCGTCTCTTTCTTAAAAGGCCTAACATTAGCATCCTCCCAAGGCCACATGGTATGTAAAAGGAACATCAGATTTAGAGTTACAAAACCTGAATTGAAATCATATCTCTATCACTTTTTGTCTATCTGACTTTGAAGTAAGTAACTTAAACCTCACTGTTCTTCAGCTTCCTAATCTGTAAAATGAGAGGTTTGGGGCAGAAGACCTATGGAGTTAGGCATTCAGTCAATAACCTCTTAACTGTCTAATATGTGCCAGGCACTATGCTAAATGCTGGACATACAAAGACAGGTAAAATATAGTCCTTGCTCTCAATGTGCTCACCTCTAATGTGGGAACATACCTTCTATCTCTCAATCTATGCTCCTATGATCTACAAAAATCTCTCTGCCTAGCAACTTTTTTACTGTGACCTAATTTGTAGGCCAAATAAGTGCTCTTAAACTACTTAATTCTGTGCATATATCACACTTTCAGTGCTGCTGAATATCAAGACAATTTCATCAATTACAGCACACTTGAAAGTTGTAATAGGCAACTAGGTGGCAAAGTAGATAGAGTGAGTGATGGGTCTAGAGTCAGGAAGACTTATCTCCCTGAATTCAAACCTGACTTCAGACACTTAGTACCCATGTGACCCTGGACAAGTCACTTAACCATGTTTGCCTCAATTTCTTCACCTATAAACTGAGCCAGGGAAGGAAATGGGGAACCACT
The DNA here is from genome assembly GCA_028627135.1 of Pseudochirops cupreus. Taxonomy (NCBI): domain Eukaryota; kingdom Metazoa; phylum Chordata; class Mammalia; order Diprotodontia; family Pseudocheiridae; genus Pseudochirops; species Pseudochirops cupreus. Next base: position 318,526,099 of record CM053582.1, on the reverse strand, counting down.
CCAGTATTTTTACCAAGAAAACACCAAATGGTATCAAGAAAAGATGAATAAGACTGAAAAGACTGAACAAGAATAACAGGAAATTGTAATATATTTTTTATAACTTGTCTGTAGATACTAAAGTTGAATAAGGTAAGAAAAAAAAAGAATAGTATGTTTATTGATTTCAGAGCTGAAAAGGGGATTGTTTTCCACTAGAATAACTAGTGGACTATATTCATTGACCTTGGAACTGATACACACTGCTAACAGTACCGGTAAGCTACTTAATGACCTTCTTGACCCAAACAAGCTAGACATTTAGAATGACTACCCCATTAGACTCCCTGATTTTTTCCTCTAGAACTTGGTGGGCAAAGGGCAACTGATTAAGAGTCTGCCTCCCAGACATGACTTTTCTGCCACTATAAATATTGTGAATACGCTTCTCTTTGTTTCTGCCTAAATTCAAGACAATAATTAACTACAATTAATAATTTTGTTTTACCAAAGTAATTGTGCTGATTTACCATTTAAGGGAAGGAAATACATCATGTTTGTACATTTTCTTCAGACTCCTACTCAATTTGTTGAGCTGCTTATATTCATTCTACAGTAGGTACATCTCAAGGATGGGGATGTCATGAAGAACCAGTGAGAGAATTGTATAAAAACCTAAACCTGTGAGCTAGTGGAAAATAGATGCATGTTTCTTTTTCTTTTGCTGTGATTTGCTCTCCTTCCTCTCTAGATTAAAAGCAAGGGAGTATTCAGAGAGAAGCAGTAGGATCAAGGAGAACTACTGACTAATCCGATTTCTTGGAAATGTTGCAACTGCCCTCTTCTTTATTTCTTGTGGATAAGTATTTCCTATTCTGAATTAAAGAAAACAAAATAGAATCTCCAAGTCTTTCCTATAAAATTACTTCATAAGTTAATATATTACAGTAGTTTACATGTAGACCTTAGATTCTAAGGAGATATTTACATTAATTTAATTTAAGAAGTGACTCACTTTAAGAGACAGGGTTGGAATTGTCCAGTTACATCATTATTGATGACTGTCTCCTTGGCACAGGAATTAAATCCTTCCATCCTTCCACTGCTGTTACAGAGAAGCAAAGTAGCATGAAATTATTGAGAGAAGGAAGGAGAGAAAGGGAAAGTTGGAAAATGGTAGTCATTCTTCTATAAAATGGACCACTGTAATGGTAATGAAATTTGAAGATCCCTTTTTATTGCTAAGTTGACAGGTACTAAGCACCTAGTTTCAAATTAAGCCTCTGTTAAAGAAACAGAAGGCATGAACCTCTGTTGCTGACATAACAGGAAGGGGCTGAACAGGGAGGAGCAATACTGTATATAAGGAAAAACTCCAGCTGGGAAAGTCAGAACTTCTTGGGATGAGCACCTGAAGTCTGGGTTGCTGCTGCTGGACCAGAACTTCTGTGGAGAAAGTGATCTTGAATTTTAGCATGGGAGAAAGTGATTTTGATTCTAAGAATGGGAGAAAGTGACTTTGAGTTTGAGAATGAAGCTGCCAAAAACTTCTGAGAGCCAGCTGGAGCTGCTGAGGCTGCTAAGGATTTCCTGAGGGCCATCTAGAGCTGCTGAGGACTTCCAAGGGCCAGCCAGAAGCATAATTGTGGTGTAGGTAGTTTGTCTGTGGCTTTGTTAAGCCTCTTCTTCCCAGGAACAGAGACTGTGAAGGATTTGAGATAGACTGGACACTGTTGAGCTTCAGTGTGGAACAGGAACTGCATGGAGAGCTGGACAAGGAGCTGGGAGCTGTCTGCCTTTGAATGCAGGTAATAGTTTGGTGAATTCAGGTAGGAGCTGGGACCATGGAAGGGGAACCAGAGTAGCTGAGAGCCAGCCTCAAGTCAAGCTGAAAGAAGACTTTACTTGGATACTATGTACTGACTGGGAAGATTATGATTTACTGTGACCTAGGGGTGGAGTACTCTGACTTTTTTATTTTGTGTCCCTTAAGGAAGCAAGCTTCCTTAAGGATAATTGGATGATTGAGTTACTAAATGATTGATTGATTAAATTATTGTACTTTGTTCAAAATTGTGACCACTGTGGTGAAAAGTATGTAGTGATTTTAGTGATTGACTTTTGTACTTTGTGAATGAATTAAGGATTTTGTGATTGACTAAATGAATGTACTTTGTTTATGATTGGAAACTAATGAGACTACCCCAGGGGTAGAGTACTTTCTCTGACTTTTGTACTTTGTGTCCCTTAAGGATGATTGAATGATTAAGTTACTAAATGAGTGGGTTACTAAATGATTGTATTTTGTTGAAAATTATTGTGACCACTTTGTTGAAAACTATGTCACCATTTAGTGATAAGTTGACTTGTGGCATGGTGAATGCTATATTTTGTTTTTCTGTGATAAGTTGTAACATTGTGAATGCTGTACCTTGATTTTTTGTGAATGTTTTTACTTTGATTTGTTATTGAATAAATAGTTTTCTATACTATGTAATCAGAACCTTTAACACTTCTTACAAAAGCATTCTTCCGGAAAGCTGCTTGTGCATGGCATAACAACCACTTAACAAACTTTCTATTCTTAAGGAAAGGGAGATGGTCTCTGAGTCCCTTGCTTAGACCCAGGATATTTCCCATTGCTTATAATGTAGTTCTGAAATATTACAAGCACATGCAGTAGCTGCCAAATGTAGTCATTTTCAGCTGATCAGCCAGCTTGACAATACTGGAACTGGACAAAATAATTTCCATTAACACATTTAAGTTCTTGCAAAGGCTGTCTCACTCTGATGATCAAAAACTACTGTAGAGAACAATCTTTTCCAAAAATTAATCTGTTCATAAATTTTCAATGGACAAATATAATCCAAAATCAACACACGACTATACTCTAATGCATGTGTAGTGTACTTGCTTTGACATTCTACTAAATATAGACATGGTTGAAATATTTGCAAGTCAAGAATCAAAAGGTGCTGCCTTCAGAATAATTATATATATGTATACATCTTTACTGTCTCTAATGTTAAAGGTAATTATGAAAATATAAAAGTCTGGGGAGGCATTTGGATATGTGAAGTCAAATAGCTATCCTTAAGATTATGACATAGGCTCTATGTTAAATGTTGAAATACAAATATGAGCAAAATAGCTAACACTGTAATGAAATACTAAGAAATAAAAAGAATCTGGAATGAGGTAGGTAGGTAACATTATCTGACAGAACCTCAAAAAATGGAGGTTCTAGAAATCAACAGTAGGAAAGGGGGGGGGGGTGCAATAATCGGGAAGAAAGCCGCTGAATTATTCTAGCAACATTATGAGAGTAAAATGAGGGAAGAGGGTGACAATCCACTAAAGTGTTCCTGTCGTACCTTTTTAAGTGGCACTTAAAGTGATACCTCCAAATGCCACTGCCCTCCATACTCCATTTCCTTGATGTCATGAAATTAAAAAAAAAGGAAAGACTCTCTTGCTTCACATAGTAGTTTGTTTTATTGTTCAATTAATTTCATTTTTTTCAGTAAACTTTAAAAAATTATTGGTATGTTTTGGTTTTACATTGCAAACATTTACAGAGTGCTTTCATTTCCTAAGATGTTGTAACAAAACAAAAATTAAGAAAAATTAATAATAATGAATTCATCTGAAAGTGCATGAAATATTTTACATCTGTATTACCCCTACAGTCTCTCTATTTAAAAAAAAGTAATAATAAAAAACTATCCCATCTTCCCATCCTCCCCTTTTCATTGAGAAAAAAGAAAATAATAAATTTCTTGTAACAGATATGCATAAAGTAAAATAAATGGCTGCATACAAATATGTAGGTGTGTATATATATTCGTATATGTCTATGTACACTTAATATATATACTAATATCTTTGTGTACACTATATTTTGGTCTAAACAGCTATAGATAGATAGATAAAGATGATATTGATAGAGATACAGATAGAGACAGAGATGTTTCTGAAACCCTAAATCTATCTATCACCTCTCTTTAATGGAAAGCATGTTTCCTCTCCAGTCTTCTAGAATGGATGACTAGTCATTCTATTGCTCATAGATCTTACAGCTTTCAAAGTTATTTATTTTTGCAATGTTGTTTACAATTATATAAATTGATCTCCTACCCATTTCATTCTTCATTGGTTGATGTCTTCTAATTTACTTATTTTTATAATATTGATGATATAATGCAGATTGTTCTACTGGTTCTGCTTCCTTCATTTTGTATCAGATCATATGAGTCTTTCCTAATTTTTGATCATCTATTTTTGCCTTTCTTATACCACAGTAGCATGTCCATATAGTACAACATATTCAGCCATTCTTCATATTCCTCTATCCTTTAATTTTAGCTCTTTTGCCATTGCAAAGAGTTGCTATAAATATTTTTCATAGGTAAACAATGTTTTCCTCCTTTGATTTCTTGCAGACATAGGCCTAGTACTGGTATAGTTAGGATAAAGAGTATTCACTGCTTAGTAACTTTTTTATGTACAATTATAAATTGAATTTCAGAACGATTGGACCCTTTAAGAGGTCCAACAAAGTACACGAATATACCTGTTTTCCCACAGCCACTCCAGTGTTTGTCGCTTTCCTTCTTGGGGGAGTCATCTTTGCCACTTAGATGAATATGAGGTCAAATCTCAAAATTACTTTAATTTAAATTTCTGTAATTAGTAATAATTTGGAGCATTTCCTCCATATGGCTGTAGATAATCTAATTATATACTATGACCAGGTTGTATATCAAGAATGCATTTGTTGCTTTAAAATTAGGAAAAATACAAATTAAATTAGCAATATTAATAAAAACATAATAGTCACATATTAATAGATTCAGAAAAAGCATCTACAAAATCCAGTGTACACTTCTCTTTAAAGCACTGGAAAATTTAGATACAAATGGACCTTTCTTTAAAATGATAAATAATATATATCTAAAGCTAAGAGTTATCATTATTTTCATTGTGATAAGTAAAAATCATTTCTAATAAATTCAGGGATTAAACAAGGATGTCCACTGTCACAACTTCTATTTGACATAGTACTAGAAATACTAGCTACAATAATGACAAGAAAAAGAATTGAAGGAATATTCACAGGTAAAGAAGAAACAAAACTGTCACTTTTTGTAGATGATACGATATACAAAATACGAGACCACTAAAAAGTAATTTAAATAACTAATTACATCAGCAAACTTATAGGACATAAAGTAAGTCCACACAAACATCCACTTTTTATACAAAACCAAGTAGGAAATGATATAATAAGAAATTCATTTGAAAATACAACTCAAAATAGAAACTTCTTGGAAGTCTAACTTCCAAGGTACGTGCAAAAACTTCATAAATGCTACAATAAATTATTTCAGAAATAGACCCCTAAATAACTGAGCCATTGTGATTAAAATGATGGCATTGCCAAAATAAATGTATTTATTCAACAGCATATAGACCAAAGGATTACTTTATAGAACTTCAAAAAATCATTTTAAAAGTTGAGATGTAGGGGGAAAAGGTCAAGAATCTCAAGAGAAAAACTGAAAAAGAAATGGGAACAATAGTGCCTAACAGGGCTAGATCTCAAACTTTATTATAAAGCAATAATAAAAAACAACAACAACATTTATTTTAAGGAGAGAGATCAATGATCAGAACAGATTTGGTGTACAACATCCAAAAGGAAATGAACATAATATTCTTATATTTGATAAACATAAGCAAAAACCCAATTCCTGGGGTAAGGAGACTAAATTTGACAATGACTGCTAGAAAAATAGAATAGTAGTATGGAATATAAAAATCTTTACATCAATGTGTTCTATATGAAGATAATCTCTAAATGGGTACATGACCTAGATAGATAGATAGATAGATAGATAGATAGATAGATAGATAGATAGATATAGATATAGATATAGATATAGATATAGATGTAGATATAGATATAAATATATAGGATCACATTATTAAACAATCAGAGAAATGTGAACAAAGTACTTATCAACTCTCTGGATGGAAGAAAAGTTCATGACCAAATAAGAAATAGGTTGGATAACAGAAGATAAAATGGATGATTCTTATTACATAAGATCTAAAAGTTTTTCCACAAAAAAAATCTATGTAGTAATTTTATCTGAAAAAGTTCTCATTTACAAGATATACAGAACTGGTTCAAATTTATAAGAAAAAGAGCCATTCCTTAATTAATAAATGATCTAAATGTTTCATCAAGCAGTTCTGAAGCAATTCAGTTAATTTCAAAAAGCACTTATTAATATTAATCATATACTATCTGCCAAGCACTATTCTAATTTGTGGGGATACAGAGACAAAAATATAATAGTCCCATGCCCTCCAGGCATTTGCATTCTACTGGGGGTAAAACACGATATATAAAGGCACATAAAAGTGAAATATTCATAATAAATGAAGACTAATTTTGGGGGTGGAGGCATTAATAAACAGAGGAAACAAAAAAGGTCACTTGTAAAAAGTGACACTTTACTAAAAGAAGGAAGGTATTAGAGAGAGGTGAAGGTTAAAAGAATGAGAAAAGCAAAGCATGGAGTATAATCTGTGCAAAGGCACAGAGATGAGAAGTGAACTATCATGTTTTAGAAAATCAAGTAGGCAGTCTGCAACAAAATTTGCCCCTCGTGACCTTAGCAAATAAATTAAAAGTAGTTAAAGGGAAAAAGGGTATCGTCTTCCACAAGTTCTGAAGTCATAAATCAAAAGGATTACTTAGTCCATCAGCCTCATTTTGGTTTCATTTTCAATAAATGAAAAGTCAGTTTTGTAACTTTAATATTGTCTGATCTTTAGTATCAAAGTAAAAATTAATCATATATTTGATGAGAATGTGATGGTGAAAGATAACCATGAAAACTATAATTTATGCTTACTTAGTCAGTTGAAGTTCAAGAGAGGCCAAAAAAAAAAGAAAACAGAATAATAAGTATGTGAGCTTCATCAGGGGCAGAAAGTTTATTTACAGTATGAATGTGTAATACTCATCCTCAAACCGTGACAGAAGTAGGCCCCAAGGCACCATACTTAGTCCATGAATCAGCCACTGGAGAGTAGTATAGTATCTTTCCCTGGGGGGCTGGAAAGCATAACTTAGTAAAGCCTTCACTCCTAACATGAGGCTAGTATATTCTAGTTTTGATTTGACCAAAGGTCCTTTTTAAACTATTTTCTGCTAGAGAATATCCACTTCAAAATGGTTCACAGAAGGGCAATTGTCTTAAAAATTAAGCACATTGGCTCAACATGTTTAACCTTAAAAGATCCCACTTGGATTTTTCCTGCTTTATTCTGTTCCTCCAGTCAGTATTCCTTGAACAAAAAGTCTCAAAATGGTTCCCTGAAGATCCCATCAGCCACACTCCTTTTGTCACTGGCAGTGGGTTATTAAAGTAATGGAAAAACCTTCCACCCCTTGAGATCTGATGTTGTTGTCCTGATAGCATTCAGTTATTCTCCTAGACAAAGAAGTTTTGGAATAAGCTTGAGGCGGGAGACACAAGGAAGAACAACAGATTCAAAGACCTAATATTTATCCTTGGAGAAATTCTTGCCCACATCAATCTTTTGTCTGGAAGCACTGAAAATATTGCAACAGTGAAAACTAAAAGAACATTAGTTATGCTTTTTTCCAGAAGTGATTTGAAAAGTTGACATAAAATTCATATTCTCTTTCATAGGCCTCAGAGCCCCAGTCACCAACCTGATTTTTGCCTAGGATTCTACCTTCTTTCAAGTTCTCCTACCCTTGATGCTTCTTCTCTCTCTCTCTCTCTCTCTCTCTCTCTCTCTCTCTCTCTCTCTCTCCACCTATATGTATGTGTGTATATATCTGTGTGTGTATATATACACACACACACACACACATATGTATGCGTACATATAGACACATATATATTGTGTAGATGTATTTATGTATGCATGTATATATGCCTAAATGTATATATATTATGTGTTTATGTATACATATATAGATACAGACATATACACATGTGTATATATCTATAAGTACATGTATATTCATACATACAGATGCAAGGTGTCTCATTAGGTAGAACACTAGACAAAGTAAGAAAGATAAGATTGCATTTTGCCTCAGAAACTTCTTAGATATGTGATTCGGGTCAAATCCTTTAACATCCTTCAGCCTCAGTTTTCTCCTTTAGAAAGTGAGGACAATAATGCCACTTATCTCACAGGGTTGTTGTGATAATCAGATGAGATAAATACACGGTAAGCACTTTACAAACCTTAAAGGGAGATACAAATGCTGTCTATCATTACTTATTGTTATTATATAGATAGATATGCATATATAATTATTAGAAGACATGTTTGTATAATCTTTTCCTCCAATAGATTTGTGATTGCACTGATGTTGCTATGACCTTCAAAGATGCAGAAATGTCATCCAAACCTGCACATTTTATGTGTCTCTAATCCATATTCTTCTGTATATTTGACATGCTGGCAGACCCTTCAGAGTGGAGTCCTCCATTTGCCCTTTTGCAATTGCCTAAATGTCATCAAGCCACATAGGCTATCCACTAGTTATTTCCAGTTCTTGCAATATATAAAATAATAGTGCAATGTAGTGTTTGCAAAGCATTTTACTGACATTTATTTGATATTCACAATAACTGTTAGGTTACTATTAGTGTCCTTTGGCAGACAAGAACCGTAGGACTGCTCACTTGACTAGTAAGAATCTAGGACTAAAACTTATCTTCAATTCCTTCACTATATTCATTATATTACATATATTAGAAGCTCTATCAATATGTTGCTATTTTCTCTTCTGCAAATTACTTTTCTTACTCTGTTTACTTTTACATAGTCTCGAATACTCTTTTCATCCTATTTCAATTTTTTTTTTAAGATTATGAGCTGAAGACATTTTTTCTACTCCTGGCTAATATACATTTTTTTCTATAATAATTCAATGCCTTTTCCAATCAATTTCCCAAATATGAATTTTCTGTGACTTAAGCATTCCTTTGAATGTTATGATATGAAATTCATATCATCTGAATGCCACAGCATGAGGAAAAGCAGGGAATGTAGTTAACATTTGAATGCTATCCTCTTGCCTTGGGTATTTCTACCCTTTTAGACAGCATTTAATGCATTGTGTTTATGAGAAGTTCAGGAAGAGGTTGCATATATTTTCATGTGAAGGATGTAGTCTTTATTCCTGATAATTTAATAACTGAAGAGTTGAGTGCAATTACTTCAAATATAAAATGGGGACTTTAACTGACACAGCACTAAAAATGTCTTGTTGGATTTCATAAAGACATGTTTGGAATGATAGTTAGCCCATGCTTCCCAATGGACAGTTAATGACTGAAGGGAAGACTCATTTGTACTGACATCCTTAAGAAGCAAAAAGCCATTACAGTATGGTATCTGCAGATGTACTTTTATTTAAATAGTTAGAACTGGCACATTGATTCTCTAATTGGGCTTTTACTAAAGTTATCCTTCCATATTTGGTTTCTCTCCACAGGATATTTAAACTTCATTTACTTACCCTTTACTATCTTGGGTTTAAAAGTGGAGGACAGATAGTTTGTCTGCATTTATATCAATTTATCATGCACTATATCATTCCTGGTTTCAGTAATGATGTATTATTTGCATATGCATTGTGGGTATGTGAAGAGATGCACAGGTGACTAGCAATCTTTTCTACACCCTCTAGATGTGAACACAGACTGCCATTTTCTTCATGGCCCAAGAAGCTCTTGGGGTGGCCTGTTGAATTGAGTCATTCTGACTCTTCACCTCATGGCAATACACAGTTAGTGCCCCCTCCCCAAAGGATCACCCTGACTCTAATTGTTCCCTTTCAAATTATGCCTTCTAGCATTTCATAGCCCTGTAATGATTTAGGCAGACAACATCATGCCCTGAACGCCTGCTGTGTACAAAAACTGTCACACTTGACGCTACACTTGAGCTCATAACTCCACTGCAGTTTGCCATACGGCTGCTATTCCTGCTCTGCATATGGCCTGCCCTGAAGCGCTGCTGTATGAAATGATACAGTTTAATACAATCTTCCTTCTACAATACTTAACTATACAACAAGGAAATGTGGACCTGTTTTAGATTATGTTTGGTGTTCTGTAAGAAACTCTGAAATTAGTAGGCTAGGATCATCAGGAATAAAAGAAGCCCTAGCCCCCAACTAGAAGATAGACACTCTATATGTATTTTGCTTTTGAAGCACACATTCAAGATAGGCAAGAAATCACAGAGAGTACATTGGTAGTGAATACATTGCTAGATTTCAAGAAAAAAAGACCTGAGTCTTAATCTTATTTCAGATACTTATTAGCTATATGACTATGGGAAAATTGCTTAAATTTTCTAAGCTTCTGTTCCTCATCTGTAAAATGGGGGTAAAACACCCATATAACCTACCTAAGAATGTTATTGGGAAGCTCACTTGAGATAATATATTTAAAACATTTGGCAAACTTGAAAGCACCATAAAAATGTTTGCTCTTTTTGTTTTGGACCCTTTTTTAGGAATGAAAAACATTCAAATCTGACAATAAGCCAAAATATTAATGTCTTATTCTTTCCAATATTACAAATTCAATATGGCCCTTCTTAACATGAAGTAGTAATACCAATACAATATTAGAATATAACAAATCCTCTAATATGGAAATGGTACTCTATTTACATTTGATGTCATACATATATATTTGGCCTATAGAGAAACACATCTTTCAGTATGAGAACCATAAGACCTTGAAGCAAAAGAGCTTTCCTCCAGTTGGAAATTATTTTTACTTTCCTTAATACTCTCATAATATTTTTGCACATTTCTTATTTTCTTAAAATGATTTGTTTTATATTATAGTCATTTGTATATGATGTTCCTTAAACAGTTCCTTACACATTGTAGACATTTAATAAATATCTGTTTAATTTTGTCTAATGAAATTTCACCAGAATTCTCTGTGATACTTTATTGCTTTCTGTTGGTAGATTCTTCATGCAGCATTTTTACTATGTCCCTCACTTTATTCTCTTCCACGAATGGAATTATTACATGTCCTTATATTTGCATTGAAAGAATAAGTGAGTGATTATTAAGATATTACTTTTAAAATCATTCCCAGTATGTCTGTAGATTATGGCAGATGAGTTAAAAAAAATCTAAATGCAATGATTGTTGCATATACTAGATTCATAAAGAAAACCTTGAAGCCCTCCCCCCCAAAAAAAGTCAAACCAAGGCAATTACATGACCTGGAAAAGTAAAAAACAAAAAACTTTCTCTCTATACATGAAAAAAAATTATTCCCTCTATGAGTGACTGTACAACAGAAGCTTTGATCCTTCATTATACCATGTTTTGTCTGCCCAACCAATTAAACCAATTGAGAAGCATCTGTTAGGGGACTATTTTCTTCTATTTACTATGTAACAAACTAGTTGTCTATACAAAACCAAAAAATGGAATAGTCCCTACCCTCAAGGAACTTACTTTCCATCAAGGAGAAGAGAAATCATTTCTATAAATAAGAAAGTAATTAAAAGTCAAGATTAAAGTGAAGAGAAATATGTGGAGAGAAATCAAATATAATTGGATAGTTCTCCATCCTTTAGTCTTGAAGAATAGCATGATATCACTGAGGTGGTGCTGTGACAGGCAAGTAAATTGAATGTAAGTGAGGCAGGGCTGCTCAAAGTCACCAGTCTCACTTTTTCCTCTGGAGCCATCCGGGTCCAGTGGAAAGGTGTAGATGAGGATAACTAGAGAAGGCCATAGATGCAATGGGAGATCTCGACTTTTTTAGATAAGGTCTTTCCCAGGTCTCAGTTTGACTGAGGCAATGCCCATTCAATAATTAAGGCTAGGTAAGAAATGAGACAAAGAATGTCCTCTTTTACCTAGTTTAAAAAAAAATCAGTTTAGGAAGGGAAGACACTCAGGGTTTCTGGCCAAGAGAGAAACAATTGCTATTTACACTCACTCTGAGCTATCAGAACCCCAACAATGACCAAGTGAGGTTTGGACTGGGACCTATTGTTGGCCAATCAGTGACAGTCAGAGTACTTTGGATTTAAGACATGATCCATAAGAAAGAAATATTGTCCAAGATATCTTGCCAAGTTTTATTGATCAAAATTTGCATTCCTTTAGGCAGAGCAGCTGCAGGTAAGGATAGGATTCCCTATGTGAACAGAGAGAAAAGGAGGAAGGGAAGGGGAGGGGAGGGGAGAGAAGGGGAGGAAAGAGGACAGGATGGGAAGGAAGGGATAGGAAAAACAGGGGAGGGGAGAGGAGGGAAGGGAAGGGAAAGAGGAAGGGAAGGAAGAAGGGAAGGAGGAAGGGAAAGGAAGAGTAGGAAGAAGGGAGGAATAAAGGGAAGAAGGGAGGGAGGGAGGAAGGAAGGAAGGAAAGAAGGGAGGAAGGAAGGAAGAAAGGAAGGAGAGGAAGTAGGAAGGATGGAAGGAAGGAAGGAAGGAAGGAAAGAAGAAAGGAAGGAAGGAGGAAAGATGGAAGTAGGAGGGAGGAAGCTGCATTGATCAACTGGAACTGGTCAGTTGGGTCCCCAGTGGGACTGCTACTCCTAGTCACAGGTTGTTGTTTGTCCTTCATCCTTGGAGAGGACTATGACATCAAGAAGGTGATGCTATGACTTACAAGCAAATTGGATTTAAGTGAGGCAGGGCTATTCAAAGTTGCCAGCATCACTTTTTCCTCTGGAGCTATATGGATTTAATGGCAAGCTATAGATCAGAGTGATTGGAGATGACCCAGGATGTGGCGTGACACCTTGGCCTTTTTTAAACTAAGGACTTTCCTAGGTCTCAGTTTGACTATCCACTGATACAAAACTTTGAATGTAATATTTACATATGTTCACAAAATACATGATAAACGTGTGTCACAGAGAGCAGAATTGGTTGTCATTAAACATGGGTAGTTATTGGAATGTAGGTTCCTTGAGGGAGGGAACTGTCTTTTGCCTCTTTTTGTATGTTCAGTGCTTAACACAGTACCTGGCACATAATTGGCACTTAATAAATACTGATTTATTAAAATAAATATTTAAAATTTCCCTTGCTTCACCCCTAGAGTTCTGCTCTATTTAGCTATCTCCCTTGCCTATTCCTAGTCTGTCCTCTTGGGCTATGCCTGCTATGATCCTTGTAGGCCCTATGTACAGAGGTGCCAGGAAAACAATCCAAGGTCTGTGAGTCTACAAATAAACTGGGTTAGAAGACAGAGTGGAATGCAAGGAAAATCAAGGCCAGCTCAGAGCAGAGTTTAACCTCTTCCCCTGGAGATCTTTGGCCTTGCTCCTCTTTTAGATATGCTTGCCCACACTATCTTGTTTTATGAAGCAAGTCTCTGTGCCAGGAACAGCTACTGACAGCATAAAACTTCCTTTGTTTCTCTTTGCTCTCTGAAATACATATTATACAGGAAATTTCATCTATCTCTTATTTTTGGATTTTTATGTACTGTTTTCTAGTATTCATTCTAGTATTAGTCACAGGAGATGAGAGCTGCCTTTGTGTTCAATTTTTTGCTTTACCACTTTGTTACAAACTTTATAGTGGTGAGAAAAGTACTTTATAACAAACTGTTCACTCTGTAGTGTTTATGAGTCCATCTAATGCTTACAACTGCCTTTTAGGTTGACAATTCTTAAAACATAAGTGGATATGGATGACAATTTCATGAAATACCTTAGAACATATGACATTTAGACTTTTTTTTTAAACGGCTTATAGCATTTCCTACACTGAAGGAAGAGATTCAAACTCCTTTTATGCCTGTTCAATAAATTTCCCAAAATCCAAATAGTTAATCAATTGCATATATTTAATCATGCCATTATAAAATCTAAAAGCTCAAAGTATCAGTATAAAGCATTGGATATAATCCAGGCATGAATAGAACAGAAGTACATGGAAAGGTGCCAGAATGAACCCCAGAAAAAAATGTGTAGTACCTTGGAACTGCCTATCTTCTTTTTTTTTTTAATTTATTTTATTAAATTTTTTTTGAGTTACATATTTTCTCCCCATCTTTCCCCCGCCCACCACCCCAAAACAGCCATCCC
>CM053582.1:318449349-318511467 GCA_028627135.1 Pseudochirops cupreus | reverse complement strand
GTTCTTTTCATTGCAACAGTTCTATTTGTGTCCTTCTGCAAGAGGTACAAAATGGCTCATCATGACCACTCTTGGGAAGCATTAGAAGTTACCAAAAGTTAGTCCATATTTCAAAGCACTAAATAAGTATTTCAAAACACTGAAGAACAAGTCATTTGGTCACTATTACTAACTAAATAGGCTAAAATCAGGACACATTATAATAAGGGAAAGTTGAATAATGATAAATATAAACACTTATATAGACATGAACATTTTGCTAGATTTCAGTCTATCTGGTAGCTCAGATGTGATCTTAAATGACTCATGTTTAATATTAAAATATAATATCCAAAGTGAATGAGGTGATAGTCCTTCTCTACCCTGTCCTAGTTGGTTCATATCTAGAGAATAGTGTTCAGTTCCAGGAGACGTAATTTTAGAAGGACATTGAAGATCTAAAGCTGGCTGACTAGAGGGAAACTAGCATTCTAAGAAGACTATGGTGTATGAGTATCGGTAGTGACATTGTGAACATTCACTATACAGAAAATACTTAGAAGTGACATGATAACAATTTTCAAGTATTTGAAAAGCTGTCATTTTTTTCCTGGTCTCTTATTCTGATACTCCCAGAAACTACTGAATAAATTAACAGTTCATTTTCCTGTATCAACCACTGGATGGTTTCTTATTTTAATTTTGTCCCTTTCTTACTCCTTGTCTATCTGGGTAGACTTATTTAAGTTTTCCACTAAATAATCCTTGAGGCTTGTTTCTTTGATTCAGACAAGGTTGTGGATAGCTCTGTGCCTTAATTCAATACCTCTTCCAATTTTATACACCTGTTCCTAGAAAATAATATTTTTTGAAATAAAGTTGTAATTTCTCCACTTTGAAAATTGAATGATTATTTACCAAGTGGGAAGTTTCTCAAGATCAGACAGGAACTTGATCCAGTTCACAAACAAAAAGACATAGTAAGATGAGGGCTAATGGAAGGGGGAAGAGAATCTCATGGTGAGGGGAAATATTGTTCATATGAATGGACTCAGATAGCTGAATTTTCATTTGAATGACCTTGAAGATAGGGAATTGGCATGTTTTGAAGCTGGGTATGATTCTTAGAAATAGACAATGGTCATTCCCTATGCTTTTTGGATCCCAGCTTCCCAAACTATTAAATAAGGAATTGGAAAATGTAATATGACTATCTCTGAGGTCTTCCACTCTGAAGCCTATGATCTAGGATCCAAGGAATTATTGCAAAGAGTGATGTTCCTGTGTGGGTACTAAATGGTCTCCTTGAAATACCTGTTCCAAAGAGCATACCAAATATGAATTCTACCTTTTAATCCGACTCTTCAAAGGCAAGACACTTTTGGATCAAGATGTCAGTACTATGGAGCTTCTGAAGACTTAATCTTTCCCAGTCATTGAAAATGAGAAAAACTAATAATTTCCTGAAAAATGGCATCACTTTCATCAGTGTAAATGTAAAAATCAGAAAATCCCTTGCTAATTATAAGAAATTATCTATAACATAAAAAAAGACTTCTAAGAAAACCATATTATCTCTGAAGATGAGCACCATGCATGCAAATCACAAATGCCAATTTCATTAATAAACCCAGGTGAATTGTGGTTTGTTTTTGTGATAGTAATTCACTTTGCCAAATAAACAGATGCTACTAAGATAAGGACATACTCCCCAAAGGAGATGACCAAGGACATATTCAAGTTGGTATATAGATTCAGCTTCCCAGAAGGAAAGCATTGGAATGGATGCATTTACCATGAAAATCACCATCTAAGTTAAGGATATTCTTGAAAAGACAAAGGAGCCTAGTTATTCAGTATGATCCCTGAACAAATAGATTTCTAGAAAAACCCAACTCATTTGTGAAGAAACTGCTTTTCTTTATGGGGGCAGCAAACTCTGCACACTAGAAACAATACTTATATGGTTTCTTCCTACAAAGTGGATTCCTCTGATATGGTGAGATAGACTATTTTAACAAGTGTGAACAGGAAATCAGTAGAGGGCACACATCTTGATGAAAGGATGATAGTTTTTGCTACATTGGCCATGAGCTCATGAGATGTGTGTGAAGAGCTAACATGGAAAAGTACTTCAGAAATAAAGTTCTACTCCATAATTCTGCTTCATGGCATTACCAAGCTCAACATTTCCAATCTTCTTACATTTTACTTCCCTCAACAGTACTTTATATCCCATTGCCACTGATATCATTGCTATTCCTGGCACTAGATACTCCATCTCCTGACCATTCATTATCACTAACCATCCCCCACATCTGGAACTCTCTTCTTCACTGTTTTTGCCTCAAAACTTTCCTGGATTACTTAAAATCTCAACCAAATTTCCATTTTCTGCCAAAAATACCTTTTTGGATTGCCTTTATTGCCTTCTTTCTAAGATTATCTCTACTTTATCCTGTATACATTGTTTGTACATAGCTATTTTCATGTTGTCTCCTACATCAGATTTTTGATTCCTTGATAACAAAGGCAATTTTTGCTATTCTTGGTATGTCCTGCAATTGGCACAATATCTAGGGGTGGGGAACCTGTTCTCTGGGGAACATGGAAGCTTAAAAATCAGTGGACTTAATAAATGCTTCTTTACTATGTTAAAATCTAACGTAGAAAAAAATTTGTTTTATTTCATGGGATCCTGTAAAAAAAAGTTCACATACAATATTTTAAAAGCAAAAACATATACAGTTTCTCTCACATACATAATATGAAAGGTATTTTATTTGCTTCCCCATACGTTCTTCACCTGTCAGTACAAACTAGAAAGAAAATACATCATATAATTTGGGGGTTTGAAAAAAATTAGAAGTTGAATTAGAGATAAGAAAACTCCTTTAGTGAATTTGTTAATGTGGATATAGAAATCCAAATCACTACTTAAATGTGTCCCAAATATTATTACATATAGATGACCTCTCTGTCAAAATAAATCTGCTTAACTTTGAGTAGAATTTCTAAGTCTTGATACGCTGTTATAGTATTATTTGACAAAAGTTGGTGTTTTGATTTCAGAAATACCACTGGTATACATGTGACCAAAAGAGAACAATCTCCAATTCTGGCTGATATTGCAGAGGTTTTTAAGAGAGTGTGTACAAAAGTCCCATGGGCAGTATTCTGGTACAAATTAAAGATGCTTATTACATTTAATAAGGGAGTCCCTGGACTTTTTATAAAGATAAAAAGACCATTTCCACAGGAAAGTCTGAATCTACTATTTATGTGAAGAGAAATTAGAGGCAGAGAAGGAGAAAATAGTCATTGGTGAAACAACACTGGCCATAGTTAAGGATGACAACGATGGTTCCAAAAGAACTATTCTTTTGAAGTGAATATATATTTAATTGACAGTGTGACTATTGAGGGTGTTAAGGCAAAATTTCATTTCCTTAATGTGGTCATATTGATAGGTCAATTATGCCATATTCAAAACAAGGATAAATGTAGTTATTGTAGAATTTAAGTAGTTCAAAGGATTAGATATAAAATGCTGGGGGAATCCTTTTTTGACTAAAGTGCTTGTTTATTAGTAAGGTTAGCACTAAAAAACAAGGATGAGTAGTTTAGTTTTCTGAGAAGCTGTGTTGGAAATTGGCAAATAGATTTCAGTGTAGGTGTATTATAAAGATGATAGAAAAAAGGTTTTTTTCACTCCCATTAAGGTCAAAATGGATTCATAAATATTAAAATTTACAACTAGGGAAACCAATCTACTGTAAGGATAATTACTATAATATGGTTTTTGAGCTGCAGATAATGTATAACTTTAGAGGGTTGAGGAGAGAAGCTATGAATACACTTTTGCCAGGTGGCTAAAGTGAAAACATACCATTTCTGTTTTAGACTTCTACTTTGATAGAATATCAAACTATACTGGGGAATTATGGTAGTTCCTTTAGTAACTCATCTTATTTTGTTTCTCATCTCTACCTTTTAAGGTGTATCATAGTCAGATACCCAAATGACCTTCTCAGGGTCAGACTTGTATTATCTATGAAAAGAAGAATTGGTGTTAGAACCCTGAGTAAAATAGAACCTGCCAATTAAGTTCATCTGAATTTAAGGTCTTTTCATATAGAGAATGATTTGTTTTTATCTCTGTGCTCCCAGCATTTGTTCCAGTACCTTGCATATAGTGGTCACTTAATAAATACTTGTTGAAGGACAGAGTGAGTAAATTAATGTCTCCTTCCTGTTATTTATGAGTGCTATGGAATTCTCTTTTTAAGGAATTTTGGAAAATAGATTAGAGGAGACATGAGATTTTACTATTTTGTCCTTCATTATGATTAATAATAGAAAGCTAATTGGTAAAAAAAGAAATGTCAGGAATCATGGGAGGTAGTGTGAATGATATTAGAGCTCAGGAAAGAAGAGGAATAAAATATCAAATAATTCAATGATAAGGTAGGGATCCCTGAAAGTTATAAAGGAAATCTAGCTAAAGATTATGGGAAGCTTTGAAGAATAATATGCTGCAAACACAATTCAGGAGGGAAAGGGAAAGACATCTAGCAAAGCCATTATGACTTGCTAGGGAGATTATCAAAGAATTAAGATTTTAAAATGAAATATATAAGATCTGAGTTCAAATACAATCTCAGGCATTTACTAACTATGTGACTACAAGCAAGTCATTTAACTTCAATTTTCTTATCTATGAAACTGGGATAATAATAGCACCTACCTCCCAGGGTATTTTTGAGGATAAAATAAAATGATATTTGTGAAATAATTTCCTCTGGTTGGTGTATAAAGTCCTTGGTAACTTGCTACACACACACATGCACATACACACACACACACATTTCCAGTCTTCCAATACCTTTTACCCCACCCACATAGTCAGATACATTTACAGAGGGTCCTTTATTGTTCTCAGAGGAAGATCTTCCATGTTCTGACACTGGGCATTTTCACTAGCTCTCATGCACGAATGGAATGCTCTCTCTCTTCATCACCATCTCCTGTTTTCCTTAAGTCCCAGCCAAAATCACACCTTCTACAAGAAGGCTTTCCTAATCCCACCTAATTATCATGCCTTCCTGCTATTAGTTCCCATTTATACTGTATATAACTTGTTTGTATATAGTTGTCTGTATGTTTTCTTTTCAGTTTTAAAGGGACCTCCTTAAAAAGAGGGGTTATCTTTTGCAGTTCTTTGTAGCAAGTGCCCAGCACATAGTAGGTGCTTAATAAATGTTTATTGATGGACAAAGTTTAAAGTGTTATATAAATTTTAGCTCCTTCTTCTGCTGCTGCTACTGTTATAGGTGGAAGCAAGAATAGGAACTGAGAATAAATACAAGTGTGTCCAATATGCTATGTGTCAGGAAGTCTAAAGATCCAGTAGGAGCTGAGCCCAGCAATAAATGCTAAAGAAAAATAATAATTCTGTTGATTATATTAAGAATTTATTCACAAATGTATTTTTTCATAAATTTATTCATAAATTTATTCATATTCAAAATAAATATCAGGTAATGAATAGGATCTTTGCTTAGACTAGATGAGACTACAAAGAAAAACAAAAGAAACAGAATTATGTATTTTCTTACTGCTTTCTGTATTCCAGAAAATGTTTTAAAAATGAGAAAACCACAATAAAAATTATTAATTAGAAATTAAAAGTCAAGATAGATGAGGCCATGATAGGAGAGCATCTAGCAGTTCTCAATGAATTAAAGTCACCTGATCTAAATGAATTAGGTGCCATTGTACTCAGAGAATTTTCAAATATGATTACTAAACATCCATAGACTATTTTTTTTGTGTGAATATTGGGGAACAGTAGAGCTTCTGGGTTTCTGGAGTTGGGCAAATACTTGGAGTTCCAGAAAGTAAGAAAGCAGCTTCTTAAGACTAAAAGTCACTGTGACTTCCAGGAGCCAAGATGAAGGAGTAAAGAGTAAATCAATACAACTCTCCCATACTCACTTTCAAACAACCATAAAATTGTGCCCCCGAACAAATCCTGGAACAGCAGAACCAGCAAAAAAGATGGGGGCAAGGAATAGTATTTATTGCTAGGTTAAAAGGAGAGTACAGCCCAGTATAGGAAGCATCCCAGGAAGCCAGCAACAAGCCCCACCCCACCAAACCAGTGTATGATTCTGTGCCCCAGGGTGGTGGAGCAGGCAAAGACCAACACCAAGACCCCTCACGTGCTTCAGCATAGCAGGAGTGAGGTCAGATTCCAGCTCTGAGAATTACCACTTGATTCAGCTTAGCCCAGGACAAAGAAGAAACCTCTAGCCATGAGACCTCCACATGCTTCAGTGTAGCCACATGCAAACAGGCAGTCATTAGCAGAGAGAACATCAAATGCCTCAGTGTAGTTTTTGGGAAATGCAGAAACACCCCCACCTGAAACCTTTAAGAATGCCACCATTAAGACCCTGGCTCAGCATCAAGTAATTTGCCAGATCCATATAGTAGCTAGAAGTGCCAACCAACCCCCACCCCACCCCCTCAGTGTGGCACCAGACACAAGGGTCCTTAATGGGCCCCAAGGAAACAACACCTTTGTAGCACCAGGTAAATACCCAGTACCTGTAGCTTATGACAGTGCCCTTGCCATCCAGAGAGCAGAGCTCAAATTTAAGAGAAAGGAAAAAGGCCAACAAAAACAAGAAGAAAAACAAACAAAGGAATCTAACAATAGAAAGTTATTGTGGGGATAAAAAAGATCAAGACAAACTCAGAAGAAGACAGCAATGTCAAAACACCTATGCACAAAACACCAAAGAAAAACATCAAGTGGAACTTATGGAAGAGCTAAAAAGGAGCTGAAAAATCACATAAGAGCTGTAGAAGAACAGTGGGGAAAGAAATACATAAGAATTAAGAAAAAAAGAGAGTCAATAGCTTGGAAAAAGAAAACAACTGCTTAAAAAGTAGAATCAGCCAAACAGAAAAGGAGATATAAAGATCCACTAAAGAAAACAACTCCTAAACAAATACAATGGGCCAAATGCAAAAGAAAGTACAAAAGCTAATTGACACCTTAAAAGTTAAAATTGGGCAAATGGAAGCTAATGACTCTATGAGATATCAAGAATCAAACAAATTGAAAAGAATGAAAAAAATGGGAGAAAATATAACATACCTCATGGGAAGAAACAGCTGACTTGGAAAATAGATCTAGGAGAGACAATATCACAATCACTGACCTCCCTGAAAGCCAAAGTCAAAAGGAGGACTTGGGCAGCAACTTTCAAGGAATTATCAAGGAAAATTGCCCTGACATCCTGGAACCAGAGAGCAAAATAGGCATTGAAAGAATCCACTGCTCACTGCAGGGAAGAGATCCCAAGATAAACCTCCAAGGAACATTATAGACAAATTCTAGAAGTATAAGGTCAAGGAAAAAAAATATGCCAAGTGGCCAGAAAGAAACAAGTAAAAATATCTGGAAGACGCAACCAGAATGACATGGGTCCTGGAAGTTAGAGTATTAAAAGTTTGGAGGCCAGGGAACATGATATCCTGGAAGACAAAGGAATGAGGACTATAACCAAGAATCACTTACCCAGAAAAATTAAGTATAATACATAAAGGGAAAAATGGTTATTCAATGAAATAGAAGGGGTTCAAATTATCATGAGGAGAATACCACAACTAAACAAAAATATGATCTCCAATCTCAAGATTCAAGAGAAATATAAACAAGTAACAGGGAAAAGAAAACGTAAGGGCTTCAATAGACATGACTTTCCATCCCTACGTGGAAAGTTTACCCTTGTAATTTTTCTTTTTTTCCAATTTATTAATTACTTTTTCATTTTCAACAATCACTTCATTAAGTTTTACATTTTCTCCCTCTCTCTCCCTTCCTCCCACTTCCTTCCCCAAGACGGAATGTAATCTGATAAATCTGATATAGGCTCTACACATTCATTCCTATTAAACATATTTTCACATTAGTTATGTTGCATAGAAGAATTATAATGAATGAGACAAACCATGAGAAAGAAAAGCAGAACAAAAAAGAAAATAGTCTGCTTCACTCTACATTTCGACTCCATAGTTCTTTCTCTGGATGTGAATGGCATTTTCCATCATGAGTTCTTTGGAGTAGTTTTAAGTCTATCAAAATCAGTCTTGATACACTCTAATGATTACAGTGTTCTGCTTCTGCTCACTTCATATCAACATCACTTCATCAGTCTTTCCAGGTTTTTCTGAAGTCTGCCTACTTATCACTTCTTATACCACAATACTATTTCATTACATTCATGTGCCACAACTTGTTCAGCTATTCCACAATTGATGGGCTGGGGTCTTTGCGTTTATCAAACAGTAGATTACTATAGTCATTAACTACTGGGTCTCATGTACCTAACCTATTCCACTATATCCACCACTCTATTTCTTAGCCAGTACCAAGTAGTTTTGATGATTTCTGCTTTATAATACAATTTAAGGCTGGTATAACTAGGCCACCTTCCTTAGCATCTCTTTTCAGTAATTGACTTGATATTCTGAAACTTTTGTTCTTCCAGATGAATTTTGTTATTATTTTTTCTAGCTCTATAAATGATTTTTTGTTAGTTTGATTGGTATGACACTGAATAAACAAATCAATTTATGCAGAATTGTCATTTTATTGTATTAGCTCAGCCTACCCATGACCAACTGATGTTTTTCCAACTATCTAGATCTGACTTTATTTGTGTGAAAAATGTTTTGTAATTTTGTTTATATATTTCCTGGGTTTGTTGTGGCAGGTAGACTCCCAAATATTTTAAAATGTCTACAGTAACTTTAAAAGGAATTTCTCTTTCTATCTCTTGTTGTTGGGCTTTGTTAGTAATGTATAGAAATACCAATGATATATCCTACAACTTTGCTAAAGTTAGTTATTATTTCAAGTAGTTTTTACTTGATTCTATAGGAATCTAAGTATATCATCATATCATCTTCAAAAAGTGTTAGCTTAGTTTCTTCTTTGCCTATTCTAATTCCTTCAATTTCTTTTTCTTCTCTTATTGCTAAAGCTAACATTTCTAGTACCATATTGAATAACAGTGGTGATAATGGATATCCTTGTTTCAACCTCAATCTTATTGGGAATGCATCTAATTTAACCCCATTACATATAATGCATGCCAAAGGTTTTAGGTAGATTCTAGTTATCATTTTAAGGAAGGCTCTATTTATTCCTGTGGTCTCTAGTGTTTTTAATAGGAATGGTTTTTGTATTTTGTCAAAAGCTTTTACTGCATCTGTTCCTAATCATATGGTTTCTGTTAGTTTTTGTTCTTAATGCAATCAATTATGCTGATATTTTTCCCAGTATTGAACCAGTCCTGTATTCCTGTAATAAATCTTAGCTGATCATGATAAGTTGCTGTAATCTTTTTGATAATAATTTATTTAAAATTTTTGCCTATATATTCATTAGGGAAATTGGTTTATAACTTTCTTCCTCTGTTTTGACTTTTCCAATTTAGGATCAGTACCATATTTGTATCATAAAAAGAATTTGGTAGAACTTCTTTGTCAATTTTCCCAAATATTCTACATAATATTGGATAAATGTTTGATAGAATTCACTTGTAAATCCATCTGACTCTGGAGATTTTTTTTCTCTAGGGGGTTCAGTGATGGCTTGTTCAATTTCTTTTTCTGAGATGGAGTTATTTAAGTATTTAACTTTTTGTTCTGTGATTCTGGGCACTTTGTATTTTTGTTTTTGCAAATATTCATCCATTTCACTGAGATTTTCAAATTTATGGGGATACAGTTGGATAAAATAATTCCTAATTATTGTTTTAATTTCATCTTCATTGTTGGTAAATTCAACCTTTCCATTTTTTAATACTGCTAATTTGGTTTTCTTCTTTCTTTAAAAAAAATAAAATTAAGCAAAGGTTTTTTAATTTTATTGTTTTTTCATAAAACCAGCTCTTAGTTTTATTTCTTAATTCAATAGTTTTTTTAAATTACAATTTTATTCATCTCTCCTTTGGTTTTTAGTATTTCCAATTTTGTATTTAATTGAGGATTTTGAATTTGTTCTTTTTCTGGCTGTTTCAATTGTGTGTCGAATTCATTGATGTCATCTTGCTCTGTTTTATTCAGGTATGCATTCAGAGACATAAAACTTCCCCTAAGAACCACTTTCACAGCACCCTATAAATTTTGATATGTTGTCTCATTATTGTCATTCTCTTGAATGAAATTGATTGTTCTTTTGATTTGTTGTTTGACCCACTCATTCTTTGCAATTAGATTAGTTAGTTTCCAATTAATTTTTAGTCTATCTTTCCATGGCTCTTTTTCACATAGAATTTTTATTACATCATACTCTGAAAATGATGCATTTAGTATGTTTACCTTTTTGCCCTGGATTGTAGGGTTTTTATGCCCTAATACATGGTTAATTTTTGTGTATGTGCCATGTACCACTGAGAAAAAGGCATATTCCTTTCTATCCCTATTCAATTTTCTCCAGAGTTCTACTATATCTACTTTTTATAAAATTCTGTTCTCCTCTTTAACTTCTTTCTTGTTTATTTTGAGGTTAGATTTGTCAAGTTTAGAGAAGGGACATTGAGATTCCCCACTAGTAAAGTTTTGTTGTCTATTTCTTCATGTAACTTCCTTAACTTTTCTAAGGATTTGGATGCCATACTTGGTGCATATAAGTTTAATAATGATATTACTTCACTGTCTATGCTGCCTTTTAGCAGGATGCAGTTCCCTTTTTTATCTCTTTTGATTAAATCTGTTTTTGATTTTGCTTTGTCTGAGATTAGGGTTGCTAACCTTGATTTTTTTTCTACTTCAGCTGAAGCATAATATAGTCTACTCCAATCTTTTACCTTTACCCTGTTAGTGTACCCCTTTTTCAAATGTGTTTCTTGTAAACAATATATTGTAGGATTATGGTTTTTAATCCATTCTGTTATCCACTTCCATTTTATGGGAGAGTTCATCGCATTCACATTCACATTTATGATTACTATCTTTGTTTTTCTTTCCATCCTATCCCCCTCCATTTATGCTTTTATTTCTCCCTTCTCCCTTACCCTCCTTAAAAGAGTTTTTCTGCTGTCTACCACTTTCCTCAACCTTCCCTCCCTTCTGTCAGTCCACTTCCCTTCTCTTTCCCTTTTTCCTTACTACTTCCTTCCCTTCTAACAATTCCCCCCCTTTCCTTAAGCCTTTTTCCTTCTACTGCCATCATGACAAGTTAAACTTCTATAGTTCACTGAGTAAGATATTTCAGCCTAGAACCAAATCCAATGAGAGTAAAATTCAAACAATTCTCAATTCCCTTCTTTCTTTTCCTCTATTATGTATATTTTTGCATGTCTTCATATGCTGTAATTTACCCTTTTCTGTCTCTTCCTTTCCTCTTCTCCCATTACAATCTTTTTGCACCCATTAATTATTTTTTTTAATCATCACAACTGTTAATTTATATCCACACCCTCTATGTATATGCCTTTTAACTGACCATATAATAGCACTTAAAAACCTCAAAATCAAAGGAAACATAGTGTTTTAGGATCATAATTCAATAACATTCCATTCAAAGAAATTCAGTGGAAAGATAGATTTAAAATAATTGGAAATTAAATAGTCTAATCCTAAAGAATAAATGGGTCAAAGAAAAATCATGGAAATAATCAATAATTTCATTATAGAGAGTGATAATAATGAAACAATATGCCAAAATTTATGGGATGTAGTCAAAGCAGTACTTAGGGAAAAATGTATTTCTCTAAATTCTTACATAAACAAAATGGAAAAAAAGAAAAGATCAATTAATTAAGTATGCAATTAAAAAGACATAGAAAAAAACAAATTAAAAATCTTCAATTGAGCACCAAATTGGAAATCTTTAAAATCAAAGGTGAGATTAATAAGATTCAAATAAAAACAAAACTATTGAATAAATAAGTAAATCTAGATATTGGTTTTATGAAAAAGAAACCAATAAGATAAATAAATAATCAGTTAATTTTTTAAAGGAAGAAAACTAAATATCAAGTGTCAAAAATGAAAAGAGTGAAATCATCACCAGTAAGAAGAAATTAAAGCAATTATTAGGAAATATTTTCACCCAATTATATGTCAACAAATTTTCCAAGCTGGGTGAAATTGATGAATATTTACTAAAATGTTAATTACCTACATTAACAGATCAGGAAATAGAATACCCAAAGAACCACATCCTAGAAAAATAAGTTGATGGGGGGGCGGAGCCAAGAGGGTGGAATAGAAGCAGGAAAACTCCATGGCTTCCCCCATAGCCACCTCAAATACCTATGAAATATGACTCTAAACAAACTTTAGAGCTACAGAACACACAAAGTGACAGAAAGTCATGATCAGAAAAAGAGCCTAGAAAGCATCCTTCAAGAAATTCTCAAGGAAAATCACATTGATGTTTTAGAACCAGAGGGCAAAATAGAGGTTGAAAGAATTCACAGATCACCTCTTGAAAAAGATGCCACAATGAAAACTCTTAGAAATATTATAGCCAGTTTCGGGAGTTTCCAGATCAAGGAGAAAATATTACAAGCTACCAAGAAGAAACAATTTGAATACTGCAGAAACACAATCAGAATAACACAGGATCTGGCAGCTTCTACATTGAGGGATCAAAGGGCTTGGAATATGATATTCCAGAGGTCAAAGGAGCTAGGATTAAAACCAAGAATCACCTACCCAGCAAAATTGAGTGTGTTTCAGAGGAAAATATGGTCATTCAATGTAATAGAGGACTTTTGAGTTTACTTGATGAAAAAACTAGAGTTGAATAGAAAATCAGACTTTCAGAAACAAGAAGCAAGAGATGTATGAAAAGGTAAACAGGGAAAAGAAATCATAGGGAACTTATCAAAGTTGAAATATTTACATTCCTACATGGAAAAATGATAATTTTAACTTAGGAAACTTTTCTCACTATGAGGACAGGTGAAGAGAATATAAATGTGTGTGTGTATATTACATATATATATATATATGTCTATATAGGAGGGTATATGATTATGAATACATATATGAGTGAGTGTATATATATATATGTGTGTGTGTGTGTGTGTGTGTGTGTGTGTGTGTGTGTGTGTACAGGTACACATAGACAGAGGGCCCAGGATCAATTGAATAGGAAGGGATGATAATTAAAAGGTGAAATTGATTGATGAGAGAGGAATATAATGAGAGGAGATGGGGAGAGAGAGAAAGGGGTTAATGATCTCATATAGAAGAGACAAGTGAAAACTGTTGCAATGGAGGGGAAGAACAGGAAGGCAAAAGGAATGGGTCAGTCTTACTCTCATTGAATTTGGCTTAGGGAAGGAATGACATACACACTAAATAGGGTATCTTGCCCCACAGGAGAATAGGGGAGAAGGGGAAGAAAGGGAGAATGATGGAGGAGAGGGAAGGTTGAGGGGGGAGGGTAGTTAGAAGCACACGCTCTTGAAAAGAGACAGGGTCAAAGTAGAAAATAGAACAAGTGGGGGGCGGAATAGGAAGGAGGGAAATATAGTCAGTCTTTCACAATATATCCACTATGGAAATGTTTTGCATAGCTACACACATACAACCTATATTGAATTGATTATCTTCCCAGTAAGGGTGGGTGATGAGGGACAAAGGGAAAGAATCTGGAATCCAAAATTTGAAAATAAAATGTTTAAATATATTTATTATTATTATTATTTTTACATGCAACTGGGAAATAAGATATACAGGCACTGTATAGGCACTGGGTAGGGAGATCCATCTTGCCATACTGGAAAGTGAGAGGAGGGATGGGGAGAATATAGGAGAGAGCAGATTGGGGGAGGGCGTATACAGTGGGATCACTCTTTCAGGGTGGTGGGTAGGGGAAGGACGAGAAGAAAATTTGTAACTTAAAATCTTGTGGAAATGAATGATGTAAACTGAAAATAAACATAAGAAAGTAAAAATATTTTGAACAAACCATTATCAAACTCCCTAGGAGTCAAAAGCTTTTTCAGCGTCTATTGAAATAATCACACGATTTCTGTTCATTTTGAAATTGATATGGTCAATTATGTTAATAATTTTCCTAATAATAAACTGACCTTGCATTCCTAGTATAAATTCCATCTGGTTATAGTATATAATCCTTGTGATATATTGCTATAATCACCTGGCTAGTATTTTGTTCAAAATTTTTGCATCAATATTTATTAGGGAAATTGGTCTATAATTTTTCTTCTCTCTTTTAGTTCTTCCTGATTTAGGCATCAGCAACATATTTGTAAAGCAAAAGGAGTTTGGTGGGTTACCTTCATTCTCTATCTTTCCAAATAGTGTTTATAGTATTGAAATTAATTGTTCTTTAAATGTTTGGTAGAATTCAGCTATGAACTCATCTGGCCAACATTTCACACTGTACACAATTTAAGGTCAAAATGGGTACATAATTTAGACATAATGGGTTACCATAAGCAAATTAGCAGACCTAGGAATAGTCTACCTGTCAGATCTATGGGAAGGAGAGGAATTCACGACCAGATAAGAGATAGAGAACATTCAAAATGTCAAATAGATAGTTTTGACTATATTAAAGGAAAAGGCATTTGTACAAACAAAACCAATGCAGCCAGGATTAGAAGGAAAACGGTAAACTGGAAAACAATCTTTAGAGCAAGTATCTATGATAGAGGCCTCATTTCTAAAATATGTAGAGAACTGATTCAAATTTATAAGAAAACAAGATGTTCCCCAAATTTGAAATGGTCAAAGGTTATGAAAAGGCAGTTTTTAGATGAAGAAATCAAACCTAACTATAGAAGTATGAACAAGTGTTCCAAGTCATTTTTGATTAGAGAAATGCAAATTAAAACAACTCTGAGGTACCACCTCACACTTATTAGATTGGCTAATATGACCAAAAAAAGGAAAATGATAAATTTTGGAAAGAGTATGGGAAA
This sequence comes from Pseudochirops cupreus, assembly GCA_028627135.1. Lineage (NCBI taxonomy): Eukaryota > Metazoa > Chordata > Mammalia > Diprotodontia > Pseudocheiridae > Pseudochirops > Pseudochirops cupreus. The sequence goes on along the minus strand of CM053582.1, from coordinate 318,496,501 downwards.
ATTGGGACACTAATACACTGATTGGTGGAGTTGTGAATTGATCCAACCATTCTGGAGAGCAATTAGCTATGCCCAAAGGACAACCAAACTGTGCATACCCTTTGATCCTGCAATATTGCTAGTAGGCCCATATCTCAAAAGGATTGTAAAAAAGGGAAAAGCATGTAAATGTGCAAAAATATTTATAACTGCACTTTTCATGGTGGCAAAATATTAGAATTTGAGGGGATTCCATTGAATTGGGAATGGCTAAACAAGCTACAATATATGAATGGAATGGAATACTATTGTGCAACAGAAAAAAAAATGATGAACAGGCAGATTTCAGAAAAAGTAGGAAAGTGTTGTATGAACTGAAGCAAAGTGAAAAGAGGAGAACCAGCTAAACATTGTACATAGTAACAGCAACATCATGTGATGATTCAACTCTTCTCAGCAACATAATGATCCAAGGCAAGTACAAAGGATTCATTAAGGAAAATCCTATCCACATCCAGAAACAAACAAACAAGTGAACAAACAAACCAAAAAACCTGATGGACTCTGAATGCAAATTGAAGCCTATGATTTTCATTTGCCTTCTTCTTTTTTCTGTGGTTTTTATCCTTTGGATCTGTTTCTTTTACCACAGCTGTGACATATATGAAACTATATTTTACAAGATAGCACATGTATAAGCTATATCAAATTACCTACTATATTTGGAATAGGTGTGGGGATGGAGGGAGAGATAAGAATTTAGAACTCAAAATCTTGTAAATATGAATGCTACAAGTTGTCTTGACATGTAAATGGGAAGAAAAATAACATTATACTTAAAAAAAGTATAAGGAACTGTTCCTGACATTGCTTCTTGGTGAGATTCTGGTTACTGAAAGGAAGCAGTAATCACCAAGAGCTAGGCAAGGATTTAATAAAAAGTCTTCCTTTATTAAGTTTGTTTCATTTCACACATTTTACTAGACTTGTAGATCTGAGCAACTGTGGACATAATTAATAAAGATAATGGCAAGGCATTTGGAAGATTCTCTCAGAACATTCTTTTGGGTTAAGTGGGGAGAAATCCTAACACTACTCCACTCTAATGCCTTTCCTTCAAATTTCCTTCTATATGCTGGAAGAACCAGATCCTCAGTCATTCTGAACTTTATCCTCACTGTCAGAAACAATTGCTTGGCAAGCCTTGTCAATTCCCCTATCATAACAATGCTGGATCAATCCTCTTCTCTTTTACTCACACAATAACCTCTCTCATTTAGACATTTTCTCTCACCTGGACTACTGTAATACAACTTTAAAATAGTAATACATGTAATATGCCCCTTTCCATCTGCTTCACAAATATAAAAATAATTTTCCTGGAGCACAGGTCAGACCATTTCACTAGCCTACTCCAAAGGCTCCTATTTCTTCTTGTATAAAGCAAAAATGACTCATATTGTGAAATCAACCCATCCAAAATCTTACTCCCATCTACCTTTCCACAATGTATTTCTTGTAACTCTCACACACTCTTTATTTCAGATATTCAGTATATTCTTTTTTTTAAGATAATTTATTTACTTTTCATTTACAACATTCAGTTCCACAAGTTTTGGAGTTTTAAATTTTCTCTCCCCCTCTCCTCTCACTCCTTCCCAAGATGGCATGCAATATGATACAGGCTTTACATATACATTCATATTAAACATATTTTCACATTAGTCATGTTGTAAAGAAGAATTATATCCAATGGAATAAACCATGGGAAAAAATAAAGAAAACAAAACAAAACAAAAAAAGAGAGAGCAAATAGTATGCTGAGGTCTGCATTCAGACTCCATAATTCTTTTTCTGGATATGGAGGGGATTTTCCATCATGAACTTTTTGGAGTTGTTTTAGAATCTTGCATTACTGAGATAAGCCAAGTCTACCAAAGTTAGTCATCACACAATTTGGCTGTAACTGTTTACAATGTGCTCCTGGTTCTGTTCCCTTAACTAGTTTTCCCAGGATTTCCTGAAGTTCAATTGCTTATCATTTTTAAAGCACGATAATATTCCATTATATTCATATGCCACAACTTGGTCAGCCATTCCACAACTGATAGGCATCCCCTCAATTTCTAATTCTTGACCACCACAAAAAGAACTGCTATAAATATTTTTGTATATGTGGGTCCTTTTCCCATTTTGATGATCTCTTTGGGATACAGCCCTAGAAGCAGTATTGCTAGGTCAAAGGCTAAGCACATTTTTATAGCCTTTTGGGCATAGTTCCAAATTGCTCTCCAAAATAGTTGGATCAGTTCCCAACTCCACCAACAATGCATTAGTGTTCCAATTTCCCCACATCTTCTCTAGCATTTATCATTTTCCTGTTTTGTCATGTTAGTCAATTTGACAGGTGTCACATGGCACCTAAGAGTTGTTTTGATTTGCATTTCTCTAATCAGTAGTAATTTCGAGCATTTTTCTTATATGACTACAGATAGCTTTCATTTCTTACTCTAAAAACTGCCTGTTCATCTTCTTTGACCATTTATGAATTGGGGAATGACTTTTATTCTTATAAATTTGACTCAGTTCTCTATATATTTTAGAAATTAGGCCTTTATCAGAGACACTGGTTGTAAAAATTCTTTCCCAGTTTCCTGCTTTTCTCCTAATCTTGGTTGCACTGGTTTTGTTTGTACAAAAACTTTTTAATTTAATGTATTCAAAATTACCATTTCACATTTCCTAATATTCTCCATCACTTGTTTGGTCATAAATTCCTCCATTCTCCATAAATCTGACAGGTAAACTATTCCTTGCTCCCATAATATGTTTATAGTATCAGCCTTTATACCTAAATCAAGTACCCATTTGTACTTTATTGTGGTATGTGGTATCAGACCTTGATCAATGCACAGTTTCTGCCATATGATTTTCCAGTTTTCCCAGCACTTTTTGTCAGATAGTGAGTTCTTATCCCAGAAGCTGGGGTCTTTGGGTTTATCAAACAGTGGATTACTATAGTCATTGACTACTGTCTCATTTACCTAACCTATTCCACTGATCCCCACTCTATTTCTTAGCCAGTACCAAGTAGTTTTGATGATTGCTGCTTTATAATACAATTTAAGATCTGGCATAGCTAGGCCACTTACCCTAGCATTTCTTTTCAGTAATTCCCTTGATATTCTGAAACTTTTGTTCTTTCATATGAATTTTGTTATCATTTTTTCTAGCTATATAAATGATTTTTGCTAGTTTGATATGGCACTGAATAAGTAAATTAATTTAGGCAGAATTGTCATTTTTAGTATATTAACTCAGCCTACCCATGAGCAACTGATGTTTTTCCAATTATTTAGATCTGACTTTATTTGTGTGAAAAGTGTTTTGTAATTTTGTTCTTATATTTCCTGGGTTTGTTTTGGCAGGTAAACTCCCAAATATTTTAAAATGTCTACAGTAACTTTAGATGGAATTTATCTTTCTATCTCTTGCTGTTGGGCTTTGTTAGTAATGTATAGAAATACCAATGATTTATGTGGGTTTATTTTATATCCTGCAACTTTGCTAAAGTTATTTTTTACTTCAAGCAGTTTTTTTTTTGACTTGGTTCTCTAGGATTTACTTGATTCAATGAGTTTATCATCATATCATCTGCAAAGAGTAATAGCTTAGTTTCTTCTTTGCCTATTCTAATTCCTTCAGTTTCTTTTTCTCCTCTTATTACTAAGGGTAACATTTATATTACCATATCGAATAACAGTGGTGATAATGGACATTCTTGTTTCACCCCTGATCTTACTGGAAATGATTCTAGTTTATCCCCATTACATATTATGCTTGCTGAAGGTTGTAGGTAGATGCTAATGATCATTTTAAGGAAGACTATTCCCATGTTCTCTCATGTTTTTGGTAGGAATGGACGTTGTATGTTGTCAAAAGCTTTCCCTTTTCTTTCCCCTTTCTCTTACTAATTCTTCCCTCCCTTCTAAACACTCCCTATCTTTTCTTCCCCCTTTCTCCTCCTTCTGCTTATAGGGCAAGTTAGTTTTCTATGCCTTACTGAGTATGTTACTCCCTCTTTGAACCAAATCCAATGAGAGTAAATATTCAAACATTGCTTATCTCCCTCCCTTTTTTCCCCTCTTTTTTTTGTGTTTTTATGTTTTGAGTTTTTGTGCCTCTTCATGTGATATAATTTACCCTTTTCTGCCTCCTCCTTTCCTCTTCTCCCATTACAATCCCCCTTTGCCCCTTATTTAGGATTTTTTGTCATCATTTCACTTAATTTATACCCACACCCTCTGTCTATGTATATTACTTTTAAATGTCTTATTAAAGATACAGTTCTCAAGATTTACATGCATCATCTTCCCACGTAGTAATGCAGTTTGCCATTTTGAATAACATGTTTTTTTTTTCTGTTTATCTTTTTATGCCTCTCTTGAGTCTTATATTTGAATAGCAATTTTCCATTGAGCTCTGGTCTTTCAATGATGAAGGTCTAAGAGTCCCCTATTCCATATCCTTGCCTGAAAGATTACTCTAAATTGAGCTGGTTAGTTACTCCTTCATTGTAATCCAAGCTCCTTTGCCTTACAGAAGATCATATTCCAATTCCTCCAATCTTTTAATGTAGAAACTGTAAGATCTTTCATGATCCTGACTGTAGTTCCATGATATTTGAATTATTTCTTTCTGGCTGCTTTCAATATTTTCTCCTTGACCTGATAATTATGGAATTTGACTATAACATTCCTTGGCATTTTCAATTTGGGATCTCTTTTAGGAGGTGATTGGTCGATTCTTTCAATGACTGTTTTACCCTCTGGTTCTAGGACCTGGGGGCAATTTTCTTTGATAATTTCTTGGAAAATGTAATCCAGGCTCTTCTTTTCATCATGGCTTTCTGGTACACCAATAATTCTTAGATTATATTTCCTAGATCTATTTTTTAGGTTAGTTGTTTTTCCAATGAGGTATTTCATGTTTTCTCCTATTTTTTTCTTTCTTTTGATTTTTTTTGACTGATTCTTGATGTCTCATAGAGTCATCAACTTTCACTTGCCTAATTCTAATTTTTGAAGAATTGTTTTCTTCAGTTAGATTTTGTACCTCCTTTTCCGTTTGACCAATTCTACTTTTTAAGGAGTTGTCTTCTTCAGTGCATTTTTTCCCATTTTGTCAATTGCATTTTTAAAGAGTTCTTCAATTTTTCTTCTGCCTCCTTAATTTGACTTTTAAAATATTCCTTGAGTTCTTCTACAGTTTTTTGGGCTTGAGGCCAGTTCATAGTTCCCTTTGAGGTTTCAGATGTGTTTAGTGACAATTCTGTCCTTTTCTGAATTTGTGTTTTGATCTTCCCTCTCCCCATAAGAACCTATGCTTTTTAATTTTTTTTGTGTTGCTTCTTGCTCATGGCATTCACTTTTTTCCTCCTTTTTTAGTTGATCCTTATTTCTGGGGCCCAGGGGGCATTGTTCCACACTTCTTCTACTGGGTGTCAGGGGCCTGCTTATTGGCTTTGTGTGCCAGGGTCTCTGATTCTGGCAGCTGGATATTTTTGTGGTCTGGTAGTTCACCTGGTGCTGAGCTAGGGCTGGTGGTGGTGGCTTGTGTGCAATGATGCTGATAGAATCCTGATTAAGCTGCCCCTCAGCCCCAATATTCTAACCTTCTTATAAACCCTACTGAACAGCAGACCCACTGCACCTACCTAGCTACTCACCCCCCACCCCCACCCCATTCAATATCCTAACTACTTCATATATGCCTCACTCCTCACTAGAACAACAAGTATTGTCCATGAGCTCACAGTTCTCACAGAAAAGCAGGCATGTCCATGTGATGGAATCGTAACTATTGCCTCTACCTAGCAACTACCCCCAGACCCATTCCACATATTTGAACAGGGGTATTCTTGTATTCAATCGCAATCACATCATCCATCTAGCCCAAGACAGGACCACAATATCTAAGTATCTTGACCAGAGAGGACCACGGTAGCTAGCCATTTGGAGAGCAGCATGACTGGAATGTTTAACCACCAAACCATAGATGAGACCCCTCCTCCATTATCTAATCCCTTGACAAACTTCTCCTTCCTTTTTAATATTAATCATATTCCTGTATTATGTGTAAATTTCTCTTTTGTAATCAGCATCTTTACCCTATAAAAACCATTCTTGCTCTCTCTAAAGTTGCTGGTTCCTCTTAGAACTTAGCCTTCTTCATGAGAGGTGTCAATCTCAATAAAAGCTCATACCTGGATTAGAGGTGGTCTGACTCTGAATTCTTTGAGATGGTTCCACCACAACACATCATGAAACCCCAACAGTTTTTGGGTGGGCAGAGCCCCCACCACAACAATGCTAGGTGGGATTTTGCTGTGTTTCCACTGGGGTACCCTAAAGCTCTTGTGTTGCGGTGTAGGGGTGGGCCTTGTCTGGCTGCTAGAGGTCATCTCCCTGCCCACTACAACACAGGTAAGCTCAGCTGCTGGTGGATACCAGTCCTCCATACATCTGGTGGTTCTCCACACTGGTATCTCCTGCTTCTCTTGTCTATGTGAAGACACACAGGGGTGCAGTGGGAGTAGGGTCCTGATGTTGGTGCTTGCCTGATCCACCACTCTGTGACTCAGGATCTCATTCTGGTTTGCTGAGGTGGGGAGACCTCTTATCCTGTACTAGTCTCTTTCAGTCACAGCTTTTCCTACTAATCCCCCTAGCCTCATGAGCTAAAAATCTGCTGCACCTCATCTATATTCTGGCTCCACTGTTGCAAGATTTTTCCTGAAGTGGTAATTTCTGGGTGTTCAAGTTCAGAAAGGAAGAGTGAGAGCAACTTACTGCTTTGTTGGTCATCTTGACTTCTTGATATCCTCCAATCAGGGCATTCTATCTCCAATATCTTTGTCATTTATCAGTATGTCCCTCTCAATGGGAGATGTATCACCCACTCACCACTGCCTCCCAGAATTTTTATATTGGTCCAAGGTTTAGTTCAGTTTTTATCTTCTCTGTGAAACCTAATTTGATATCCCTGGTTGTCTATCCTTTCTTCCACTTAAATTACATTGTTTTTGTTTATCTTTCTACATGCCAGGACCTCCGTAGAATACAATCTCCTTAAGCATATGAGATATTTCACTTTTCTTTGTATCCTCAATACCTACAGTATAAGACTAAGTTATAGATAGATTGTAATCTGTGTAAAGGGAATTCTTACACAGATGAAATAACTGACATTTGGTGTATTGATAAATTCCAAATGCCTATACCTGTCACTTGCAATTAACTGGATTTGAATTGAAAATTAACCTTGTGATAGAACAATTAATTGGACTTGGAATTGGTACTTATATTTGGCCAAATGAGTGATTGCTAAGGGACTGATATCATGGTAAGATTTTTTTCCCTTGATATTGACAAAGGCAAAGAAGCCACTTATCCAAATCTTGGGTGACATGAAGTGGGTAGGGACAGTAAGCATACTGAATAGTAGAAATGAAGGCCCAAAAGAATTTGACAGGATAGAATGGCAGGATGACTAGTCAATTGAAATTTAACAGGAATGATTGTGAAATCTTGGTTTTGGCTTAAGTAAATAGATTGTACAAGCAGGAGATGGGGCACATGTACATAGGCAACAGTTTGTGTGGAAATGATTTTGGAGTTTTAGTGAACTGAAAGCTTAGTATCAGCCAGAAGTATGATGTCACTGCATACACATGCACACACATGACAGAATCAGCTGTGTCCAAATGGAAAGGGGTGATAGTTATACTGTGCTTACCTCGGGTTAGAAAGTATCTATTGTATTGAATGTTGTTCTATTCTGGTCATATTTTAGAAGTGTCACCAACAAACTGGTTCCTTGAGTACAAAATTAGGACCAAAAGAGGCAGATTTTTGCTCAGCACAAGGAAAAGCATCCAGACAATTAGTACTGCCCCAAAATCAAATGTACTGCCTCAGGGATAGTGAGTCCCTCATCAGTGAAGGTCAATGTTTTATGTGGCAGTCGATGGTTACTTGTTTTTGGCTGTTGTGTCTAGATTCATGACTTGGATAGGAATAGAGATGGAGTAATTATGAAAGAAAGACCCACCCAGTCTGCAATTTTGTGATTCTATGATTTAACAATTTAGTGATTATTAAAGGTTTTAGGAAGAAATACTAACTTTGGAGAGAGCTTGAGATCATCCTGCTTTTGTAGCCCTTTGATACTCTATATATAATACATATGATAGACAACTTTACCAAATGTCATGTAACCTATTGTCACAACTATGAAATTAACTCCATGTGTCTAGTTCTTAAAATAAATGGGAACTATTAGCTGATATTTTGAAAGACTCAGATTTACCATTAAATCATCTAAGTTTTGATTCTTTGAGCGAAAGTGAAGAATATACATACATATATATATATATATATATATATGTATGTATATATGTAGTTAATTTTGAACAGGTAAATATTATGTAAATATTCTTTTCAACAAAATAATTTGACAAGAGTGGTGTCAAACAACTGTGTTCTGTGATTTCATGACAACTGAGGCTTATGAATTGTTTGTGCTCAAGAGTTCTGAGTTGTAGTATGCTAAACTTTTTGGGTGACTGTACTAATACAGGAAACAATATGTTGGGAACCTGGGATCAAGAAGCCACCAGGCTGCTTAGAGGGGATTAATTGACCCAAGTTAGAAACACAGTGTATCAAAATGTGCTGATTGGTCATGGAATCAGGCCTATAAGTGGCCACTTCACTTCTAGCTTTGAGGAGATAGGGAAAGATGGTCTCTAAACATAATGACAGCTACAACTACAAAAGTAAAATAAAACAAAACTCCTCACCCTGAAAAATAAATAGCTTGAAATAGCTATATTTGGAAATAAAATATTTCCAATGCATCATGGGACTCCTTGAAACTTCTGTGTATAGATATGCATCTGTGTATGCATATATGTATATATATATATATATATATGTATATATGTATATAATATACATATATATGACTAAAGCAATGAGCATGGTAAATGATCAATTAAAATAAGCTCTTTAGTACAATAGGAACATTTTCTTTTCAGTCAATAAACAGATATTATTTTTCTTTGTGTGTTTACATATATTCAGCAATTCAAGAAATGTTGCTAAATGGAGAATAATGGCATAAATGGTTAACTTCATATTTTGTTTTAATATCCAGTGAACAACTTGTTATGTAAGAATTTTCTGTTCGTGGCTTATCAGAAATATCAAACCACATGCAAAAACATAGACATTTAAAATAGAGAAAGTTTACTGGGAAAGTTTAGTAGCAAACACTGGTTTTATTATTTTAGTAATGAAAAAAATTTCTCCAGTCAGCCCAGAGTCATTTTTTTTTCATGTTCAAGTACAATATATGTTTTTGAAGTCTTCAAAGTAATTAGAAAGCTAAATTCTGAAGATGCTTACAGTTTAACTTTATAGACATTAAGAGAGGAAATATATTATAGAATATAGAGATCTGGTCTCAAATTCAGAAAGAGTAGAGTAAGTCCCACCTATAACATTCCCTGTCTATGTGACCTTGGATAGCTCATTTCACATCTCTGTGTCACAGGCAATTAAATACACACACACACATTTCAGATCTGCATTAAGAGAGGACATTTTCTCACTAGATTTCCACATGTCAATTAAATTATAGGCCTAGACTTCTTAAAAAATGACTTTGATTAGTAAAACAAACATTGCATCATTTCTCACAGCAGTTTGAGTATGTTTGATTTAACAGCTCTGACTTGGGGGTGAATAGGGTGGATTCATTAGGCTTGCCTGTGTGAGGCACAGCCCAACTGGTTTTCTATTGTAGACACTTTTCCCTTCCCTTGAAGGAGCCTATACTGCATGTCATTTTTTTGTATATTCTGCTTTATGATTTGGACTGGTTTATTAGGGCTTGGTTTCTTTCTTTCTTTTTTTTTTAATTTACCATGTACAAAAAAAAGAAAAGAAAAGAAGGGGGTTCCCTTTTAAATTTGCTTATTATAAGCCTTTGTAAAGAATTTTTATACTCTTTTTTGGTAAATATTTCATCATTTTGATTTAAAAATAACCCCGCAGGACTATTGTAAAAGATTATAATACAATACAATACAGAACAATGCAATACAATACAATACAATACAACATAATACAATCTCTCTAAGATCCTATCACAAAATCATAATATGATTAATTTTATATGATAATTTAGACAGTTTTCTGCTTTAACCATCAGAGATCTTGAGAAAGCATAATGCAGTATGATGCTAAAATATTAATTTAGTAATATAACATAATTTTACATTGAAGACCTAAATTGATATAAACCAAGACAATAGCTCCTAGACTTTGATCAATGAACAGCATTCTTTTCCTCCCTGCTATGGCTTAGCCACTTGGAGCTTTTTCAGATTAGTATATTCTAAGTAGTATATGTACAATTTTAGCAATTCATCATTTTAGAATTTGATCTTAGCCTCTAAATTAAGGTGTTGTTTATGTACTGCTTAAAATAAAAGGATATGGATTGATCCTTTTTGCTTATGCTATAATGAAATAAAATGACTTCATAAGAATTTTAATCTTGACCGTTTCATTCTGATAGCCTTTTACTTGAAGACATCTAAAGGATCTTTTCAACATTATAATGTCAAGAGCAGTATATTTAATGTATTAATTTGATAAGAAATGTATGTAATTGTCAAATATTTTGAAATTATGTATTTACTTATTAATATGAAATGTGCATATCCAATAGAGTAATTGTCCCTAGAAACTTCATGAAAAATTCTTGTATTTTCCCATAAAACACATTTAATAAATATATTCATATTGTATATATTGTTTACTGATGCTATTACCAAAAAAATCAAATTAATATTAGGTGGTCAGATGCTTAGATAAGTGAACTATCATAACTGTTCCTTATGGAGGCTTTTAATACCTTTTTTAAAGAATCATAGAAGGTAACATGGACCTTCCAAAGGAAAAAAAAAAGATTAACTATAATAGTCTTTATTCTCTTAGGTTACTGGGTGTACTCTCTACATAGAACACAATATTCCCAAGAGATTACTTCCAGAAATATATACAACTCCGGGTAATAGCACAGGAAATGTGAAAATCTGATTCAAATTCTGTTTAATCAAGTATTTCTTTGATCCAGGTGACTGAAGCCAGATTGGTTGATGTGGTCCTTGGAGATAAATATGTTTATATTCTTTAAAGTCAATTAATGTAGTTGTAATGTGGTTGCTTAATTGTTTTAAAATTGGTTTTGTATGTAAATATGCCCCAAGGCAATCACTGAAGTTGCATACATAGAAAAAGAAATATGTAAACCAATGGCAGCATAATACAAAAATCTATGGTTAGTAGAATCAGAGAAACAACTCATCAGACCTAGAAGGAGCCTTACAGATAATACAATCAGACGCCCTCATTTGCAGATGAGCATGATACATACCATGGTTATGCTTAATCAACTTTATGAGGTTTGAATCATTTTGCTCTTGGGGCTATAAGGAAACTCAAATTTTTTGATGGTTTCATTCATAGGTGATTCTCTGTTCTTGGTAAAAGAAGAAATAGTTATTTAATTTATTCTAGGTAAATGTATTTAGGTGAATTATCTAGTCATATACTTTCTGACAAAAACCAATATTTTTTTACCATATGAAATAAGTGGTATTTTGTTGATTGGTGAAAGATGAAACAATTTAATCCCTATCTATATATCCCCCCAAATTTTTCTTTTCATAAAAACTAAAACAAGTATATTATGAATTAAAGATCTAGAGATATTCTATATTTCAAATATGTGACTCACTCTTAAGAATGCCTATGATCAATGGGGCAGAGTTTCAGATAGTTGTTTATCAGAACAGTATCCTTGGTAATTACAGAAGTCCTTATCTTCACAAAGCAATGCAATATGGCACCAAACTAAAGGGAATAACAAACAAAACAATTGCCTGTAAGATATAAAGAGGGATATGAAATAGACACATGAATGATTCTCTTGGACATATTACTAAGGGTTGCTATATGGAGTAATAGACACAAAAAATATCCATATTAATGATAGATCTTGGAAAATCTCATAATAAAGCCACCTATTTCCAAAACTCTGGAAACATTTCGGTTTGAGTAATTCACCATACAACAAATAAAACTGCCAAAATTCTGCACAATAAACAGCAGGAGATCTTTTAATAGTTTTTCCTCCTCTAAAGTTTTCACTATATTCTTTCTTTATTAGCCTATAATTAAATACTTCAATAGATATGCTATCTACCCAATGGCATACTTTTAATCCATGCACACATTTGCATCTTCTTGTAAAATCATAAGTCTTAAACTGGTAGAATAAGGCTGCTCAGCATGCTTGGTTTTGTCTGTAGTGCTGATTCAGCCCTTTCTCAGCTTCAGCAATATCTCTGGCCATGGTGCTAATACAAGAGATGTAAGCACTTCATGCTTTCCTAAGTTCTAACTTTACTTAATTAGTTAAGGACCAATAACATTTGTTTTTATTTTGTTTCACTGTGGTTATTGCCAGTCCCAGTTTTTTTTTATGTTTCTAATTTGATAAAGCACTGTAGTGGTTATTATTATTATTTAGATTTTATATTGTCTAATAATTTGAAATTTTCATTATTAAAAGATTGGGTTGAGTATTTTGCAGATGATATTAGTATTTTAGGCACTATATTAAATAAATGAGCTCAAAGATCTTTAGACTGGGAGCAAACTGACCTGGATTCTGCCCTGACTCTGCCACTGACTAGAAAACTCACTTCAGGAAAGTTGCTTAAACTTTTGGTCTCAGTTTTACGATTGGCAAAATAAGGGAGTTGGATTACAAAATGTCAAAGGTCCCTTCTAGTTCTAAAATTCCATGATACCCTTATGAAAAACCTGTATTACCTGGGCCCAGATTAATGAAATTTTAATATAATTTCTGGGGGAGGGGTGTGATAAATTTATAACCATAAAGGTTTATTTCTAGTAATACCTAACTTGCTATTTCATCTTATAGTTTCCATTATTTTTGTGAAGTGCAGAGGAATCTAGCCTTTGAGTTCATAAGTTCCATAAAACTCTTAGTAATTTGTGACATTTTTCTCCATCAGAAGAGAGGTGTTTCTTTTTAGTTTTATATATTTTCCCCAAAACAGTGACAAATTTTATTTGCATAATATATTCTTTGCTTCTTCACACCCTTAAAATTGTTCAAATATAAGATGATATTGTGTTATTATCTTTTAAAACAAGCTGCAACAATAATATTGAATATAATTCTTGTATAGGTCTAGATAAGAGTTGATAGTGAATTCTTAAAGTCCATTCAGAGGTGTGAAGGGGGAAAACATAGAGTCTTTCCTAGCTTTATGTTCTTACACATTTAAAGAATGTTTATCTCACTATGTCTCAAGTGTATCATGCTTGAAATACAAGTGAAAGGTAGTAGATGATGAGATCATGAACTTAGATCTGGAAGGAACTTCTTCCCCAACTGTTTCATTTTGTAGATGAAAAAAAACAAAACCAAACCTGAATGTCAGGAAAGTTAAGGTACTTAGGTAAACAGTGGTAAGCATCAAAGTTAGGATTTAGACCCACATCTTCTGATTCCATTCCATTCCTCTTTCTTCTGTATGACAGTATCTACAATAATAATATTAATTTCTGAAAAAATCTCCAACTATCTTTCATGTCCTGAGATTATGTGATTCTATAATATAAAAGCAGTTCATTATATCTTTTCTATTTCCCTCCCCCCTCCACTCCCCATAAAGAAGATACTGAGATGCTTTAATACCATGATAGAAGGGTGAGAGGAAAGGATTTAGCTAGTAGCATGTTTTAATGATTAGAGTTCTGGAGGATGAGTGGAGAGCATGGTCAGGAGTATGAGAGCAGAAGGAAGAAATCCTTATAGAATGTCAAAGCTAGGAAGAGGTTATATACCTGAAAATCACAAACATCTTGGAGACAGAAAAAATATTGAATAATGAAATTAATAGCCAAAAAAAGATATCCATAAGACAGAACAAAGTGCCAAATCTAATAAAATGAATTGTATAATAAATACTAACATTGCATAAGTTAAAAATTAGCTAAGTATAAAATAGAAAGGAAATATTTTTATCATTGCTTATAATGTAAAATGAACATTTTTAATAGATTTCCAGTTCACTACGTATCAAGTGTAATATGGTAACCCAATGATAGCATATTTTCTTAGACTTAATTAAGAGCCATAAATACAGCAATTGGAGTATAGCTAAACAAGTTATGATACACAAACATAATGGAATATTGCTGTGACATGAGAAGACCTGAATTAATATCCAGTCTTACATATTTACTAGCTATGTGACCCTGTGTAAGTGACTTAATTTTCTGCCTCAATTTGTCATTGGTAAAATGGGGATAAGTATAGCAACTATCTTGCAAGGTTATTGTAGAGGGAAACTGAGATAATGTTTGAAAATTATTTTTACAAACCTTAACAATGCTTCTAAATGCCTGATAGCTATTATTAAGATGGTGGTTGGCATTGTTTTAGATGTACCATTTGTGGATATAGGCATTTCATGTGGTTTTCCAATTGGAATGATCATGTGGAATGTTTCTTCTTGTGTAAAACAAGCATGGAGTTGAGGATGAGTTGGGATTGGACTAGCATGTCATAATTTTGTCACTTATGTCACTCTGAAACTATATCTTCAACATGAAAAAGCAGTGTGGAGTTACAGAATTGAAGCTGGGGTGAAGGATTATTAACAGCTTTACTAGTCCCTAGTCACCAGTAGAATGTATAACTATCTGTCTAACTGTCTATGTCTCTCTCTATCTATTTATCTACCTGTCTATCTATCTAATTCTATAATCCACATGTCCTTATGATGTACTTAGGTAGATGTATAATTTAATCTTATATTTTGCACCCACTTCTACTCTATTGCAAATGAGGTTTTATGCTCTATTGGGTTCCAACTTGTTCCAAATTGATCTCCTCATAAACTGTTTCGTTATATCAGAAATCAATAGAAGTGGCTACTGTTATCTTTGGGTAATCACAGTAAAGGAACTATAGTTGTACAAGTGTCTTATTTATCTTCTCTTCATCATCAGGAAGAAGATGATTTTAATACATGTTGGGAGATTGCAGTTCACACACAGAGTTAATATAGCCTCGCTGAAACCTGGGTTCTGTATCTTAGCATTTTAGAATAATCATAGGGGTAGTGTTTCATTTTGTGCCATGGCTTTCATTCTGGCTTCAGTAAAACTAATATATGCTGGTTTTCATTTTACTTACCTGACTATATTGGACTCTTCTAGTACGTCGGGATGGTCTGGAGAAAATGTAGTACATTGTTGTCAATATTTGGAAATTAAGATCAGCTTGTTTTTATAAAGGAAAAGGTTAAGCTATGCCATTTTAATCACTTGGTTCTGAGTGATATCACAAAGACAAGGCTTGAGTACTATTAAAGGTACTGTCATGTTTTTTACACACGGGGCTTATTATCATTAGTAACCTATATTGAGGACAAGGGTATGTGTGAATACTTTGATAACCACAGGGCCAGTTATCATCCAGGGTATAATTTACATTTAATTGGTGAGATTATTATTTTATGAAGTTCTCTTTAGGCCATGGAGTCTACAATAAGCAATAATTGATGCTTCTTAAGCTGATAAATGACAGGATCATTATTAGGTAAGTGATATGAGTGGGGGTAGCTAGGTGATACAGTGGAAAGAATGATGGACATACAATCAGGAAGTACTAGGTTGAAATCCTGCTTCAGAAACTTACCAACTGCATCAACTTAGCTAAGTCATATAAGCTCTGTCTGCCTCAATTTCATACTTTTAAATGGGGATAACAGGGTTGTTCTGAGAATAAAATGAAAAAAAATTATTTAGGCACATGAGTGGCAAAGTAGATAGACTGCAAGAAGTAGCATCAGGATACTTGAGTTTCAATTCTATTTCAGTCACTTACTATATGTGTGACCCTGGGCGCATCACTCAATCATTTAACCCCTTTCTGTCTGGGCTTACACATCTATAAAATATGAATAATAAAAAGTAGTATCTACTTAACAGGGCTATTTTGAGAACCAAATGAATTAACACCTTTAAAGAGCTTTGGAAATCTTAGAATCCTATTTTAATCAAGGGCTGGATATCTAGATTTGATATTCTTTGGATAGACTTGATAGTTGGGACATGAAGAAAAAGTCTAGGGAAATAAGAGTCTGGGAACATTCATGCATAGATGACAAATTTGTAAAGGATACTAAGAATAAATGATTCCCCAGATAAGAGGAGAAATATGACAGAGCAGTATTGTGAATAGAAAATAGAAAAGAAAGACTATCCAGCAGGAGGGTCTGACTGATGAAACCAAATAATTTTATTGTTTAGTCATTTCAGACATGTCCAACTGTTTGTGACCCCATTTGGTGTTTTCTTGATAAAGATACTAGAATGTTTTGCCATTTTTTTCTCCAGCTCTTTTTACAGATGAAAAAACTGAGGGAAACAGGGTTAAGTGATTTGTCTAGGATCACACAGTATCTGAGGCTAGATTTGAACTCAGGTCTTCCTGCCTCCAGATCCTGCATTCTATTCACTGTGCCACCTAGTTGCCCTTACCAAAATCTACAGAAAGGTTAAAAAAGGATGATCACCAAGAAAATACTGTTAGGTTTAGAAATAAATAGATTATTATTGATTGAAGCACAAGTAATTTAGGTGGATTGATGAGGACAAAAACTAGGTTTTTAAATGATTGAGAAGTGAGTGGGAGAGAAAAAAGTAGAACAAAGAGCATAGACAACTTCCAAATACTATTCTTTGTCAAAAATCACTTGAAACATATGGATGAAGTCCTGTTCCTGAATAAATAAGACACTGCATAATAGATAACCTATAAAGCCAAGCTGATGAACAAAAAATTCATGTTTACAAATTAATGGGGGAATATGATGGGATAGAGCCCCATATAATAGTGATCCCAGGAGAAAAAGCTAGGTTAGTGTCACTGAGAATTCCTCAAATTTGTCTGGATATTTGATGGGTCCCTAGTGTCAAAACAATTCAATAAAACCACAAAAAGTTATTTCATTCAGGAGAGTATTTAATTTTATCATTATGACAATATAGATGATTATGGTGTCATGGGGTGAAAAGGACTTCATTTAACCCTCTCTTCTCAGCAAAATTTTGGTTGAGGGGTGGCTAGGTGGCACAGTGAATAGAGCACCAGCCCTGGAGTCAGGAGGACCTGAATTCAAATCCAACCTCAAACACTTAACACAAAAACCTAGCTGTGTGACCTAACCCAATTGCCCTCCAAAAAAGAAAAAAAAAAGCATAAAAAAAAACAATTTTGGTTGAGACTTGTGATTTCATTAGTGTAGGAAATTATTTCAACCAATACAAATTGGTATCTGTTTAGCAACTTATTTTCTTAGACTTTTCCTGGGGCACTAAGAAGTTAAAGGATATGCCTTCGACCACATTTGCATGTCAAAATTTGAACTTTGGTTTTCCTGTCTTCAAGGCTGCTATACTTTATCATTATTAATTTCATATATTTTATCATTATTAATATTACATTTATAAATATAAAGTATATTACATATTCATAGACATGGCGGTGTTTGCCTATTCTGATCTCTTTAAGAATCTGTACAAAATAATTACATGCCATTCACATGAGACTTAGAAGACATATCTAGTATTGATTCCCTTCTTTTCCTTTGGTGATGGTGCTAATAACTATGAAATGTGAAAAAGCAGGTAAAATGAGAAGAAAAGGAGAAAGAAGGGGAAGTAACAGTCCTGAATAATCTATGTGTGAATAATAAAGCTGCAATTTTATGTTATTATGCAGATTTATTCAGAGATTTTTACACTTTCTTGTGAAATTCTGGGAATTCACCACTTTCAAAGGCAGACTATTATCAGAAAACTGAACTCATCTTTTCTAATGCTTTGTAAAGCACAGTTTTGAATTGGTAGGGAGCTAGACTTACTATCAAAGAGGACCAAGATATTAAAGAATATATCATTTTTTATTCCTTGTTCCTTCTTGCATTCTTACTATTATGAGAGACTTAGGGCAGATTATTACGAGTTAGAAAAAAGAACAATAAGCTTTCTTAAGTTAATTAGATGTTTGGGCCAATGTCATTTGGGTGCCAAATATATGTTCTCTATGCAGAACAAACTGGGAACATTGGGAACAGGATGGAAGAGGGAATAGGAAATATTGGGATGGTTGACTTAGCCAAAATCTTCCATTCAAAAGAGGTCATAAGCCCCTTCCCCCAAATACAGAAGAAGCAGCACTTAGTAGTTGACAAGTCATTGGAAATGTAGTCCAGAAGGCCTAGGTTTAGATCCTAAGATATTTACTACCTGTATGATGGGGCAAATTGCATGACCTCTATGAGCTTCAATTTCTTCATCAGTAAAATGGAGATAATAATTGCACCTCCTCTTAAAATTGTTGTAAGGATCAAATGAATGAAGTACATAAATTGCTTTGCAAATTTTAAAATGCTATCTAAATGTGAATTTATATTACAATAAGAACTGAATAAGTAGCAGAACTTTTCTTCTTTGATCCTAGGTTCAACTCACCTGTGATAACATCAAAAGCCTTAACAGTATGAGATTGTATTTGGGGAAAATCTAGTGACTTTCCCTCCTTTCTTTCTTGACTATTTTGCATGAAAGGATATATATTCAGGATTTCTGGGATGTGACTAGGGTATGGTTTTGAGGTGCCAAGGAACAGTTAGCTGCAAAGATGTATTTAAGTATAAGGTCTTAATATGAAACTTCAATGAAAATATTTTGTGACTAGAATTGTTAAAATATAAGTAGAGGAGAGACTGAATGATATAGTTCTTCATTGCTGAGATATGCTAAAACATTGCTAAGAGCTTTGATTCCTTTATTTTTCTTTATAGGAAGAGTAGCTGGGAAGATGAATTGCTGTTGAATTCACCTCAAACCCTCACTGTATACTCTATGGACTGGCTCAACAGCTCTTAACATGGACCCAACTTATAGAAGGCAGGAACAAATCCCCTGTGTGTGAACTTCTGAGACTGTGGAATAAGAACAATTATAAACAAATTAGTAAATGCATTTGGTGGGCCTTTGTGTTATTCTTTCTTTGTGTATTCTCTGTTTTTCTGTAGTTTGTTAAGGTATGGTGAAATTAGGACTCCTATTCAAATTCTGAAATGCTGATTCAGTTTTGATCATTTGAGTTCACCCCTCAGTTAGGAGTTGGAATAAATGTTCTCCAAGGGTTTTTCCATCTCTAGGACTAAATTTTTACATGAACTTTTGTTTGAATCCCTTTAATGTGTGCCTGGTCTTTTCATCAATATTGCAAATCAGGCCAACGGCAGCTCACATATATGGCAGAGTTTACAAGGAAGTGTTATCTTCAATCATTTTCATTCACTATTTTCCTTCTCATGCTTTGGTATATGGTAACTCATAAAAATATTTAGAAGTAGCCATGCATGATATGTAGTATCTGTGGTCAAATGACTTTATTCTCTAGTGAAGAAATAACCAAGAAAAGCTCCTGGAATTTTCTTCAATAAATTAATCAGGAAACAGGGGTGGCTAGGTGGCATAGTGAAGAGAGCACCGGCCCTGGAGTCAGGAGGACCTGAGTTCAAATCTGACCTCAGACACTTGACACACTTATTAGCCATGTGACTTTGGGCAAGTCACTTAACCCCAATTGCTCTCCAAAAAAAAAAGTAAAAAAAGAATTAGTCAAGAAACACATACGAGGTACTTGCTATATGCCAGGCATTATGCTAACCACTGGAGATTAAAAAAGCCAGTTTCTGATGTCAAGGAATTAACAATCTGATGGAGGAGACAACATTCAAAGAAATGTGAACAAAGAAACTATACACAGGATAAGTAGAAATTTAGTAATAGTGGAAGACACTAGAATTAAGACAGGAAAGGCCTCCTGTAGGAGGTGCAATTTTAGTTGGGATTCAGAAGAAGCCAGGAAAATCAATAGCAGTTTAGAGGATAGAAAGCATTCCATACATGGGGGATGGGGGTGGGACAGGATGGGGGTGAGGCAGCCAGAGAAAATTCCTGTAGCTAAGAGATGGAGACAGTGACATAATCACCCTGATTGCTTATTTAAAATCCTAGCCAGGTAGGAAGAAACATGGAAGATGATGACTCTTCATTGCTTATTGCTTGATATGAGAAAATAAATTTAAAACTTAAAGTGTCTTTACGGGCTATCTAGGTGAGGAAATGAAGGACTAGAAAAGCTAAGTGACTTGCCAGAGGTCACAAAAGTAATAAGTGGCTAAGCTGTGAAGCCAACCCAGATTCTCTGACTCCAGCTATAGTGATGTTTGATTGTAACACAGTGTCTTCCCTAGTGAGGTAAAACCAAGCCACCTCCAGTCACATTTGGTAGCACCCACCATCTGGGTTTATAAGTGATCAAAGAGAGTAGGGTGAATATTTTTCTGACCAGATAAGATATAACCCTTACACTGGCTACTGAAAGATCCTCTCCTTATTCAGGGACCACTTAGATATTCTTCATTGTCAAGGAACTGTGAGAGACATACAAGTAGCCTGTCCGACAACTATAACTGTTATTGATCCTAATCTTCATTACACATTCTTGTCCTGTGTTTGACAATTGAATGCTTATCATCTAAGCTATACATGTGTACATATACACACATAAATATGTGAATATGCACACGTGTGCATATACAAGTATGCTTATATTTATATAATAATCTATATTTTTATGTATTTCTTTGTCTCTTATTTATTTGCTTTTGTTTATAATGCTCTCTGATTTATGGACCCAGACCCTTGGCTTAGAAGAAGGGTCAAAATTCCTTTTGAGAGAAAGAAGGAGAAAACTATCTACATATATTCTCCAAACCACATATAATAGCTACAATATAACAAGAATAGCCCTGGAAATGTTGAGATATTTTCACAGGAGATTCAACAAAATAAAATTTGTGGAAATAAACCCCTTGATCTTAGTTGTGTATACATGAAAGCACAAAGTAGCAGTAACAAGCAAGGTTCTAGAGATCCCAGCATAAAGAGAGGTAAATTGTCTCTCATATATGTGGGGTGAGATAAGTCTCATGATTGGAATTTGACTCTTGCAGATTATACCTTATAGAGGAAGAAAGAAGAGGAGGAGGAGAAGGAGAAGAAAGAGAAGAAGAAGAAGAAAAAAGAAGAAGAAGAAGAAAAAGAAGAAAAAGAAGAAGAAGAAGAAGAAGAAGAAGAAGAAGAAAAAGAAGGAGAAGAAGAAGAAGAAGAAGGGAATGAAAGAAGGAAGGAAGAAAGCAGACTTACTCCATTCTTTTTGTTTCTCTTTTCTCCACTAAGTAGAATGATGTTTAGATTGGAAACTTCAGAACAAATGTAACTAATGGTTCATAGTTGATTGATTAGAAGAGTGGTTAGACAGAAAAATTACTCCCAGCTATCTTGATAACATCATCATCAAACCAAGAGGAACTAGATAGTTTGGAATTGAAAAAACAAACAAACAACAACAACTGATAGATGTGAATGCTGAGATAGTGTTAGAGATTCTGAAAATATTATGGAGAGGGATAAGTATTTGCTACAGGATTTAAAAAGAGCAAATTCCTTAATAAAAAAGAAAGGAATTAGAATTTGTTTATTATAGGCCAGTGAGTCTGACTTCAAATCTTGGAAGAAACATAGTAATTATTAAAGAGAGATTTTCTGAAGTCTAGAAAGAAAAGAAATAATCCTCCTAAGTCAACATGATTTCATTAAGAACAGGCCATGCCTTATTTCCTTTGTTACAGCAAAGCAAAACAAAAAAATAACAAAAAAACAATAGGGTTACAAGACTGGTATATCAGAGGAATACTGAAAATGTAGTTTGCCTACATTTTGGCAAGGTGTTTGATAAGGTATTTGATTGTTCTCTAAGTGGGGACAAAATTCAAACTTCATAGAACAAATTCCCTTAACAAAAAGATGTGTTACATAAAAAAAAGGCCACACCCATGGATTCAGAAGACCACATGTGGATTTGAGGTCACAGGTTTCAGACCCCTGGCCACTAGATGATAGCACAATTAGTTAGATTCAGACCTATTTAAGTTTTGTTCACTCATTTTCAGTTGTGTATGGCTCTTTGTGAATCTATTTGGTATTTTTTTTTTGGCAAAGATGCTAGAGTAATTTGCCATTTCCTTCCCCAGCTCATTTTAGAAATGAGAAACTGAGGCAAGCAAGGTTAAGTGACTTGCCCAGGGTCACTCAGCTAGTAAGCGTCCTCTCAAATTTGGAGGACATCCAAATGCCGTGAAAAACACTATACCCAACACCCCCTGGTGATACTTTTGCTGAGTATTATTTCCATATTGCATGTAAATTAGCCTTCTATTGAAAACTGTTAGATAGCTTTTGGGTGTTTATTTTATTGCAATCTGCAACATGAAGTACCTGACTGGCTTGAAACAGGCCAAGCCTTCAAAGGAAAGTCAAAAGCCATCTAGTCTAACCAATATTTGAAAAGAAGATCTTTTTTGTGACATACCTGATAAGTAAAAACTCTCAAGCGAGGAGAAAACTACTACCTTTGGAGGCATTCTACTACTTTTTTTTTTAATACACCTGTTTATTAGAAAGATTTCTCTTACATCAAGCTGAAATTTGTCTTTTGGCAACTCTCCCCATTGCTCCTACCCTACCTCCTGGAATGCCTAGTTTTGTTCTTCACTTATATGTGTCTGCTCTTCCAAATCCAATATTGTTCAGGATCTTCAAGATCCTGTCTTCTCTGTTCAGTTTGATGTTACAAGTAAATTTAATAAGAAAATAACCTGACTCATTATCTAATCCATTAATAACATTTTAAAATAGTACACGGTTCAGAATCAACACTTCTGAAACTCTGCTCAGTGAAGTTCTCCCTCCAGTTCTCTGGCTGACACTGAATAATTTATACTTTCACCTGATTTGAATTTTTCTGGTCATTACACACAAAAAGAGCAGCCAGTAATTTCTGTTTTATGCAAAGAGCTAATGACCTAAATAGTTTGTTTTGTGTTTACAGAAAGCTGAAGAAAAATGGAGAGTTTGGGTTTACACTGGAATAGGCCTGAGGTAAAAAAAAAAAATCTGATCTGAATTCTGGGGAAAAATTGTTTTGTAAACCTTTGAATGGACTTCTAAAGCTGCTTTATTCCTTTTTCATTCCTGGTCTCTTTTTGAAACGCATCCTAGGCCTACAGGGCAGTCACTTGCCTCCCTAGTCTTTTGATGAGCTATGGAGCAGTAGCTGTCTCTTGACTAAGCCTGTCAGTTTCATAAAGGACTATGAAGTTGTGACATTTTGTGTGTAGGAGTTGTAAGTAAGGCTTCAAATATCTTATTGAAACACATCGGAAGACCCTTCATCACAAGAGGGAGATATTTTAAGGATTGCTTGAAAATGAATTCCAAATGAAATGAATGAGATTTACAGTACTATATAACTCCTTCTGGCTATCATTCTGGTTCAGTGAAGAAGTGGGAGTAGCCAATGAATGTCATTACTTCAAAGTGAAGAGATACTATTTTGGACCTCTGAATGTCAACATACATTTAACAAATTATTCTTGATTTTATCTAAGCTAAACTAGGCAGAAAAACCTGATTAGTAAGGTGTAGCTTGGTAAACATATCATAAGGAATTATTTTTAAAAATTGGTACTAGAAGAAATGTGAGAGATCATTTTAAATAGCTTCTGAATTTTAAAAGTGAGGAAACAGACCTAGAGATATAAAGCAATTCCTTAAAACCACACAACTAGGATTACACAAGTCATCTGAAAACAAATCCAGTGCTCTTTTGACTACTTGTGTTGCTTTTATTCTACCATGCTTCTCCTATTCACAAGAGCATAAAATACTGGTGTGCCTTCACATATTGTACTCTCCTCCATTTGAAATCTGTACTTCTCATTTAGCACTTAGTATAATGTACTCTGTACTGCTATCTGTCTTTATGTATGCATACAATATTTCCAATTTGACTACAAAATTCCCCTTAGGGGTAGAAAGGAATTTCCATGAACTGTGTCATAATCAGTGCCTGAACATAATAGACACTCAATACATGGATATTGTTTATTTTGATTATGAAGATGCCTTTCTTGTCCTTCATGGAGGAATTAATCACCTCCTTTGAGTTGCATAGCACTTTTTAGATTTTTCAGTACACTTCCATGTACATTATCTCAGTTGATGTCATGGTAATATCACGGACAAAGGTTTATCGTTTATTATCCTCATTTGATGGATAAAACTGAAACACAAAACTGGGGTAAGTGACCTTTTCAAAGTTGTCAAGCAAGTCAATGTGAGAGATGGGACTAGAACCCAGATCTCCCAACTTTCAGCCTGATATATTCTGCAGAGCACAATTTTCTCTACTTGGTTGAGTCTATTATATAGTGGGTTCCATTCTTCTCTGGAGAAGGAAAAGACTTTTCAGAAAGAGGTTGTTTTCCATATCATCCTCAGCAAGAGATTTCAGGTTTTTGTTGTTGTTGACAGATTTATCTCAGGCCATGCACCAGATGCAGTTAAATGACACGTGCATTTTCTGGGATAATGATTCCGACTTTTCTGCACGGTACATTTGTTGTTGTGGTTCATTCATTTTCAGTCATTTTTGACTTTCTGTGACCACATTTGGGGTAGAAATAATAGAATGATTTGCCATTTCCTTCTGCAGCTCATTTTAGAGATGAGGAAACAGAGGCAAACAGGGTTAAGTGACTTGCCCAGGACCACACAGATAGTAAATGTCTAGGCCAGATTTGAGCTAAGGAAGATGTCTTACTGACTCCAGGTCTGTCATTTTATCTGCTGTGCCATCTATCTGCATGGTACATAACAGGCCCTAATAGATACTGAATTAATAATTAAAATAGTTAGCATTTATCTTGCCCTTTGAAGGCTGAGAAGTACTTTACATATGTTATCTCATTTAACCCTTTCAAGTTGGTGCTATGAGTAGTAGCTCAATTTCTGGACAGGGAAACAGAATAAGAGAGGCTGACATAGCCAATATGTCTGAGGAAAGATTTGAAATCAGATCTGAAATGCATGTCATTCTTTTACCCATGCACCTGTTTTTCGAAGAGATGACTCAATTGTTGCCTGTGCTGACTCTCTTTCAACACAATCAGAAGAGTGAAAATAGCTAAGGTGTTTAATAAATGCCACCTGACAGAATTATAAGTGGAGAAGAGCCTATTGAATGTATGCAAGTAAAACAAATTTTTAAATGACTGCGTCATAGGAAAGCCAGAGTTCATGGCAAGGGGTACCAAGACAAGAAATCCAAGAAGTGGAAAAGATGTTTATAGTATAAAGGAGGCAATATCTTTTATAAAATTCCACACAGAGTAAATAGCATTGGTAGGTAGCTTAATCCCTAGTTTTCTTCAGGAGTCAAATAAAGAGCTCACTTTGACATGAGACTGTTCTGCAACTTCCCCATCTACTGGAACATTCTCCTCTTTCTTCCCCACCCAAAATTCCTTCTATCTATTTTTATGTGTTTGATATCTTACATATGTTTATGTTTTATGCTGTCTCCCATATCAGAATGTGAACTCTTTGGAGAAACAGACTTTTGTCTTTGATAATCCCAGGGCCTACACAATATCTGGCACATAGCAGATGCTGAACGCTAGTTAATATGGTCCACTAAGAAGATGGAAAGGGCAGAGTAGACATCTGTGGAGTCAATTTGAAATGGCAGAATAGAAAGAGACTTAGGTGGGTTCTCAAATATGAAAAAAAAGTAAATACTCAAATATTTGTGATTAATGAAATGATTAATTGATTTGTAGAAGGAGAAAAGAATCTCCCAAAGAATATGCCTTTTTATTGCCCATACTTTAAGGTTCTCCTTCCCCATCAGCACCCTTATGCTTGTTTGGATCCATAATTTCATTAGTGGGGACATTTCCTTCACCAATGCAAATCACCACCGTGAGTTCTCTTTTAGATTTTTGTCATTGTTTTCTGATTAATTCTCCATTCACTCTCTCCTCAATCCGCTAAAGGCCTTCCTTTTATTCTTTTAAAATCTGTGCTACTTGGCTGCTCTTTTCTGTCATTTTTGAAATTGCACATGCTCAAATACTTGTTCTCCATGTCTTTTATGACATGAACATTCTCGAATATAATTAATTATTAATATAATTTTTATGTCGTGTTAACACTTTCAACTTTTTAAGATAATTGTTTTTTACATATTCTCGTTTCCTTTTCACAATAACCTGCAGAGGTTAGGAAGACATTCTTGTCCCTACTTGACAGATGAGAAGACAAGCAAAGAAACATTAAGTGACCTATACAGAGCACCTCACGGAGCTGACATTAGACGCCAAGGCTCCAGTCCAGACTTATACTCTTTCCATTACGCTGTTTCAAAAGCTTAACCTTTTACTCAAGAATTAAAGGCTGCACGTCTGCGCGCTAATTTATGTGTATCCGTTTTAAAGGCCTATTACAGTACCTTGTCTTGATGGTTCTAAGGAAAAAAGCCTGAGAAAATACATTCTTGCCAGGGAGGTAGACCCAGAGATCTCATTTCCTCCCGCCATTAATTAAAGCTTTGCTTTTGCCACACCCCTCTGGAGCAAATTAAGGGCACCAGTGCTCCTCGATTTTCCAGCATAATCCGAAGGGAGAATCAGTAGCCAGTTGGATTACTCAGAGCCGATCAAAACGTTCGGACAGCGCTGTGTTGGGAGATCATTCCATTTGCTCCCCTCTTCCGGAATAAACCTAAACTCCAGTTAAGCAGTCGTTTTGGATGGCAGAGGGCATGCATGGGAGAAAAGTGGGCAAGATCTTTCTTAGGGCTCAAACGCATCCCTGTAACCTTTTTACCCCGCCCCATAGTGCATTCCACTCTTTGGTGTGGTAGACAGGGTACCCGCCCGCTTGCGGGTACCATATTCTTATCTCGCCCCTGATTCCGGAGCCTTCCCGGTAGCCAGGGTTCCAGTGCGCGGTTTCTGGGGAGAAGGGACCAACCCCAAGACTGGAATCTGGGGCCATGCAATGGCCAAGTATCGCGGGACTTGTACACATTAGTCGAGTTGCAGTCGCTGCTCCTAGTGCAGCTGGAGCTTGTTCGGCGCGTAGAGCCCAAACCCAGGGTTGGGGGGTGGGCGGAAAGGGGGTGGGGAAGATGAGGGATGATGAGGGATGGGGGGGGGAACTGGTTACGTAAATGATACCAGCCCAGCGAGAAGCCTCCAGGCTTCTGCTATAGGAAGAGGAGGGGTAGAGGAAGGAGGAGGAGGAGAAGAGAGGGGGGTAGAGTGGGAGGGATGAGGGAGGGGGAAGGGGAGGGGGCGGGGGCGAAGTGACCAAGCAGCGGCAGCGGCGGCGGCGGCGGCGGTAGCGGCTGCTGCTGCTTATCCATAGGTGACAGCTTTCCCTTTTCTTTTCCCATCCTCTGGCTCATTCCCGGCTCTTCAGCCACTCTCACAGCCACTGCCATCCCGGGGCTGCGATATGAAGAAGCCTCTCTGGGGTGGGCAGAGGCCGGAGCTGGCTCGTTCTTCCCCCGGGGAAGTGTGAAGAGGCTTTAGGGGAAGCTGGGGGGAGTGATCCGCGGAGCAAAGGGAGGGCAGCCGGATTTTCCCAGGTGAGCTCCCCGAGGTCTGTTCCCCAGGCACCTCCGCTCCACTGTGGTTTATTTAATATATTCCTATGGCACTTATTCACTTCACGCTCCCTTCACAGAATCATTGGCAAAGGCGAGCAGGTCTTGTGCTAGGTTGTTTTTTTTTTTTTCCCCTTGCCTTGGGAGAGGAGGGCACGCGGGGAATGAGGATGGTGGTGACCGACCAGTGGGTGCAAGGTTTCGAAAAGCCCCCTTCGGCCCAAGCGCATGGGGGTGGGCACGAGGTAAAGTCCCGCTGCAAGTAAAGCGAGGGTACGAGAAAGGGGAGCATCCGAGCTGTATTGGGAGTTAGGGAGAGGTTTGGACTGTCAAAGAGAAGTGGAAGGTGGAACTAGTGAAAGGGCTCTGGCTGGGGAACGCTCTTTACCCAGTGCCGGCAGTGACGGCAGGTGTAGGTGCAGCGGGTGAGCGGGAGAACCCGGGATGCGCTGAACTTTCTGCAGCCGCTCGTCATCTTTGCTCCCTTAATTGAACTTGGGGAGGATAGGGTGAGGGAAAGGATGGTGGTGCTACGATCCTCAAGGGAGGTATAAAATCATTCAGTCTTCCTGAGAGGAAGTCAGGAATCTTAGTATTTTTTTTTTCCGCTTCTACTCTTGGGTCTATATACAATCAGCCTTAGCAACTTTCTCCAGTGTATTTGCTCCCAGTGTTGAGTTACTTTGTTATGCCAGAAAGGAGGCTTGGGGTATTACTGCTTTCTTCTCCGCCAAAACCCATGAACTCTGTACGCTTGTGTGCATGGGTGTGCTTGTCTATGTGTAGTGGGAGTGGGGGTAGAAGGAGGGAAGAAGAGAGTGTAGTAAAAGGACAGGGGACAAAAATCATGCTGTTGTTGCCCCCCCGGCAATTGATCTTGATCTCTCTTAATACTGAGGAGAGGAGGAGGAGAGTAAAGGAAGGTGTAGGTCCCGGAGTCCTGCTGCTAGAGGTGGACAGGTACAGAGATGTTTTTATTTTAGGGAAAGATAAGATTGTGAGAGGATTTATTGTATTTTATTTTTCTTATTTGATGGTTCATTGGGTGGCAAGGGTAGGGGATGTGTTTCTAACCTTAACCCGGACTAAATGTACTGCTTTTCTGTGAAACAGGCATGAACTGAGGTTTCCCATTTGGAAAGTCAAATCTGCTATGATAGCTTCCCATGCCCCCTTCCCCTACATTTCAGGAAGGTTTCCACGCATAGATTCCACTTCTCCAGGCTTTAGTGACAGCCCAAATGGGAGCAAGGATAGAGAAGGAAAAATGTACAGAAGCATCAGGGGCTCAATGAAACACTGACCCCTAAATAGGTGGTGGAAACCATGCAAGCTGCGTTAGAAGGAAAAGGTGCGACGGGTTTACTACAAGCACTAGGGCTGGATGAAATGTTCCCAGTGCGAATCTGCCATTCTCTGAATCCTTTTGATAAGTGGTTTCTTTTCGAGTGCTCACTGAGACTTGCCTTAAGATTCTACCTTGCAGGAATTAGATGGGCGGTAAAAGACTGGGACTACTTAATCTCTCCATAAATCCACTTTTCATGTGTGCCCCTGCCTCCTCCAGATTGTCAAAATCATTTTATGTGAATACTGTGCTTTCCTAGCTTCTTGTGTTTGTGTATATATGGGTATGTGTGTGTATGCCCTCTAGCATCTCAGCAACCTACTCTTTTGGGGATACTGGGCAACATAAAAATCAGATTCAGTTATTGTTTTTGGATTCTCTTTCAGCTTGTCTTTCCTTCTCATTGTGTTGATTCTGTCTTTCTTGGGTGTGCTATTCCTTCCAACTCTCCCCTTTCTAATACCTCTATAACACATAAGCCTTTGTTACACTTAATATAAAACCTTTATATGTACATTTAGAAGCAGATAAATATGAATAAGTTCTGTCTAAATGACAGGATTTGCATATAGGCAACTTGTACATTTTATTTGGTACAATTTTACCAAGGCAAGAATTTCACCTATTCTAACTTCATGAGGGTCTTCCCTAATTAGTCTTCATTCATTTCTTTGCTTGCTTGGCAAAGACACTACCCCTGGAGAACTTCTCTCTTTTTTGGATGCACATCTGTTACTTTTGATGCTTTTCTCCTGATGGCCTGGGTCTCTTTGATCATGTCTGGGGAAGGGTAGAAGGTTTTTTTTTTCTATTACTTAATGTTGTTTCTTGCTCTATGTGATGGTTTCTGCATCCTAAGACAAGATGGGGCGGGGGGGGGGGGGGGGAGGAGAGAAGATTATCAGTTGGGGTATGCAATACCTTCACAAAATGTTGCAAAGAGAGTAGAGGCTCCATAAAAACTTGATTGATTGATATGCAGAACACTTTAAGGTTTCTACATCTACTCATTATAAGAAATATTGGAAGTTCAGAGTGTACATATATTCTGTACCTTTTTCTTTTGGTTGCATTGGTAATTTCCCATCTACTTTACAGTTAGTATATTTCCTTGATGAATGAAAATTGAGGACAAAAAAAGGGACATTGAATAATGGCAGCCCCTACTTTCTAATTTATCTTATTATCTGGAATTGAATCTTATCTGTTAATCTTGATAATTATCTAGTGACTTTTGGTAGTCAATTCTCTATTGACTATTGACGGTACTGGAACACAAGATAAGATGATAGAGAACCTGATGAAGTGACACCCATAGCATTCTAAACTGAAAGTAAACATAATGACATTTAGTACACACTTTGGTGCAACTCTTAGCAATGGAATGTGCTTTGAAAAATAATGTGTCAAATTAAATATAATTTTTGGGATATACACATTATGTCAACTGGATCACTCATCCCAAGTATATTACCAGGTTTCTCAGTGCTATAAAAAATAAAAAAAATGAGGTGTAATATTTAATGCATATGAGAATCTCCGTCTGTGAGTCCATGGACATGTAATACCTCCTGTTGCATGATGTTTGTAGAACTCTAGGATCTGCAGTTTTGCTTTTCTGAGGCTGTGATACTTGCTTACTAACAATAGCTAGAAATTTGCCATTAGTACTTTGGATACATAAAAGCAAACCGCAGTCTGTGTTTGAAAAGGTTACTTTAAAAAGTGAATTCCTGTTTATTCCTTACAACAATTGATTGTACTAAAAATTAAAGAAGCGTCAATGGAAGTGTGCATGCTGATAGAATTACAGATGTCTTTTAAATAGTAGGAGTGAAGTAGAATGAAAACAAACATATTTTAGCATATTATATTCATGTTTTAAACTTTTTTTTCTTGACTTTTAGCAAAGTGCTTTGCATAGGGAAGTTGCAACAAAGTAATAGAGTATAAAAATATTGCCATGATTTGCACTTGATTTTTAGATGTGGGAGTGGTAGGAGAAAACATAACCATTGAAGAGAAAGATTGTATCAAAAAATGTTGAAACTTTAGGAAAAGCAATTAGCATATTAAATTAGAATAGAAAGCAGCTGATAACTATTAATTATTATTATTATTCCTCCTTCATTGAAGAATGAAAAGATGCTGGATGTTTCTGAATGATGAGATAGTAAGAGAGAAATGATTAATGAGAGTAAGGCATGAATAGAATTAAATCCACTGAACACAGGAGATAATAAGGGCTCATGTCACTGCTGGATAGCCATTGTGCTTTACAAAAATGGACAGTTTGCAAAATTTATTTCTCTAACTCACTTACATTGTAAGATACAATATATTGAATGTTGAATGTTGTAATACATAATACCTACCTGACCACAGCTTTTAATAAATACATCTTCTTTAGGGGGTTTGTCTATAATGTCAGGGAAATGTAGTCATCTTCATATTAAGGAACAGTTTAATGGGAGGAGTAGTCTGAAGCTCTTTTTTAGAAATGAATAGCTTTTAGTTGGATTTTTATTTCTACCTTCTTGTTTTTGCCCCCTCTCTAAACTAGATGCACATAAAACATTGACAGAACTGTGGCATATATTTAAAGAGTAGAAATCTGTTGAGACAACTAGGTGGCATAGTAGATAGAGCACCCAGCCCTGGAGACAGATGGAACCTAAATTCAAATTCAACATCAGATACTTACTTAGCTGTGTGACCCTGGACAAGTAACTTAACCCTGTTTGCCTAAAAGAAAAAAAATACAATAAAAAGTGTAGAAATCTGTTTAACTGAATAGGCTCAAAATGAATTTCTTTTTAAAGACTTTTTATAACCTGGATTATCAGTGTATTAACTCATGTTTGTAAACATATGTCATGTCTAAATATGTAGACCTAACTAATATCCCTATTAGGGAAATTATTTATCAAATTCACTGGTTGTTTATTTATTCAGCCCTAAGAATTAATGGTTTAATTAAAGATGTCTACCTTAATAATGACTGATACACACAAAATTTGTATATCATTTTATATTTTTGCATTTGAGCTTCACAATAATCCTGTGATATGTTTTAAAAATCATAGGATCATAGAGGCATCAAGTTCAATTTCCTCATTTTACAGATGAGGAAATTGATGCACGCATAAGTTGTGACTTGCTCTTAGTCACACATTAGGTAAGTGTCTGTGGTAGAATTAGAAACCAGGTCTTACAGATTTCAAATCTAGTGCTCTATTCAGTCTTCTAGGCTACTCTAGAAAAATGTTACAGAAAAATTAGTCTATTTGCCCCATGGGTTATGGTCAACTCTAAATTGATGATCCTTACATATCCATGATATGTAATAATAATATAATATAATTCCTCATAGAATAGTTATTGTTATCATTCTATAGTATTCCTATAGTATGTTAAGGTTTATATACATCTGAGTTGATTTTTAGATGTAATTATCTCGAACCCTTCAATCAATCAATAAACATTTATTAAGTACCTATTATGTGTCAAACACTATGCTAAGAACTGGGGATACAAAAAGAGACAAAAAAGACTCCTTGTCCTTAAGGAGCTTACAACCTAATTGGGGAGGTGCCATGCAAGCAAATATATACAAAGCAATCTATATATAGGATAAATAGGAAGTTATCCGACCTTAAGAGATTTGGGGAAGGCTTCCTGTAGAAGGTGGAAGTTTGGTTGGGACTTAAAAGAAGCCAGGGAAGTCAGTACTCAGAGAGGAGGAGTGAGAGAATTCCACACATGAGGTGGAACCAGAAAGAATGCTTCCAACCCAGAGATGGAACAACCAGAAAACCAGTGTCACTGGATCAAAGAGTACATGTTAAGGAGCAAGGAGTAAGAAGAATAGAAAAGTAGGAGGGGGCTAGGTTATGAAGGGCTTGATATGTCAAACAGAACTTTTTATATTTGTTTCCGGAGATAATAGGAAGGTACTGGAGTTTATTCTGTGTGTGTGTGTGTGTGTGTGTGTGTGTGTGTGTGTGTGTATGACAGCATTGGACCTGTGTTTTTGGGAAAATCTCTTTAGTGGCAGAATGGAGGATGGACTAGAGTGGGGAAAGACTTGAGGCAGTCAGACCTACTAGTAGGCCATAGTAATAATCAAGGCATGAAGTGATGATGGCCTCCACTCAAGTAGTATCAGTATCAGAGGAGAGAAGGGAGTATATTTGAGAGATTTTGCAAAGGTAAAATATACGGGCCTTGGCAACAGATTGGATATGAAAGGTGAGAGATAGTGAAGAACCAGTATGACTCCTAGGTTGTGAGCTTGAAGGACTGGAGGGTGATGTTGCCCTCTAGAGTAATAGGGAAGATAAGAGGGGGAAAGGTTTTGGGAGAAAGATAATGTGTTCTGTAAAAGATACCTTGAGTTTCAGATGTCTACTGGACATCTAGTTCAAGATATCCGAAAGGCAGTTGGAGATGTGAGACTGGAGGTAGCAGAAAGATTGAAGCAGGAAAGGTAGATTTGAGAATCATCAGTGGAGAGATGGTAATTAAAGCCATGGGAGCTGATGAAAACACCAAGTTAATTAGTATAGAGGAAGAAGAGAAGAAGATCCAAGACAGAAAATTGAGGGACATTTATGGTTAGAAGGCATAATCTATTGGCAGATCCAGCAAAGGAGACAGAGAAGGGGTTAGTCTTGGTAAGAAGCAAGACTACTTCCTCATGTGAGACAGATGTAAAGGATAATAGCAAAAGGCTCCTGAGTGATAGGAAATAAGGGAGGTTACAATGAATCACTTCATTTTTTTTCCTGTAAAATTTGAGGGAAAGAAAGAGATCATATTAGGGAGAACTCTGCCTATGGCAAGGTGATTGCTATAATGCAGGTACTGAAATCTATGGGATCATAGCTACATATTTTGCTGTTTCAGCCATGTAAAACATATATTTAGCAAATATAATTAGTTACTACAAATGTTTCCTTCCATCCACCTGAGTCAGGGCTATTCCAGGTGAATTCCTTTCTGGGTCTTGCCCAGCTCTACTTCCTCCATCACAGGTGGCATCAATATCCTAGTATTTTCTTCCTATTTCTGATCATGGAAGTCAGTGGCCTAGCAGCTGTTGTTTCTTTTTCTCTCACAGTGCATGGGACAGTATTTTGGGTTCTTTTTACTTATACGGCCTTATGTCTTAGTGTATCTTCCCTTCCATCATTGATTGACAGTGACTTTTCATACTTCTTGCTGAAAACCTATTTTATGAAGCTTTCCTTAGGTGCCCAAAATTGTCATTTGTGGCTTTAATGTTGGGTAATAAAATTTAAATATATAAGTATGAAACAAAAAAGTAGGTCAGTGCATTGTTTAAGATGTGCTCAATTGTTAAGGTAGATAAGAATTGTCTTTGATATTGAACATCGACGACAAGTAATGGAAGACTAATTTGGAGATATTGTAATTTTATTATATTGTGCCATTATTTATACTGTATGTGAAGCAAATCCTAGCAAATATTTCCCATAAAACTCTGGGTAATTTGTCTAGTTACAGAACACTTATAAGAAACATAACATTCTTAAGGAAAATCTACTACGAATAGATTAATAAATTTCAAATGGAGTGCTCATAAGGATAAGTTGTCTAAATAAAACTTAAGAAGGAATTAGTTAAAACTATCAGACTGGACAATTCAGCCTAATTAAGTTCAGTACAAATGGATTAAGTGCCTTCCATGTGCTATGTCATGGTGGCACAAGTTAAAAAAATCACTTCCTGTCTCTTCACAAGGTGTTTACATTCTAGTGGTCTAGCTACTTGTATTAGTTTCCAAGGTATCATGAATGCAAAACCTCTTTACTTAAAGATTTTTAACTTCAAATTTATAAAGAAAGAATAGTAGATATGTAAGTTGAAAGCATGGATGTGCTGGTAAATGTTTAACAACTGAATCTCTGGAAAGTATCACTTTTATGTTTAATATGCATCATTAGCACTTTCTGTGGTCTAGACAATCAACAAAACAATAAATCAAGTCATGATTTGTAGAGTCTGTGAATTTCTGAGGTGTAAATGCTCACATTGAAAATTTCACAATAGGCTCCTTAATCCAGTTTGAATTGGCTCTAGCACACCCTGGATAGAAGGGTATCTGTCTGTATAATTTCCTCTTTCCATTCCCCACTCACTCCCTATCCTTAGGGTAACATGGGGGCAAGGATGCACTGGGGAGTAGGTGAATATAAGAATACTTTTATGTTTCTACTCTAATCCTGAAGGGAAAAATATCTTTTGACAAAGAGTAACTGTCTGTTTTATGTAGTCAGTGCATGGGTCATCATGTTTAAGAAAATAAGAGCAGGAGAGAATATGACATAGAATATAAAAGGAATAAAAAGTGGGGTTTATATGTTTGGTTTGCTTCTCAATCAAATTTCATGTTATGAAAACATCTAATTGCTGCATCTTCTATTTAGCCCTTTGTTGGCACCTGTTAGTATGGGAAACTTAGTTTTCTTGACAGGTTTCCTCATTGATAGACACTATTTACTGCTAACAGTGTGATATCCACTCAGTTAGTGGCCTTTTTGGGGGGCACACTGTATTTCCATTACTGTAGCCTATGATTACATTATCACATGCTTCTCCTGAATCATGTTGAACTTTGAGATTCCCAGAACGCCATTGTGTTTTTCATATGAATTGCTTTTTAGCCATATTCTCTATAACCTCTATCATTTACCTGTGTAGTTGATGTTTTGAGCTCAAGTAAGGCTTCATCCTTTTCGTAGTTCATTTCACATTTGAATAGGAACAGAGTGGTGTGGGTGGTTTTTGCAAAATTGCACATTGCTTCTAATGCCTCAAGATCTTTTCCTAAAAGGAAGGTCTGTCTTTCTAACACCAGAATTCTTCCAATGATGCTTTATGTCTGTGAAGCATGGAATACTATGGTATTAAAGAACAAATTTCAAGTCTTACAAAGGTCAATGGTGTAAATGCACTGAAAAACCAAGGCAAAAGAAACATGTGAGCCATTCAAGGAGATGAGCTAGTCATGTATCAAGCACAAAAAATAACTGATGTGTCAATCTTTTGCTTCACTGGTATCCACACATGGCCTAGAGAGCTAGAGGAATGTCCCATATATGTTTATTGGAATCTTTGTGGAGGATTTGCAGAAGAGACATGGAGAGGTGTTAAATAGATGGAAGCTATGAATAGGTTCTGTTATACATCATTGGAGAGAGTGCTCCCATTGTTGATATAATAAGTCCATTGCTATGTCAAAAGTTCATATTGTTAATTTTTATATTTTCTTTCCAGTCTTTGCAGTCTTCTGATGTGTTTTTAATGTTGAATCTCACGTATAGTGTGTTAAGTATACCCTTCATATCCATCTAATCCAGAAATCTGATAGTCATATTGCATTGTCTTCATCCAAGCTACTGGTAAAGAAGGCTGAATGGAATAAATCAAAGTCCCTATTCCCCTGACATTCTTCTGGACATGTCCATTGCAGTTGAAATCAATTAATTAGTTCAGTCAGTCAACCCATTTAAAGCCCACATGACTATACTAATACATTATCTTATTTTCTTTATCTTGCCCACAAGATTATCAAGTATCATAGTAAAATTCACTTATATACTTTTCTGCTAGTTTAGTAGGCATATTTAAAAAAGCATAAGTTTAGCATGGCATATTCTGCCTTTATGGACTCATACTGGGTTTTGGTTATCATCCACTTAAAAGAAGAATAAAAAAATAGAGTTGAAATGGATCTGTGTGGCCATCTAGTCCAAGCTATATCCCAAAATATTACCTTTTATATTGTATCCATGAAGTATTCATTTAATCTCTGCTTGAACATATTCAATGAGAGGGAACCCATCCTGCCCCCTCTCAAGACAGTCCATACCACAATGAGACAACTATAATTTACAATTCAACTATCCTCACAGGAAAAAACAAGAGGAAGAAGAATGTTTATTGTCTAATTTATGATACACAGCTCCAAAGACAACTCATAGAGCTGGTCCATCAAAACACATACATCTTGGACAGACACTGAAAATAGAAGACTAAAACCAGAATTGAACAAGAGGAGTATAGACTTAGTTTAGAAAATTGCATACTTCTTTTTGTGATCCTAAATGTTTCTCTGAAAAGATAAGTGCCTTGCACAGTGTTGTGCAGATGGTATATGTCAGAGACGTAACATGAATGTAGGTCTTCCCAACTCCAAAGTTATTTCTCTATATCAGGCAATATCAAGATATATTCAAAAGTAATCCACTTCCTATTTTAGTCAATTCCTTTCAAAAAATGTTTTCTTTCCATTGCCATATTTCAGTAATATTACATCTCTCTAAATATTAATTATGCATAAAGCATCATATTTACTTTTGCTCATTTATAGTAGCTTATCATCTATATAGTACTTTAAGATTAACAAAGTCCTTGACAAATATCTCATTTTCGCCTCACTATAACCCTTGACGGAAGTTCTGCTTTTACAAATGAGGAATGCGAGACATACATAGTTTATGTGACTTGCCTAGAAGCACACAAGAAGGAAGTGTCTGAGGCTGGATAAGAACATAATTCTAACCTTGGTATATAAACAATTGAGCACGTGATTATTGTAATATTGTTCACCTAGTTACTGTCTCCTAGCCATTGTTTACTTTTGTTGTTGTTGCCACCATTTTCCCCATAACCTATCAACTAGAACCAAAGGCCCTGGTTTTGTATAGATGAAGTTCAAAGAATTTTCATTGTCTTATTCTTCTACCTATGGACCATAAGAACATCATTTTTGGGCTCAAGTATGGGTCTCCAATAAAAAAGAGGGGAAAGAGTCCTTATTTCTGCTTGGTCTCAGTACCCCTCTGATTGGTCTAGGTGCACTTTTATTCCAAGAATTCATTTTTATTCAGGATCTCCTCCCCTTCTTTTTAGGAAGCTTGATCCAAGGACTTGGATGTTTTCTAGGAATAACCCTTCTATGTCTAAAACAGCTGGTCCTGGAATTCCTCTATTTGATAGAGAACTGTGTCTTTGCTGTGACACTGCTATCCTACTGTTGCCAACCCACTCCTGCAACTCTGCATCTTCTGTCTTCATTCAGGAACCCTTAATGTTTCACTATGGACTCTGTGGCCATGTGGTTCCCTTCTCCCGGGGTACATGTGTTTTCTTGGGGGCCTGTGGGGAACTACCAAGGCTTCCCATCAAGGAAATTGGAGTGTGTGTGTATGTGTGTGTGTGTGTGTGTTTTCTTATGTTCAAATATAAAAGACTTTATCAGTTCTGGTTTTCTCTACGTCTGTGTCTTGTTTTCTGTCCCTCCTTTTAAAGGTCAAATCCAAAGGTGTATTGCAGGAGTATGAATCAACCAGTTATCTTTAATGTGGTGTTAACTGTGAGTGGAAATTTTAAAGATGAACATTTTGGTTAGAACTCTGGATAAACTTCCTCAAAATGAAAACTGTTTAAAAGTGGAATGGGTTGCCATCTAGAGGTGGTAGGCCATGCTTATGTTCAGACAGATAAGTGCTTATGAGACATTTTATAAAGGGGAAGTCTTTCATGTATGGGTTGGACTCAACTGGTTCAAATTCCTCCTAACTGTCAAATCCCTGAATCTATGAGCACATAAGGCAGGGCAAGTACATACCTTTTCCAGGAGACATTATCAATGAGAAATCAAAAGCTTTATTATTGTTAACATTGTTCACAATGAACAAACATTGTAGAAATATAAAAATGAGGCCTTTATTGCCCTTTTTTATGTCATGTTTTATTCTCTTTTACATCTAGTTCAATATTCCCTCTTACCTCTAGGGTCAAATGTGCAGTACTCTATCTTTTAAATTCCTTTATAACCTGGTCCCTCTTTACCTGTCTATTTTTCTTGCACCTTACTCTCCTCCATATACTATAATCCAGTGACACTTGCCTGCTTGGTTTTCCTCATGTAAATCACTCCATCCCATGCCTGAAATTCTCTCCCTCTTAGGCTCTAGCTCCTGCTTTCCTGTCTTGCTTCTACTCTCAGCTAAAGTCCTACCTTCTTCAAGAAGCCTTTTCTTATTGCCCTAAGTGCTAGTGTTCCAATATATCTTGTATCTATCATGTTTTTACATAGTTGTGTATATGTTCTCCCTTCCATTATGTGAACTTGTTGAGGGCAGGACATTTTTGTTTTTGCTTTTTTTATGTGTGTTCATAACACTTAGTAAAGTGCCTGTCACATGGTAGGTATGTAATAAGTGTATGTTTGCTTATTGACTAGTTCAGCCATTTTCTCTGTATACTTTTCTCCCTTCTAAACCTCTTTAATTAGATCAACTAATCTCCAAGAAAAATATACTTTTAGGACCATCGAATTGTAGAGTATTCAAGAATATTAGAGACTGCAAGTTCAAAGTGGGAAACAAGAATAAAATATGAGATTGGGGGTATGTTTAATAGTAGTATGCCTACTTAGTTCAGTTTTTCTACCAATACAGACACATGTTGATGCTTCTAGATTTTGTTCCTATGTCTTTCTGTTCAAAACAATTACCAATATCAAAAGTCACTTAATATATTGTCAAAAGCGAAAGAGTTCCTTACAGATCAAAGAAATCTAATCCTTATTCCAAATGAGGAATTTGAGGCCAAAGTATTTAACTTCATTCCCCAGAAACAGGGGTAGGGTTTATTGCTTAATAATTCAGTGCTATTTTTGGAAGTGGAAATTTCCCCAAAGAGAATGTCATATTTTCAAAATATGGCTTAATAATTTTACTTTTCAAAATCAGATTGTCAGATTAATCAAGACAGAAAGTAGATTATAAATGAAATGATGTAATGCAGGAACAGTATAGTCATTCTTCTCAGCTAGATTAATGTTTTCAGAAATCTTTAAGTAAAATTAAGAAAAAAAGATTAAAAGTTGATCTTAAGTTCATATCACATGATCTATGTATTTTTGTAAGATTTTATTTTCTAAATATTTTGAAAATATTGTTATTTGAGTTTAAAGCTTTAGGAAAAATGTTGGATGGATGATTGCAAATAGTCTGAGTTTCTTTCCAAACCTGAGAATTTACAATTTGCATTTTTTGTTTCTAAAGGGAAGGAAA
The DNA here is from genome assembly GCA_028627135.1 of Pseudochirops cupreus. Lineage (NCBI taxonomy): Eukaryota > Metazoa > Chordata > Mammalia > Diprotodontia > Pseudocheiridae > Pseudochirops > Pseudochirops cupreus. Next base: position 318,456,226 of record CM053582.1, on the reverse strand, counting down.
TAAAGGCAGTGGGCTGGTTTCAGACTGTCATGATGAGAAGTGATATTTTGTACTCATTCTATTCATTTTTAAGCACTTGGCACTGGAGGAAAAAAAATCAAAAATTGGGAATAGGAGTCCTGAAAAAAGCATGGAGATTTACCTACTGTAGGCTAGAATCATATATTCTTTATGCATCACCAATTATGAAAAAATATATTAAATACATAAGATTATTTTGACAAGCCTCATTTTTAGAGTTCCATTGATTTGATTTATAATAGTTATGAGTTTTTTGGAGTCATATCATTTCAATTTTTCCCTAAAAATAACAAAGCCAACTATTTCCCAAAATATTTTTCATGATAACACGGACATAATAAATTGTAATCAGTGAGGTTCCATGAGGAAATACCGTGTTAATCTTTGAGAATATACATTTAATTGCATTGTGGATAATTTCCTTTATATTTCCTTTTATGATCATCATAATTATGGTTTGTCTTGTCCTCATGACCTTTCATTTGGCATTCTACATATCACCATTTACTAACCAATGTGTTTCATTTGTGGAAATGTTTTTAAAAATGTAGCTTTTTGCTTTGGCATACATTTTATTTAGAGATGAACTTTTATGCTTGGTCAGATTTCTATGTGATTTAAATTGTATACATCCAATATTTACTTACTTCATACTCACTAGTTTGGAAAAGCAAAATATCCATTAAAGACATTCTTTATGAAGAATCTAGATAGCTATTTTCAGTTTTCAGAGAGACGAATATATTTATTGTTGGGTTGGTTGGGCAGGTGATCGTAAAATGTACAAATTTCATGGTTTAGTCCAATCTTTTCTCTTCACTCTAAACATTTCCTTCTCCATCTGAATCCCTCAGGCTTATGTTTCTTTGATCTTGTTGATAGTTCCTTCTCAAGTGGGGTTATTTGTCATTTGCCCTGAGAAATATTGGAAACCATCCATCTCTAGGGACTCTTTGGACTTCTCTCACATTTTCAAGTTTTTAGTTCCATAACTATTTTTTCTCCTTTAAAGAAAATTAAATCTTTTTGTTTTGTTAAGTCAGTATTTTGGTAATGTTTTCTATTTTAAGAATACTGTGTTAAACCTTGTGGTCAGTTGGCAATTGATAGAACCATCTCAGTAGAAATGCTATGCTTGTTGAGCAAGTGCCAATTTTAGTTTCCATGCAATATTTTAAAATATTTAAATTAGACATTGCCTATTAAACACACACACACTCACACATACTCACATATCATATCACATCAAACCACACTGCACCACAACTAAAGACTGGTCTTGAATTAACCCCAGAGTAACTTATCAGTGGTCTAAATGTGTTTTTGTCAAAATATTTATTCTTATTTCTTCAGTGATATTAATTATTTTCCATGAAAGTTCTATTCAGATGCCCCATAGTAGAAGGGAAAGCTTTCAGAGGTACAAGATCCAAAGCGCTGTTCGATTCCACTAAATAAGACAGGTTTTGAGTTTGAACCTCTGTTTTCAGCAAATAAGACTCGCAAAGTACATAGTACGTATTTGTCAAAAGGTTTACAACTAGGTGATAAATATTCAGCCATAGCAGCTACATAAAAAAACATGTAATAAGGCGAAAGTGGTTGTTGGTTGCGGCTTTGCATTGGTAAAGGAAGTTGTCTCATTGGGAGTTCTCTATACCACTTAAATCATAAGGACAGAATAAAATAAATGTTTTTTAACCCAACTTAACCACTGAGGAAATCTTGCATACCCTTTTCAATTGAATAATATTTATTCATGTCCTTTACCCTATTAGTATTCTTAATCAGCTGTCTGCTTTTTTTCAATCTGGACAGGACTTAGGATCCATGAGAAATATGTAGTATAAAACATTAGTTTTATATACTCTGACAGTACAGAGATATGGAGCTCCCTGATTCTGTTTGTGGCTCTGTTTTTCAGAATTTTCTTGTGTCTGAAAGCTTTGCTCAAAAATCTGCACCTGATTCCTGATTGTTTTAAAAGTAGGGATGTGATCCCTTTTAGAATATTGTAATACCTGGGAATGGCAAGATCTCTAGGTATATGGATAGACTAGGTTCTGGCATATTCTAATAGAACCCCTGTCCCTCTCTTGTCTGAAAGAATTGTCATATTGAGCAACAATGAGCTGGTCTAAGAGACTGTGGTTATCTATATCAGTAATATATACTGCAAATTGCATATCTTCTGGGACATGGATGAATGGTTGTGTATATTGTATAATGCTCTTTAGTTTATGAAAATGATTACTGTTTTTAGATTTAAAACAGCACATGTGACTTTCAAGAAGATAACTGTAAGAAGTATTGAAAGTTTTTTTCAAAGTTTCAATAACATCATGGGATCATAGTTTAGAGGTTCTGAAAGAGACCTTTGTGGTAATCTTAATAAACCATTTTATAGATGACGAAACTGAAACCAGAGAGGTTAAGTTATTTAACTAATGTCATGTAAATTGGAAATAGGTAGCAGAGCCAAATTTAGGTCCCTGATCTTAATTAGTGCCCTTTCTACTCTATCGTGTCACCAATATAAACCCTGTTATGATGCCTTATCATAGCAGAAAGATGGTATTGATTTCTTCAGGTCTATGCCATGGAACTTGAGTTCTTAAAGGTTCTATAAAACAGAAAAGGCATTGAGTGTGATGCAGACTATGTTTTTTCTTTGTAGATCAGTGTAAAGCCAAGCATGAGCAGCTTTTCAGAAGAATGCTGCTGTGAACAGCTTTTAAGGTTCTGATTATATAGTATAGTGAACACTCTATTTATTCCATAACAAATCAAAGCAAAACGTTCACAGTAAATCAGAGTACAGCATTTACAATGTTACAACTTATCACAGAAAATCAAAATATAGCATTCACAACAACTTATCACAGAAAATGGCCACATAGTTTTCACCACAGTGGTCATGCAGTTTTCAACAAAGAACAATCATGTAGTAACTCAATCATTCAATCATCCTTAAGGAGGTTTGCCTCCTCAAGAAACACAAAGTACAATAGTCAAAGTTCTCCACTAATGGGGCACACTAAGTTAACTCAATCAGTCACTTATTCACTCATCAATCACTAAGTACAATCATTTAGTCAATCAATCATTCAAGCAACTCAACCATTTGATCATCCTTCATCATTCACTATTCAATCATCAGAAAATACGTAGACCCTCCACCCCTAGGTCACTGGTAAAGTTACAATTTCTCTGTCAGCACCTAGTATCCAAGTAAAGTCTTCTTTCATCTTGACTCAAGGTGGTTTCTCAGATTCCCTGGACCTCCTTCCATGATTCTGGTTCCTACCTAGATTCACTAAATTGTCACCTGGGTTTAAAGACAGACAGCTCCCAGGTCCTTGTCCAGCTCTCTGTGCAGTTACTTTTCCACATTGGAGCTCATAGTATCCAGTCCCATCTCAAATCCTTCATAGTCTCTGTTCCTGGGAAGACAAGGCTTGACAAAACAACAGGTTTATGCAGAGTACCAGTGTCACAATCATGCTTCCTTGGTCTTTGGCAGCTCTGACTGGGCTTTGGAAATTCTAAGCTGCTCTGGCTGGCCCAAGGACTCAGGAGAAGTTTCAGCTGGTTCCCAGAATCAAAATCCCACCACCCAGGATTTCAAAATCAAGATCATTCTCTCCAGCTTGGGGTGGGGAGGTGGGGCTTTCCTTTTCAGCCTCCCCAGTGGCAGCAGCTTCTGCCTCCTCGTGGCTTGAAGATCTGTCTCTCCCTCTCTGGGGCTTTTCCTTATATACAGTTGTAATGCCATGCACGAGCAGTTTCCCAAAAGAATGCTACTGCGATCAGCTTTTAAGGTTCTGATTATACAGTATAGTGAACACTCCATTTATTCCATAACAAATAAAGGCAAACTTTCTCAGAAAATCAAATTACAGTATAATATTCATAACATTACATCTTATCACAGAAAATCACAATATAGTGTTCACAACAGCTTAACATTAGAATGGCCACATAGTTTTCACCAAAGTGGCCATAGTATTTAGAACAAAGAACAAAAGAATAATCATCTGGTTTCTCTAAGGGGGAAACCCTCCTTACTTAATCATTCCATCATTTCACAATACATGTCAGTCTTCCACTCATTGAGCAAGCATAAGTTGACTTAATCAGTCACTTATCCACAGTCACAACTACTAAGTATCATTAATCACTAAATACAATCATTAGAAAATTACACAAACCCTCTACCCTTCGGTGTCTAGTATTCTTCAATTTCATCACATGTTCAATATCCAAGGAGAGGCCTTTTCTTTATCTTGACTCGGGGTGGTCTCTCAGATTCCCTGGATCCCCTTCCATGGTCCCAGCTCCTACCTGAATCTACCAAACAGTCACCTGGATTCAGAGGCAGACAGTTCCCAGGTTCTCGTCCAGTCCTTCAGGCAAATCTTGTTACACACTGAAGTTCACAGGGTCTAGCACATCTCAAAACCTTCACAACTTCTGCTGCCAGAAACTCAAGGATCAAGCAAGCCACAAACAAACAAAACCTTCTTCAGTCTTCCAGCAGTTCAGCTGGCCTAGGAAACAGAAGAAATCTCAGCATTCCAGGAGGCAACAGCCACTTAGGCCTTCCAGGAGGCAACAGCCACTTCAGCCTTCACCAGATTCTGGTCTCGTAGAAAATTCCAACTCAGTTCTCAGTCCAGTAGCAGCCCAGCTCCCAGATGCTGGAACATTCTGCTTCTTCCACCAGGAGTAAAAATTCTTGATTCTGATTCTGTCCTCTGGAGCTCTTCTTAAAAACATACATGTGCACACGCATGTGTGTACACACACACACATACACACACACACACACACACATACACACAAACACACACAGGCTTCCTGTCTCAGCCAACCCCTTCCTGTTATGTCAGCAACGAGAGAGAGAGTTCATATCTTCTCTGTGAACTAAGGGCTAAGTACCTGCTAAATTAATTACCATTACAACAGTATTGCCCCATCCTGTTCATCCCCTTTCTGTTACGTCAGCAACAGGGGGTCCAACCTTCTGTTTCTTTAACAGAGGCTTGATTAATTACTAAGTGCTAAGTACCTGTTATCTTTGCCAATACAAATTCAATTCAAATTCAAATTATTTTACCATTACAATCAGCCAAGTTAAATTTTGGAGAAGGATATCATTAGGAATTTAGTCTCCATGAAAACATGCCAGAGAAGATTTACAATTTCTCTTTCTGAAGAAGCAACTATATAATTGAAATCACAGATCTAAGGACCACAATAAGATAATTCCACCGATAGTATGTAGATAACCTTATATAAAATACAGGCATGTACATAATATACGCATACATGCTGTATAGCTCTTTTGTGGGTAAGAGAAGGACAAGTCATGAAATTTAAAAATTAGTAGCAATAACAGTTGCAGCATGATATGGAATGTTGCCTTTGGAGTCACAGGAACATGACTGAAATTCTGGCTCTGCCACTTTCCTGTGTTACCTTGGACAGGTCGCTTTATATCACTGTGCTTCAGGTATTCATTTCTAAAATAATAGGGTTAGACAGTTCCAGATATGTTACTAGTAGACTATCACAGTTCTATAAAGATTAGAGATTACAGGGGTCAGAGTCAAGATGGTGGTGTAAAAGCAGCAAAACTCCTCAGCTCCCCCCATAACCACCTCAAATACCTACAGAATATGTCTCTAAAAAAATCTTAGGGCTCCAGAATTCACAAAAGGGCAGAGAAACAAAGTTCCTGCTGAAGGCAGCCTGGCAGGCAGATGAAAAGGGGTTCATCACAGCATGCTGGGAGCCCAGAGCAGTCCCGCATGAACCCACGGCTATAGCCCAAGGGTGGCCAAGGACAAACTGCAGCTGGACCTTACAGGAGACTGGATCACCGGCAGCTGTGGTGATTTCCAGAATTATCAACCCATAAGAGCCAAGGACAAAGACAAAGGTTAGTGGAACTCAGCTAAATTTGGGAGAGCGGGTCCAGCCAACTGCCCCAGAGCTAGAAGAAGCTGAAGTGGAACTCCTGTAGCTGCATCCATGTGGCTGCTTCAGAGCTTGCAGCCTGCAGATTGCAGGGGGAGCAAGTGATCATTTAGAGGCTAAGTGCTCTTACCTTGAGCTGCCTGGATCATGATCGTGGTCTTGCGTGGTGGTCCTGAGGTGGATAACCAGTGAGCCAAAGCTGGTGGAGGCTGCAGAAATGGTGGCCTCCTAAAAGTTCTGGCAGCTTCAAAATCCCCAGCTATTTGGGATAGAGCTCTCCCCTCTGAAAGCAGAGTTCTACTGAACCTAAAAGTCAAGTAATTGAATGGCAACATGAGTAGGCAAAGGAAGCAAAGCAAGCCCAGCAATGCAACTTTAGATTCCTCTTTTGGGGACAAAAAGGATCAAAGCATGGAACAGGAAGAAGACAACACAGTCAGAACTCCTTCACCAAAAGTTTCCAAAAAAAATGTAGACTGCTTATAAGCCATAAAGCAGCTTAAGAAGGATTTTGAAAACCAATAAGAGAAGTGAAGGAAAAATTGGGAAGAGAAATGAGAATCATGCAAGAAAATTGTGAAAAGAGAGTCAACAACCTGACTGAAGAAAATAACACCTTAAAAAATAGACTAACTCAAATGGCAAAAGAGGTCCAAAAAGCCAATGAGGAGAAGAATGCCTTCCAAAGTCGACTTTGCCAGATGGAAAAGGAATCTCAAAAGCTTTCTGAAGGGAATAATTCCTTCAGAATTAGAGTGGAGCAAATGGAAGCAAATGGCTTTATGAGAAATCAAGATACTATTAAATAGATCCAAACAAATGAAAAAATAGAAGGCAATGAGAAATATCTCCTTGAAAAAACCCATTGATCTGG
>CM053582.1:318437847-318449249 GCA_028627135.1 Pseudochirops cupreus | reverse complement strand
TCTTGAAAAAGATCCCCAAAAGAAAACTTCTAGGGATATTATAGCCAAATTTCAGAGTTCCCAGATCAAGGAAAAAATAGTACAAGCAGCCAAGAAGAAACAATTTAAATATTGTGGAAACACAATCAGGATAACACAAGATCTAGCATCTTCTACCTTAAAAGATCTAAGGTCTTGGAATATGATATTCTGGAAGTCAAAGAAGCTAGGATTAAAACCAAGAATCAGCTACCCAGCAAAACTGAGCATAATGTTTCAGGGGAAAATATGGTCATTCAATGAAATAGAAGACTTTCAAGCATTCTTGATGAAGAAACCAGAATAGAAAATTTGACATTGGAATACAAGAAGCAAGCGAAGCATGAGAAGGTAAACATGGAAAGGAAATCATAAGGAACTTATCAAAGTTGAACTATTTACATGCCAACATGGAAAAATGATAATTGTAACTTATGAAACTTTTCTCAGTATGAGGATAGTTGAAAGGAATATAAATGTGTGTATACATACATATATACATATATATGTATTTGTATATGTATATGTATGTATACATACATACATATGTCTATATAAGAGGGTATATGTGTGTATGAATACATATGTGAGTGTGTGCATATCTGCGTGCAGGTATAGACAGAGGGCACTGGCTCAATTGAATAGGAAGGGATAATATTACAAGCTGCCAAGAAGAAACAACTTGATTACTGTGGAAACACAATCAGGATAACCCAGGATCTAGCACCTTCTACATTAAGGAAATGAAGGGCCTGGAATATGATATTCCAGAGATCAAGGGAGCTAGGATTAAAACCAATAATCACCTACCCAGCAAAACTGCATATAATGTTTCAGGGGAAAATATGGTCATTCATTGAGATGAAGGACTTGCAGGAAAATACCAGAACTGAATAGAAAATTTGACACTCAATTACAAGAAGCATGAGAAGAATTTTGAGTTCCAAATTCTGTTCCTCCAGTTCCTCCCTCACCCCTTGAGAAGGGAGCTGAGGAGCCTTGTGATTTCATCTATGAAGGAAATCACAAAGTGGAGACTCCTTTCATTGCTGAGGATCTCCATCTCAGATGTGAATTGTAGTCTTAAAGGACTGTAGAGAAAGTGATAGGCTTAGTAACTTGACAATGGTCACACCAACTGCTTATGTGTCAGAGGCAGGATCTCAGCTGAGCTCTCACCAACTCTAAGGCTCACCCTCTCTCTACTATGCCATATTCCCTCTTAATTCATACTTGACATAAAATAGCAGTGACTTAATGTCACCAACCAAACTGAACCATTTCTTGACAATAAAAATCATCCCTGTTTGGAAGCAAAAAAAGAAAATATTAGAGATCACTTTTTTATGAACATAAAGTTGTGATTAGTGATTATCATCCATTCTATGACACATTCCATCTTGGAAACATGTGGGGTCAGAACACGAGCAGATAAGGGTGACCCAAGCAGTCATATTATAATTTCTGTTATGTATATGGATTTTTCCAGCATCTACACTATTCCTTCTGTGTTATAGATTCTTAAAGTATCATTTTGCACTATAATTAATTTTCTTTTTAAAATAATACTTTATTTTTCCCAATTACATGAAAAAACAATCCTTTACATTGAAAAAAAATTCAGTTCCAAATTTTCTTCCTTCATTGCAAGCATATACCATGACTTTTTCAGCTGTTCCCCAATTGAGGCATGTTCCTTCAATTTCCAACTCTTTGCCACCACAAAAAGAGATGTTAGGATAATTCATTTCCAAAAAAAAAAAAACAAAAACAAACTACTGTGACTACCTGATTAGAAAAAAATGATTCCTCAGCCTGGATATTTCAAAAGGCTAATGATGACAAGAATTGCTTAGATGACCAGGGGCAGGGGTGGGGGAGGGAAGAGTTAGATTAAATATCTTTGTAAAATAAATCTATTATCTTGGGAAAAAAGGAAATATGGACCCTGAAAGGGTTTTTTTTTTGTTTTGTTTTAAAATAATATTTGGTAATTCCCATTATTTGCTTTGTTCTCCAGATATGAATTGTGAATGCACTAGTGTGAAGGCATTGGAGTTTTATCTCTGCCATAAATATTATATAAGTAGATGATGGAGGCTCTGCTAAATGATGAAATGTAAATTGACAAAAGCATATTTATCTCATAAATATGGAAAGATCTGACATCTCTTTCTGACAGATTCCGAAGATTATTTGTTTATTACTGACATCAGGCATTCGTGGGCTGATTGAGCAACTCTCAGTCTCATTCTCTTGTTGGCCACTGGTTTAGCTTTAATTGTGCTCTTATGGATAATCAGTATGCTTATATAAATGCAAAAACTAAGGAAAGTGTAACATTAAAAGTCATCTTATCCTTAATTCCTTTGAATTAATGAGGTGACCCTTTATATGTTTCTCTATTTTCCATTCCAGTAAGTCCAAGTGTAATTTTAGAATGTGGAGTTGTTTGCAACAACATCAACAACAGTGCTAAGTTGGAGATCGTCTATTCTCACAAAAGAAGATGAATTATAAATAACAAACTGCCATTCCATTGATTTCTTATCTATAAATAGTTGAATTCTAATTTTCTTATAATATAGGGGGGTGTTGTTATGAACACTGATGGTTTCTCAGTTCCTTCACAATAATTTGTGCAGATGAAAATTATACATAAATTAATAAACTGCTGTTGGGAATCTAATGATGCTTCCTGCTGTTTCTGATTTATTCCTGGATTATTTTCAGGCTGCTAGAATACATCAAGACTTATTTTTCAACACAACGTAAACATTCTTAATTCCAAAATTTATAGTCTTCAGTAGAAGAAAAATCGCTTTCAAAACACCTTTGTTAAATAACTTTATTAAGTTAACTTCTTTTAAGTGGCATTTTTTTTCAAATAAGCAAAAGGAATAAACATAGTTCAAAAAGTGATTTATGAGGGTTTTTGCTTACCGTTGTCATTATATTATTTTATTGTATTTTGGGGTAGCCAAAGTGTCAATGCTTTTTGAACTTGAGTCAACTAAAATATTTTTTTTTCCTTCTTACAAGAATATTTATTCTTGTAAGGAACTCCCCCCTTCCACTCCACCTCCATCTAAGTGACTCTTAGAATTATTAGCCTTTTAAAGTATCCAGACTAATGAATCATTTTTTTCTTTTATTTAACATCAACATCTCTATTTAAAGAATGACTCTTCATCATTTTCAAAAACCTCACAATATAGCTTATTCCAATTTGCCTAGCCAACTGTACTTGATAGAAAGATGATAGAAAGATCTTTCATATATTGAGCTTCGCGCTTTTTACTTATTCAATCTATAATTGTTTCCCTTCTCCATATAGTAACTATTTACATATTTCCTTTATAAATTAAATAATTTTTAATGAATGAAAATCTGTCTTATTCTCTTCCACCTGGAGTCCCCCCACCCCCCAGCCACTGTAAAAGAAAGAAATACAAAACCCTTCTCACATATATATTTACTTAAAGAAAAGAAATTCCAAAATCTACCTAGCCTGCTCCAGATTTTTAGCTGTCTTTTAATCTCACATCTCTAATTTGCTTTTCTGATATCTCAAACTGGATATCCGGTAGATATCTTAAACTTAACATGTTCAAAATGCAACTGACAATCTTTGCCTTTAAATTCTCCCCCTCCTAATTTCCCTGTTACTGTAGAAGGCAACATCATCCTCCCAGTTTCTCAAAATCCCAACATGTGTCATCCTTAACTCCTCACTATCTTTCAACAACCCTTCTTCCCCCTGCCCATATCCAATCTGTTGCAGAGGTTTGTAGATTTCATCTTTGGAGAATCTTTTGTTTACACTGTTTTAACTCCTTTGACAATACCACCACCCTTGTGCAGGACCTGATCAACCACTGCAATAGCCTATACTTGAGTCTGCCTGCTCCAAGTCTCTCCCCATTCTGCTCCATCCTCCATTGAGCCTCAAAAGTGATTTTCTTAAAGCACAGGTCTAACCATGTCAACCTGCTCCTTACTCAATATACTCAGGATCAATTACAAAATACTGTGTGTGGCAGTCAAAGCCCTTCATAATATAACTTTTACCTACTTTTTCAGTCTTATTACACCTTATTCTCTGACAGGTACTTTTTGATCCAGTGAGTTTGGTCTTCTTATTGTTCTATGAACAAGGCAATCCATCTCGTGTGTGTGTGTGTGTGTGTGTGTGTGTGTGTGTGTGTGTGTGTGTGTGTGTGTGTGTGTTGAATTGTCCCCAAAGTCTGGAATGATCTCCTTCTTCATACTACTGGCTTCCCAAATTCCTTAAAATCCCATTAAAAACTGAGCTTCTACAGTATTTTCCAACTCCTTTTAATTTTATTGCCTTCCCTTTCTTAAATATTTCCTATTTATTCTTTATAATGCTTGTTTGTACATATTTGCTAATTGTCTTCCCCCATGTGAAAGCATGGAGTATCACTTAGTACTCCCATCCTTAGCACAGTGCCTGGCATGTAGCAAGCCTTTAATAAAAGTTTATTTACTGACTATTAAAATTCTTTGAATGGCCATGTACCAATGTAATGATTCTGAGATTTGAAGATCTTCCGCGCCCCTTGAAGTTGCTGACATAGCAGGAAGGGGTGGAGCAAGAGAACACCAGAACCAAGTTAGCCTTGGTGTGGTGCTGACTGGAAGCGGCAGAGGCAGTGGCTGCGGTTGCGAACTCCTTTTTCTTTGAGCCGGCCAGAATCTCTGCTAAGGACTCCTGCTGAGGACTGCCAGGGTGGGAACTGCGGGGGGCCGGAGCTGCTGGAAGCAAACTGCCTGGACGCTGAGCAATTGTCCTGAGTGAGGAGAGGAGGATCTTTGCCTGAGGTAGCCTGTCCTGTTCTGAAGGCTTGAGAATATGGGTGTTTACTACTTTAACTACATGTGCCAACTTCATAACTACTATGTTGGCTTTGACTTTCTGGTTTTGGGACTCAGTTTTCTGGTATTTAAATGAATACTCTAGCTATATTTCTTATGTAGAGAGCCTGTTACATTTTGTGATTAATAACCATATCAGCATACTTATAGTTACTGTAGGCATTGTGAATGCTGCATTGCTGTTATAACCAAAAATAAATCTTAATCTGCACCCTGAGGATATCACCTCTATGTAAGGAGGTGGATATCATGCTTCATCCTTATTCACATGAAAACCTATTTCCATAAATTGTTCAGGTTCATTTTCTACTTAGTCTATGATCTTCTAAGCTGAACATTGTTAAATCTTTTAACTATTTCTTAAATGATATGATTCTGTGTTCTTTTGCCCCCGTGATCATCACCTTCTGTTCTCTCTCTAGCTTGTTCATGTCCATCTAAAATCATGTTATTCAGAAATGAAATTAATATTCCAAATATAGTCATACCATGCTACAATAAAGTAGTCTTATTACAACTTTTTTTTCTGAACTTCATAGTTCTATTGCTGGATTTGTATTTTGGGGTAGCCAAAATGTCAATGCTTTTTGATTTTGCGATCAATTAAAATAATTTTTTTCTTCTGAAATGAATTGCTTTTTAGCCAAATTTCCCTCATTCTGTATTGGTGCTGTTGATTTTATTTCAGCCTAAATACATGCTTTTAATGAGATAAGATTAAATAGCTACTAATGTGATTTCATCCCATCATGCCAGTTTGCTGAAATCTTTTTGGATTCTGATCCTGTCATTTAGCATACTATATATTCCTTTCAGCTTTGTGGCATCTATAAATTTGATAAGCATGCCAACTATGTCTTCATCCAAGTTATTGATTAACAAAAAGAGAACAGAGCCAGGAAAGAGTCACGGGGTAAAGGCTCTTCTCTAGCTTGACCTCAATTCATTAATCAACATTATTTGTTTCTGGTGTTCCAAGCAATTACACACTGAACTAATTGTACCATCATACAACCTATATTTCTTAACCTTGTCAACAAGGAAATCACAATATGTAGGTCTGCATTACTTTTTAGATTTACTAGTCTTGTAATCTGTCAGAAAAGGAAGTATTGACAGTTTCTCAGGTTCCCAGGGGTCTAGGATTCAAAAGATTACTTAGGATTCTAGGGAACAACAACAGAAGAATTGTAGCAGCTTATTATCTAGACTGGTGTTTCAGAGAATATTACATTAAGTGCCTCCAATTTAACCTGCTCAGTAACAAAGGAAATTTATTACCATATGCTAAGTGATGCAAACTAGACAGTATCCATGAATTAGAATCATTCTTGGGAACCAGACAAGCAAGTTGTAAAAAGTTTTCTGAAGGTACTAAAGCTGAAGGAAATATCTGAGGAAAGAAGTTTGGTCAGAAGTTCATAAACAAGGCCAAATAAGGCTGAAGGGATAGATCCAGAATATACTAACAGTTAGAACTAACAAATTGACGGTGACTCCATTGGATTAACTATGGTTAGAAAGCTCCAAGGTGTTGCCGTGACCCTGGCCCTTCTAGTATGTAAAAGGGCTCACCTTGGTTTGGCTATGGCAAGGTCGTACTGCCCTTTTTTTTTCCTTGCATTATGCTGGTGGCTTTTGATCATTGATTTCCGTAATAGGTGAACAGAAGAATACTAAATGGTGAAATTTCCTTCAGGCCTCTCCTCCAAAATACCAACATTTCATATCTCACGATTTTCTATTGCCTAATTCTCCCTTCTTAGCAATCAATCAGTATTCCCCACTGCCAATAGGTCATCCAATTTACTGGTTCTTCAAATGGTAATCTCATATTACCACCTAGAAAAAAACCACATGCCCTGCTGTTTCTTTCCAAACTACATCCCTGTTCAATTCAGCCTTACTCTCCGTTTCCAAGGTCCATTACATGGAATTGCAGAGTTCACTTGAGAGGTATCTCAATATCCATCAAGGGGGCATCCTGTATCTGAATAAGAACCTCCTTTATAATATTCCTGGAAAATGGTCCTAGAGCCCCTCATTAAAGTGGACTTTAATTGGATCCCAAGCCACTCCAATCTTCTTTTGGTTTGGATTATAGAGAATATTTTCCCCTAACATTTAGCTCAAATCTGACTGCAACTTTTGTCCATTGCTCATGATACTGTTCTCTGGGTTCAAGGAGAACAAGACTGATTAGTCTTTTACATTATAACCCTTGACATATTTGTACATAGGAATTATATCTTTTTAAAATCTCCATATTAAATTTTCCCAATTTCTTTAATTGATTTCCTTATTTTATTTTATTTTTTTAATTATCTTTTGTTTATTTTTTGGTTTACATCATTGATTTCCACAAGATTTTGAGTTACAAATTTTCTCCCTGTCTTTCCCCTACCCACCACCCCAAAATAGTGATCCCAGTGTATACCCCCTCCCCCAATCTGCTCTCTCCTATATCCTCTTCCATCACCCCTCTGACTTTCTGGTAGGGTGAGATGGATCTCCCTATCCCAGTGCCTATATACCTTATTTCCCAGTTGCATGTAAATAATAATAATAATATGTATATTTTTATCATTTGATATTAGAACTTTAAATTCTAGATTCTTTCCATTCCTCCTTTGTCACCCACCCCCACTGGAAAGAGAGGTAATTCAATTCAGGCCATACATGTGTAGTTATGCAGCACATCTCCACAATGAACATATTGGGTAACATTGCCTATATTTCCTTCCTTTCTATCCCGCCCTCCCCTTATTCTATTCTCTACTTTGTACCTGGCCCTTTACAGAAGTGTGTGCTTCTACCAATCCTGCCCCCCAACCTGCCCTCCCCTCCGTCATCCCCCGCTCTCATCCCCTTCCCCCTTACTCTCCTGTGGGGCAAGATACCCAATTTATGTCATTCTCTCCCTAAGCCAAATTCAATGAGAGTAAGGTTTACCCATTCCCTTTTTGCCTTTCTGTTCTTCTCCTCCATTGTGACAGTTATCCCTTGCCTCTTCTTTCTTTAATTGATTTTCAAGTGTCATGATCCCCAGTATCTTACTCTCTTGGTCTCCCTATTTGGAGATATGTCCTATTTTTCCAAAATTATACATACAACTTGTCATCAGAACTAAACATATTTCTAGTTTACCTCCCCTATAATGTTCTACTTCAACTTTTGAAACTGTTATTCTAAAATTCCCAAACACCCTCCAAGTGTTCCTCCAATATTGTTGGAATTTTGCTTTCTCAGATGATGCCTGATTTTCACTTGAGGGAAATCCATATCTTACAACATTTTTTATTGGAAGGTAAATTCTGATTCTATTTTCTATTCCCTCTGTTCATAAAGTCAGAAAGAGGAAGACAATTACTTTCCTCCCACAATACCATTTTTATTTTTCCCATGCCGCCGTCTAATAACTTTTCCTTTTTTGAAATCAGTTCAGTTCAACAATGACATCTTCTCTCCATCAAAACTATTGTCATCAATTGATTTACAGATTATTCTGACAACTTTCTCAATAATTTTACCATTTAGCTCTAAGTTTTCCTCTTCACCCTATCCACTGGTGTCTCCTTCAGGAATGTCATTCACCACACTATTCCCCCTAAGTACATCAAAACTTCACCTCCTCAAGTTTAGCAGCCTATTTCTCTATCCCACTTCTACTACAAACCAGCCTGGTCACATCGTCTTGTGTAATTGCATGTTCTTTTAGGAACTTGAAGAGAGGAATTCTGCTCTTTGACTAATTTCTTCTCTACTTCTCTTTCTAAATCTGCTTTACACTTTCATAATGTCTTTAGTCACCTGATACCTACTTATTCTCCTAGACAGTCAACTCCTGTTTCTGTAAAATACAGAAAACAAATAACTATATCTCATAATGCAGTTGTAGAGGTGGCCAGGAATTCCTGAAGGCTCTACCCAAAGAGTGGAAGGCCTAGCAGTTGAAAGACTTTGAGTATGAATCTGCCATTAACTTCTTCCTTATGAGCTTCTTGAGGGCAGAGACTTTCCTTTGCATCTCTCTGTATTCCCAATGATTAACACAAAGCCTAGCACAGAGTAGGTACTTAATGTTTATTGAAAGACTATATGATTTATCCTAAGGCTCTGGTTCACTTCTGCAGAGAGGCTGGCTATGAAATGAAACTCATTTATTGTTTTTTTTTTTTTGCTTGTTTGTTTTGGCTACGATAATTCCTAAAGAATAGCTACTAAAGTTTTGGGAAAGGGTTTATAGTAGAGGGCCTAGTTACAGCAATTTGCTTACAGGTTTTAATATCATGGGAGTGTTATGACTATTTCCTCCATAATTTGCCACTTTAAGGATTCATAAATCACTATCCTGGAATGTACAACCTTATTGATTTTTCACATTTTTAGACCTGATAATATTTAATGGTGGACAGTCTCTACCATGCAGTTTTTTTCTACTCATTATCTTGGGCTGCTGAAAGTTGCTAGAGACCATCATGAAGCAAAGGATTATCCATTTTACTTCCCTAATCAAAAAGATTCAATGCTCCCTATTGTCTCCAGTATCAAATATCAATGCCTATGTTTGGTTTCCAAAGTCTTTTTAAATATGGTTTACAATACAGCAGATTACCTTTTTAGGTTTATTAAGCATTTCACTTTCACATATTCTGCAGCCCATTCACAAAGGATTACTAACTTATTCCCATATACAGCATTCTCTATGCCTTGTAAGGCTGCCCTCTATGCCTGGAAAGCACTGTTATCTGTTCTACAAATTGGGTTAAGTGACTAGCCCAGGGTCACATAGCTAGGAAGTATCTAAAGCCAAATTTAAACTCAGTTCTTCCTGGCTCGAGGTCCAGAGTTCTATCCATTTCACCACCTAGATGTTCTAATCACAGCTCATTTTGACATATTTTGCAGCCCAGGATTGCTCTTTCCCATACACATATTTCACTGTGCCTTGTAATATTGTCATTTATACCTGGAAAGCAGTCGCTAATCTCTTCATTTTACACTAATCCCTCCCTCCTTTCAGAGTTCAGGTCTAATCCCACTTGTGGAATAAGTACTTTCCTCACCCAAACTCCACTGTTCTTGTCACCCAAAATTATTCTCTATTTGCTTTGTATTATATGCTATATTTAATTATATGTGTGTATTCTTTTTCCCTCAGTAAGATATAAGATCTATGTGGACAGGGTCTATGGTATTTTTGTCTTTGTATTCAAAAAGCCCACCACTGTGATTGACACATGGTAGGCACATTAAAAAAAAAAAAAACCTCTTTATGGCTTTTCCACATGGGCTGTTCAGAGTCATTTGCTTATTATTATGTCACCAACTATGTTACTCATTAGGAGAGGCAGTTTTAAAGAGTAGAAAGAATCTAGATCTGGAATCAGAGGACATGGGTTTACATTCTGCTTTGCATACCCTGTGTAATCTAATCACTTCACATCAGTGTGAATCTAATCAGCTTCACTTTCCTGATTTATGAAATGAAGGGAGCAGGACTAAATGGTGTTTAAGGTCACTTACAACTAAAGCTATGTATATGTGTGTGTATGTATGTATGAATATATGTGTTTATATATGTATATATAGATAGATAGATACTTTGATCATTTCCAACAGTTACAGCAGATATTCCAGGACCAAAATTCAATGAAAAGATTAAGTCCAATGCAGAAGTAGCTTCCTCAATTTTTCTCCTTCTGACCTCTCGACTTTTCTCTATTGTCACTCTTTTTCTTTTCCCATTGTCCCAGGATGAAATATCCCTACTCTCACAAGTACTCTTCATATGCCTTTGACTCCATTCCTTCCCACCTACACAAAGACTTTGGTATTAAAATCCTAACAGTCAAATCTAATCATCTGTCTTCAACCTTGCTTTCTTATCTTAAATTCTTTTCCCATAAACCTACAAAAATACTCAACACTCCCTGTTCTTTTAAAAAATTATTCATTTATTTAAAAAATTATTTTAAAATTTTGAGTTCCAAATTCTCTCCCTCCTTCCCACTCGATGAAAAAAATAAGCAATATATCAGTTATACATTTGAAATTATGCAAAACATATTTCCATGTTTAAAGCAAGAAAAATAAAGGAAGTGAGAAAATTATACTTTAATTTGCACTCAAAGTTCTTCAGTTCTCTCTCTGGAGAGAGAGCATTTTTTCATCTTGAGTTTTTTGTAATTATATTGGATCATTGTATTGATCAAGTAGCCAAGTCTTTCACAGTTGAACATCATTACAACATTGCTGTTACTGTGGACAATGATCTCTTTGTTCTTTTCTATGTAATCATCGTATAGGTCTTGCCGTGTTTTTTTTTTTTCCCTGAAATCACCTTTCTTGTTTTTTCTTAGGACAAAATAGAACTCCATCACAATCTTTTGCCACAACTTGTTTGGCCATTCCCCAATTGATGAGAATACCATTGATTTCCAATTCTCTGCTACCACAAACAGAGCTGCTATATAAATATTTTG
>CM053582.1:318421001-318437347 GCA_028627135.1 Pseudochirops cupreus | reverse complement strand
CCCTGGAGGCAGTTTGGCCAGACCTGCTTTTCTTCCCTAATTTTAGCCAAGTTCCACTGACCTTTCACTTAGTCCTTTTTTCTTATGGCTTGATAATTCTGGAAACTACTACAGCTGCCATAGATCTGCTCTCCCGAAGCTCCAGCTGTGGCTTGGCTTGGCTCATCCAGCCACCCCGGGGGCAAAGCCGTGGTTTCAGGCTGGGCTGGTTTTGGCTCCCAGAGCTGAAATGGTCCCTTTAAACTAAGCTGCCTTTAGCAGGATGTATATCTGTGTGCATTTTAGAGCCCTAGAATTTGTTTAGAGTCATATTTTTTGGGTATTTGATGTGGCTGTGTGGGAGCTGCCGTATCTTGCTGCTCCTGTGCTGCCATCTTGGCTCCACTCCCCAAGAACTTATTATCTGACAAAAATTCTTGGCAGCATTGGAAAGTTTTCTGACAGAAACTAGACCTATACCAACATCTCATGCTATGTACCAAGATAAGCTCAAAATTGGAATTTGTTTTAAATATCAGTGTGATATCATAATCAAATTAGTGAAATATGGAAGAAATTACCTGTCAGGTATATAGATCAGTGAAGAGCTCATGACCAAGCAAGAGTTAGAGAGGTTTGTGGTAGGTAAAGGGGATAATTTTGAATGTATTAAATTCATAGTCTTGCATAAACAAAACCACTGCAACCAAAATCAGAAGAAATGTGGGTAAACTGGAAAAAAATCTTTGTATCAAAGTTTCTCTGATAAAGGTCTAATCTCTCAGATATATAGGAAATTGATCCAAATTTAAGAAAATAAGAGCCATTTCCTAAATGATTAATGAAATTAAGTAAATGAAAGCAATTCTAAATTTCCATTAGATTGGCTAAGATCACAGTAGAGGAAAATGACAAATGCTGGAGGGAATGTAGGAAGATGGGTACACTAATGCACTGCTGTTGGAGGTGTGAACTAGTTTAACCATTCTAGAAACTGATTTGGATCTAGAACCATAAATCTGTTAACTGTGTACACCTCAGATCCATTGATACGATTATTAGGTCTTTACCCCAAATGCATCAGAAAAAAAGAAAAAGGGTCCGTGTGCACAAAAAATATTTATATTATCTCTTTTTCTGGTGGCAGAGGTTTGGAATCTAAGGGGTTCCCCATCACTTGAGGGATGGATGAACAAGTTCTTGTACATGAATATGAGGGAGTGATCTAGTGATCTAAGAAATGATGAAGGCAATAGTTTCAGGGGAAAAACCACTGGAAGACTTATTTGAACCAATGTAAAGTGAATTGAGCAGAATTGGAGAGAAATTTACATAATAATAGTAATATTATGAACATAATTAAAGGTGAATAACTTGATAAGTGAAAAACCAAGTATCCCACCACAATTCCACAGGACTTATGGTTAAAAATGCTATCCCCTTCCAGAGATATAATTGATGAACTCAGAGGACAGATAGAAGCATATTTTTTTCTCTGTTCTTGCTCATTTTTTCAGAACATTTTTAATGCAAAAATTTGTTTTGAATGACTTCAGATTTGTAATGTTTTCTATAATTTGTCTTCTTAATGGATGGGGCAAGGGAAGGAGAGGGAAAAATTGGACTTAAAAATAAAACAAAATATCTTTAAAACAAATAAAAATGATATAGAATGGCCTTCTCAGTTGTTAACAATGATTTTTAAATCACTACATCCAAGTATTTTCTCAGTTATCATCCTCCTGAAATCTTTGTGCACTTGATACTTTTCTCCCCATATTTCTTCCCTGACCTTCAACCTGGTGTACTGTCTTCTCCTTTGACTTCAGGGATGCTAAGCCTCTCTAACATTTTTGTTTTAAACCACTGGCTTCTCTTATTTTTTCTAACTCTTTAAAGTAAATGTTTCCCTAATATTCCTCCTTTGACACTCTTCTCATATTCCCTACATTCCTCCCTCCTTAATCTCCTTCGCTTTAGTAGAATCAGCTATCACTTCCAGTGATGGCTTGACCATAGTTTTAATGACTACAAGATCTACATCTCTAGGTGTAACTTCTCTTCAGAGTTCTTGAGCAGCATTTCCAGTGTTTATGACAAATATTTACCTGAATGTTTTACTGCTACTTCAAACTTAGCATGTTTCAATCCAAGATTATGTACTTACTTCCAAATCTACTCCTCATCACAGCACTTGTGCCATTTATCCCTTATTGAGTTTTCAAAGGCTAGACCCTAATATTAATTTGCCCTTTTCTTTAATCTCACTCATCTAAATAGTCTTAAGTTTGGCCTATTCTGTATCCAGAAGATCTCTTATATCTCTGTTCTCCATTTAATTTTCATGGTCATCAGCCTAGTATGGATCTTCATTATACTATACGTTTGACTTAGTGCAGCAGTTTCCATTCTACTCTTTTGACCTCTTCTCTTTCCTTGGCTTCATGCTTCTACTAGACTAATATTTTTTAGACATAAAACAGGAAAAAACAATAGAAATAGATAATAGATCTGGTCATATCAACTCTCTACTCAAAGCTATTTAATAAACCTTTATTTTAAAGCCTAGCATTAAAGGCCCTCAAAAGCCTTGTGTTTTTCCCCTTTCCTTCATGAAATTTTGCACACCATGAATGGAACATGGTCTTTTGAAACATTTTTCAACATGGCATAAATTTTTGCAATTAAGAAACATTTTTTTAAATTTACAAGACAAATTCTACCATTTATTTTGTACCAATCCTTCAAGAGTCGGGAAAGTAGTAATTTGAAATTAAGTGACTACCAAATCATAAGCAATTAACAGTTTATTCAGGGCAATACTATGTAGTGGAAAGAGTTCTGGATTTATAATCAGGAGACCTGGGTTTGAATTCTCACCCCAGTGCTTATCAGCTGTGTCATCATAGGAAAGTGATTTGTTCTTTTTGTGCCTGAATACTTTGGTCTATGAATTGGGAAGAGTTTTAAAAATTGCCTTCTTAAAAATTTCCAATCTTAAAAAAGCAATAAAATTGCCTTATTCATATACATAGTAGAACAAAAAAAGAGGATTGTACATGAAACTGTAGAAGTCATATATAGGTTGCTTTAGTTTTTTAATATATAAGAAATTCAATAAGTAATTTTCAAAACTGTCCTGCTTTGTTGTTCTTTCTGGCTTTCCTCTTGTTTTCTTTTGTTCATTTTTAGAAATATCAATCAGTGACCTTTCCTTGCTTCCTTCCTTCCTGTATGCCTCCTTCCTTCCCTCTCTTCTTTTCACTCTTCCTCCTTTTCTTCCCTCCTTCCTTTTTTCTTCTTTCCTTTCTTTGTCTTTCTGCCTTTTTTTCTATCCTTATCCTCCTCTTTCCCCTAATCTTCTGTTGTGAAAAGAAAAGAAAAATAAAGCTATTGTAACAAATATGCATAGTTCAGCAAAAACAAATTCCCTCTTTGGCAGTATTTGAAAAATGAATGCCTTATTCTGCATCTTGAGTACATCACCTCTCCATAAGGAAGCGGATAAACATGCTGCATCATCAGTCTCTTACAATCTTAGTTGGTTGTTACATAAATCAGAGTTCATGTCATTCAAGTTTGTTTCAGTATGAAATATTATTATATAAATTACTCTCTTCTCACTTTTCCCTCCAGCAGTTCACATTCTGTTCCAGATTTTTCTAAAACATTCCTTTCCTCATTTATTGTGATGCAACAAGATTCTGTTACAATAGCATATCTTAATTTCAATATTTATTCCTCACTTGTATCCTCTTAGATTCCAGTTGTTGGCAATCCTACTACTACTACCACTACTACTAATAATAACAACAGTAATAGTTTTTTATACTATTTTGTATATATGGGAATCTTTTCTTTCTTTGATATCTTTGCGGGGCATAGGTCTAGTAGTTCTGTCAGTGGGTGGAAGATCATGCGCTTTAGTTTCTTGCTTTGGCCTAGTTCTAATTGCTTTCCAGAAGGCTACATCAATTCAAAGTTCTACCAACAGTACATTAGAATGCCTATTTCTCCAAATTATAAACTCTGCCACCCTATCCATTATGGTTGTTACGAGAAAAGCACTTTCTAGTTGTACTACAGACATCTAATAATATAGACATTAAAAATATATAATAATCATAGTTGTGCTACATTATTGTTTGCATGCCTAATTCTATGTAATGCAGCCTTATCATTTCATTATATAAATTATACATTGATGCTTAGCCTTGTAAACTTACTTTTTTATTCACCACTGTCTCCCACCAGCAACTAGGGGTGGGGGTAGGAGGCCAGGTTATATCTTTTTACAAATAGGACAAACCAAGATCCAGAAATACTATGGATTCAGATCATTGTCACAGAGTATTCTTTTGTCTAACTCATTGCTGAAATTTGAAAGTATATTTCTAGCAACTTATCAAGGTCTCAGTAATACTTTATAGAAATTTGAATAAATTATTTTATGTTGAGCACACTCAATAATGGATAATTATTAGCCTATATTTATCAGAAATAAGTTCTTCCATCCTGCATCTTTTCATTGCTTAACCTGTTTTCCTTACCAAGCTAGTACCTCAGACATGATTGCTCAGTTCTCTTGAGTCCTTTCATCTGCCCTCCTTCCCATAAATGCAACACTTATTTATACTCATAAGCAAAAATTTTATTATCTATTTGTTGCACTTGCCGTGTGCTACTGACTGTGAAGTTCTCTATCTCTATTTTTCTTTGTCTTTATTCTTTAAATAGCAACAATAACAATTAACACTTGCTACAAGATTACCTTTATTTTCTTATTTGTGGAAGTTATACTACATAAAACCGGAATTTCATTATGATGCTCTAAGTTCCCAGCAGGCCTGAGTTGGCTACAATATCAATCACTTCTCATACTTAACTGATATTAAGCATTCTTTTTTTTTTTGTGCTATTGAATGGTTGCCACATTCAGACCCAGAAATAGCTATACTTCATTGGTTCATGAAATGATTCCAGCATAAACAGTATGCACAATCAGTTTTAAAAGTTGGTCAGCGGTTTGGGGATCCACTTAGCTGAAAGGCACTATGTAAATGCAAGATCAGGCATTCCCCAAATTTCATTAACTGCCACCTCCTTACAAATGGATTTTAAGCTATAGGATCATGCTCAAGGCACAGAATTACCTATTGCTGTTCCAAGTCTCAATTCCCAGTAGGATTGCAAAGGAAACTTTAAAAAAAATATGCATGCTCTTCTGTCTGCTTTCTGATCAGGGACTGCTTTACTAATGTGCCATGCCATTATGGGAGTGATTTTGTCATTGCGTTAGTGCCTCACTTCCTCATTCAAGGTTGAACTGACTTTGCAAACTAGGGCAAGACATTTTTACAATGACAAACTGCAGGGTAAGATACTAGAAGTGATTGAATCTTTTAGGGGCAAATGACTAAATTAAAAAAAAATGGACCAGAGTTAATTTGCTTTGTCATAAATAATTATCTAGTTTATTCAGAAATTCTATATGCTCTAATATTATGAAATTTATTAATTAGAACACTGATTCAGTATACAGTATTTGAAAACCAACTTCACAGAATTCTCAGATTCTCTAGCATGTGCATGTCGATAAATTTGTTCCCCATAATTTCCTTTGCTGTTGTGTGTATTTTGCTAAATTTTGCTTTCATTTGTTCATTTACAGTATATTGTTCGGGGTCTTGGAGACTATGGTTAGACTCTCTAGTATTTATTAATCTGTCCTGAAACTACACGTGGGTGCAAAACCTCTGCCTTTCACTTTTCTGCTCTGGAGGCCTTTCTGGCCAGACTGCTTATCTCCCTCTTTCACAATTCCCACTCGCAGCTGCTGCTAATCCGCTCACCTGAGAGGCTCCTCAGCTCCTCCCGTCTAGCCGCCCCCGGGGCACAGCCGTGGCTTCAGGCCAGGCTGGTTTCGGTTCACAGTGTGATTTGGTTCCTCATAGCTGAGCTGACTTTAGTGGGAAGTATCTTTGTGTGCGTTTTGGAGTTCCAGGATTGGTTTAGAGTCCTATTTTATGGGTATTTTGGGGTGGCTATGTGAGAGCTGCGATATGTTGCTGCTGCTATGCCGCCATCTTGGCTCCACCCCCCTACACAAACATATTTAAAATTAGTTCACATATACATATAACATTACCTTTATCTTTCTGAGAGCATAGGGAATTTTGGAAATCATTCTCGGCATAGGAGATCATTTCTGTCTAGAGTTACTAGAGACATACTTGTAGACTTTCTTGAATTCTTTTCCCCCCTAATCACAGACCATCTACATCATTCTTTTTTGTGAATCTTATTGGGTATTTGAGGTAGTGATGGCTTAATGATATTCTGATACAGTATAACCCCAAACCTTAATACCTGTGTAATATTTGGTAAATCAGTTATTCTTTCTGAGCCTGAGTTTTCCCCTTTATTGAGTGGCAGAAGTTATATTAGGTTACCTTTAAGGAACCTTCCGGCTCAAAATCTATGATCCTATGAGTATTGGTAATGTTTATCTTCAGTGGGCTTCTGGAGCTAGCTTAAATTGTCTCCTGAGAGCCAACTGGTAAATTATTAGTATGAGCATATATATCATGGAAATCCTCAAAGGCTACAAATTGGGCAATTATTTATTTGTTTATGTTAATTGTATGGACTGAAGACAATTATGGAGCAAATATTAATAATACAGAATAAACTAATAAGTGTGTCATGTATACTTCCCCTCCCTCCCCCACCCTCCATAGCCAGTTGTTAGACATTCACCAACACACCACTGGTTATTTGTCTGTTCCTATCACTGCCTGGCACAGTGTTTTGCATGTGCTAGTGTAGCTGCAAGCACCCTAGCATACCCAGGATGGCTGCTAGCACAGGTTCTTAGATCTGCTTTCATAAAGGAAAGCAACTCAAAATGGGTTAATAACCTTACTTTAATCAATCAAACATATATCATTTACCTAGTTCAGGAGAATAAATCGGCACCCTGAACTTCAGAGAATACAAACAGAAGTTAACAACAGAAAATAACACAATTCAGCACACAGGGCTTCCAGCTGTCTGACTTTTACATCCATACCAACTTAGTTACCAGAGAGGGAAGCACCAACATCTGGATTTTCAAAGCTAGGGGCCTGAAACAGCTGCCCAGAGTCTTATCTGGCCAAATCACACAAATTTTCTTAAATTGAGCCCCAAAGCAAAACCTCACATCAGGGTATATATAGCCTTCTTCTGGGTCAGAGCATGTCACAACCCTCTTGACCCACTGCCCAATCACAAAGTAACAAAGTGTGGGCATTCCTGAAAAACAAGCCTCCCACCATAGGCTCCATGTGACCACATTCTGCCTATTAGTAGGCAGAGTATATTTTCAAATCAGGGAAGGTTCTCAGAGTCACTTAATCAAGGGGCCAAGGGGCAGGGAAGATCTTCAGATTCCCATTACAACTAGGTATTCAGAGTTCGTTGAATTGAATTCCCTAGAATAACTTATTTCTAAACCATATCTGCCATTTGAATGTGCTTGCCTTAAATTTGTTTCTTTTTCTGTTGATAAATGGTTTCTTTTGAATCTCTAGGTGTAATTAAAGATGTATCTTGTCTCACCTACATTTAGGCAATATAGTACTTTTTAATTCTCTCAATAAGAGCCTTCAATTATTTTAGCAACAAGTATCTAATGAGTAATATTTCAGAAAATTATTCTTCAAAGTCCAAGCGAAATCTTACTATTGTTGTTAAAGCCCATTCCAATATTTTTTCTATTCTCATTAAGAGTTGCTTAGACTTCTTTATAGTAAACCTTAATAGAAGAAAAAGTTTAATCTATTCTCATTTCCTCAACAAACAGATGATTTTAATCCTCTTAGATAATCTTTAAATATATATACCATTCCCTAAACTTTCCTATCATTGTTCTTATTACCCTATGGACTCATTCACATTTTTCAAGATTCCCAGTAAATGTACACCCTGAAATTTGGTACCATTCCGTACACTGCTGAAGATCTAATTTGCAAATTGTGTAGAGGAAAATGTTTACTCAGTCTTACATGTGGCATCTAGAAATCATGTTAGCTTTTTAAAAACAACATCAAATGGCTGACTCAAGCTTAGCTTTTGTCTACTAAAATTCTGAGGCCTTTTAATGCTATATTTAAGTCTTTCTTAATCATTCTTCATCCTATAGTTTCGAAGTTTGGACTTCCCTAAATGTACTTTATTCTACTTGTGCTCAGTGAATTATAAAATATTTTTTCTCACCTCTTATTTTATGTACTGAATGGCGTTAGAATTTTAGCAAATCCCACAAAACTCCAGAACTCTCCCCCCTCTCAAAGTTCTCTCATCCACAGCCTTCATGAACCTATTTCTTATTCTGTCATTTGACCCTCTGAAACAGTATTTGTTTTGCCCCATTAAAGAAAGATCAACTGATTGAATAACTGGTAACTAGTTATCCTGCCACCTAAGGCATTTGATATAGTTCAGATTGTATTTTATTTGTGGGTTAATCAGGATATCATAGAGGACAGAAACAAAACCTTATTGAAGTTGAGATATATTACCCTCATATCTTTGCCACCCTGCAGGTACAGGTCCTTTCACTATTTCGTAGAAAGAAATTAGTGTGACCTGAAGTGATTCACTTTCTATAAAAAAAGTCATACAAATAAGTAACCTATCCTCTCAGTTTTTCACAATATCTTAAAATAAATTATTAATTTTTTCCTCTATTTCTATAGGTACAAAGGAAAGCTACATAGTACAGAATTTCTAGTGTTGTCACTATGACCAACCTCCCCACCCCAACCCCCAAAACAACCTTGTCCCTTTGTTCCTTTTTTATTTCCATTACGTGGCTGTATTCTATTACAAGCAACACCTACTAAAGATTTTGTCTTAATAATGTTAGGGTTTGGAGTGTGTGTCATCAGCTCTGCTGCTTTGAGTAATTGCAGATTTTAAATGTAAACTCCACCTAATCCATTAACCTCTTTATATTTACACTTGACTCCAGCCTGGGTTTTATTACATAGTTAAATTATTTTTTACTCCCCCTACTAATTCTAGGTTACCTTGACCTTCTACATGCTCTCCTATGCCAATCTCAAATCCACTATCACCCCAAATATTTTCTTTCTCCATTTTTCCTCATGAACTGCTGCTACTGGAAAAATGCATAGAGCTGGGAAGACATGACCTGCTCCAAATACTTGCCGTTGAATTTCAACTAGGTTTTCCTTGAGTTTCAACGTTCATTCATTCATTTCCTATGGATTAATTAATACACTTTCCCCAAAAACTGTTCCAAATATTTGCCAGTGCTACCTACTTCTACAAATACTTTATGCACTTAAGAAATAACCTAGCTTCTTACTTCACTGGAGGAATTTAGAGCAGTAGTTTCAAATTCTATCATTCCTTCCCTGTAATTCAGAATATTTGATTGTCCTCTCTTTTCCTTCCCTCCTGTTTCAAAGAAAAGTTCAGTAATAACCTCAAAGTATTTTGTCAAGATAAAAACTGGTTCGGTGGTCTTAATTTTCTTTGCTCCTAAGAGCTTTGGAACTTTTCCTTCACAGTAGGTGTCCCTTTTCTCCCCTCTCCTACAGATCATCAGTGTGCTTTCTTCTTATTTTCAAGCTGCCATGTTTCTATGCAATCAAATGAGATATCTGTGAAGTGCTTAGCATAGTGACTGGCCTGTAGTAGGCACTAAATAATGCTTGTTCCCTTCCTTTTACCATACTCCATCCTGCCCCCATTGCAAGCCTCAGATTATTCTGAGCTTTAAGGTTTCTAACTTTGTAACAATCTTTTGAGTCATCCTCACTCAGAATGTTTCCTTTTTTTAATTTTTAATTTTTGATTTTAATACATTGTCTTAATAGATTTTGTTTTGGCACAATACAAAATCCCCTCCCCACACTCCTCCCCCGCCAAAAAAACTTCCTATCCATCTTCCAAAAGTACTTTTTTACAATGAAAAGTTAAGCTAATTGTGTGGTTATTATCAATAGTATTATCAATAGTATCAATAGTATGGGTTCAATTTTGAGGGCATTCTCACTGGACAGCGGAAACTTGCATGTGTAGGTTTAATTACAATTAACAGAAAGGCTAGGACCAAACCTTTGTGTTTATGGGATTTGTTGAAACCCATCTAAGCATTTTCAGTGCTTTGCTTTATATTATGCCTATAGCATTAAAAAAAATCTTGGTTAGTTGATTTCACTCAACGGCCACATCAGTCCTTTATACAGTCTAACCTTTGTGTCCTCATTGGATTATTTATTATTTTGTCATCAGAATATTGTTCGTGAACATTTTATTTTTCTTTAGCTTTCCTTCCCCTCCACACAGGTTCTTGGATTTATAAGCTTAGAGTTAGAAGACATTTCAGAAAGAGATTAATAAAACTTCTGTTAACTTCTTATTAAGTGCCAGGCACTATGCTAAGCAGAGTGGATGCTAATCCAAGTGAAAAGTGCACAGTGCCTGCCTCAAGAAGCATACATTCTTTGTTGTTGTTGTTATTGCTGTTTTTTGTCTTTTTGGAGGGGAGAAGGCAGGGCAATTGGGGTTAAGTGATTTGCCCAAGGTCACACAGCTAGTAAGTGTCTGAGTTTAGATTTGAACTCAGTTCCTCCTGATTCCAGGGCGGGTGCTCTACTCACTGGGCCACCTAGCTGCCCTAGAAGCATACATTCTAATGGGGAAAACTAACACATAAAAAGAAGCTAAGGAAGTAGTTCTGTGGGTGGTGCTGATAGAGAAGATAGAGAAGTCAAAGAACAGTGAGTATGGACACATTCAAATTGAGGTTTTACAGAGGAACGTACCGACTGAACTGAGACTTCATCCAAGATAAAGAAGTTGCTGGAGTGAAGGTAGAAATAGCCATCTTATATAACTTGCTCCTTTTACAGATGAAGAAACTGATTGTCATATAGGTTAAGCTGCTATTACTTTCCAAATATCATAGATATTAGTTATCAGAAGGGAGTTTGAACCCAGTTCCTCTGACTCCTTATTTCTTTTGCACTGGAGTCTTTCTATGAGCTCTTTAACATTGCATTACTTCAGAACATAGGATACACAGAAAGCTGTATCTGGTATTGTTTTCTTCATTAATTTCTGTAATTTGACATGGTCACTTCCTCTAAGATTATCCAAATACCTACTTTTTTTTCCTTATTGGTCAGGACCTAGTCAATAGTAGTCTTCTTCTATCTTTTGAAGAATGAGTTGTCAAAGCAGATAAAAAATCTATAATTTTAGCATTGTGAAATTTTTAGCAGATATCTAAATAGTGGAAATTCTCATACATTATGGTAGAATAGGATTATTCATTGCTCTTCTAGTTTATAATCTAATTAGGAAACTTACTATGTATCCACAATTTCCTTGTGGCTAGGCAATCTATGCCCACAATAAAGTTGCTTCTGTTTCTTCTGTGGGTCACAAATGCTTTCTTCAATAATGCATGCTATTTCAAAATAATCAGTGGTCATCAAGTCATGTTTCTAATGAATTTTGTCTTCATATAAGTGCCTCAGGGAAAAGAGGAGTTATCATAGATGGTACAAGTTTCAGAGTTGATTCTTCTTTCAAAATGATGAGTTTCATATCTAGAATTTATTGTAGCCCTCTAGGGGACAGGAGGAAAAGAAGAACAAAATTTTAAAAAGTGCACAGCAGAAAACAAAAGAAAACGTACAAGAAAGCAACGATCGACAGTTCTCAACATGTTGTGTATTATTTATCATACAGGTTTTCTTGAAATCAGAATTTATTGTTACATATTTTGAATGCTGTTTTATGTTCTGCTATGTACATGACATACTTTCCCCCCTCCTTTCTTCGTATTTAAGTTTATGATTTGTTTTTGTTTCTTTTCTCTCTTCTATATTTGCGTTTAGGCTCTTGAGCCTAAAATTTAAAAAAATAATAAAATAAAAGATAAATAAAATCTAGAGATGATGAAGGATAGGGAAGCATGATGGTGGGGGAAATAATGAGAATTCTCTGGTGACCTCCTTAAATGATGAAGGATCTGAAAATTCTTCAATGTCAACCCTCTCCAGAAGGAAGAAGGGACTCTGGGGGCACAGGTTGCTGAGGAGGTGTGAATTTCAAAGTTGATTTTAGTTTTCTGTGGATGTGGATATCTCTTTTGATCATGAGTCTTTTGGAGTTCTCTTATAAACTTACATTGCTGAGAGGAGCTCAATCTATTGATGTTAGTCGTCACACATATGTTGGATCTGTGATTGTGTATAGATTTCTCCTAGTTATGCTCTTCTCGCTCAGCATCAGTTTATATAAGTCTCTCCAGGTAAATATGAAGTCCATCTGCTCCTCATTTCTTATAGCACAATAGTATTCCATCACATTCATATACCACAACTTGTTCAGCCATTCCCCAATTGATGGGAATCCCCTTGATTTCCAATTCTTTGGCACCACAAAAAGAGCCACTATAACAATTTTTTTACAGAAAACTAGATGGGTAGTGGGGAATGATGAAAATTGTCTGAGCACCCTCCTTAAATGGTGGAAGATTTAGTAGGAGCTCTCAGTAGGCTATTAAATGTTTGAGTGAATGAATGATCTAATAAACCAGTGAATTGGGACTGAAAGACTTATTGCTTAGAATAATTATATTCTACAACAAAATATATTTTCATCACTCTATAGAATACATAATATACAAATATTATTTTAAAATTAAAATTAAATACTTAGACTATATTAAGTTTTATTTTAATTAGAGCCTAAATCTTCAATTTTATACATAGTGAGTAAATATAAAATCTAAACTGTACATTTATTTTTATAAACTCTAATTACAACCCTACAATATAGTCTACCATTTTATTTTGTCTGTCTCCATTTCATTGACCATTTATTCATATGTGGAGTGTGCAAATCTAACTCCTTATGATCTGGAGGTCATATTATAGTGTCAATAAAATCATTCATCTTAGAGCAATTGTGCCAGTTGGAGTTCATTTTAGTTCTTGGGATCTTTCACAAATCTGGGGGAGATAAATTAAGCTTTTCATACCGTAGTCCCCCTCTGTCCACAGATAGAAAATCTTGATGTGATTACCTTTGTACAATGCTTACTAGGTATAGGAAAGTCTCTTTATTCATCTATATCCTGTTATTTCTCCTGAGGATGATGAAGAAATGATTTTGATTCAGGCAACAGCTTTACTTGATGCTCCCTAATGGCTAAGCTTGCTTAAGTCAAGAAGCATTATACTATTGAAGACTAAGCAATTTAAAAAATTTGTCATATGTATTAAGTGCTACAGGAGAATTTTGCTTTTTACTCATTGTTAACCTGACATCCTCTTGTGAATGCCACTTTGTACCTAAAATGTGGTCAGTTTTAATTCAGTTGAGACTTTTCCTTTTGAAATGGTATTTTACAGGACAATTTACTAGTTTTTTAAAATATTGCTTACAATGGATATAATTTTGCACTTGAAATGAAATACTCTATTTTTCCTGTCATTCTATATACAAATTCATTTACTTTCTCACTACTATTCACTTTGACTTCCTGATTAAGCTAAAATTCCATTTTCTGCTTTATACCTAAAACATTAATTTTTCAACTTTTCAATACATTCTTTTGATACATAGATTTGTTTGTATGCTGAAGTGAGTTCTCTTAGAAACATACATAAATTATTTTTTCTTTCGTGGAGGGGCTGGTTGTCCAGTCAGAATATGTCTATAAATGTTGCCTGTTTAAAATAGTTATCTGGGTTTTCAAGCAAAAAGATGTTTTAAAATTTTGATCTAGATAGTTTAAAAAAGTGAATTAAAAAATACAAGTTCTTTGAGTAATCAGCTCAATTCTCCACTTCTTTTTGTGGAGGTGGAGATTTTTTTTCAAAGTTATTTTTAAATGTGTCTATTTTTAAATTCCCATGATGTCAGCATTATGGATGGACTCTTTTCATTGCATGTGTTTTATTTTTTGCTCTTATCACTCAATATTTTACCACTTGCCTCTGTGCTTTTACTTAGGGCAGCTTCAGTTCTTGGAACTGACTTCTTCATTAAGTAATTACTCTAAAATTCTTATCTCCTTTCAAGCCTCTAATCAGTTACCACTTCCAAAACTTTTCCTGTTCTCCTCTAATTGTTTTGAATTTCCCCGTCTGTTTCCATAGTGTATGTCTCAATAGCATGTAAGATCCTTGACATTAGAGACTGTTCTTACGTGCTTTTTGCTCATTTTGTGCATTTTTGGGTTTTGTTTAGCCTTTGTATTTCTAGTGCCTTGCTTATACAGTTGATTTCCATTTTTTTTAATTTTAAGAACATATTTGTAAAGCATTTTGTTGTTTAAAGATGTACAGATAATGTTCTCTGTTATCTTATTTGATCCTCCTAACAACCTTGTGAATTAGTTAATGCAAATGTTAATTCCATTTTATAGATGAGAAACATGATACTCAGAGAGATGATGTGACTAATCATAGGTTTCACAACTAATGGCAGAACAAAGATTTAAACTCAGTTGATTCTAACTCCAAATTCAGTTGTTTTTTGTGGCATACCTTCAATATATTGTTATTTATGTCATTAAATATTTACCAAATACAGATACAGTATTTTAAAATTCATTTTTAAAAAATTGTGAGTTCTATCCCCAAAGGGCTCTAAATAATTTTGACCCAGCAATACCACTTCTAGAGTTGTATCCCAAAGAGATCATAGAAGTGGAAGGAAGACCTGTATGTACAAAAGTATTTATAGCAGCTTTTTGTGGTGGCAAAGAATGGGAAATCAAGGGGATGCCCATCAATTGGGGAATGGCTAAACAAGTTGTGGTATGTGAATGTAATGAAATATTATTGTGCTATAAGAACTGAGGAGCAGATGGACTTCCTATCTACCTGGAGAGAGTTATACAAACTGATGCTGAGTGAGAAGAACAGAACCAGGAGAAATCTGTACACAATCACAGACACAACGTATGTGTGACAACTAACTTCAATAGATTGGGCTCCTCTCAGCAATGTAAGGTTATAAGAGAACTCCAAAAGACTCGTGATAAAGATATCTATCTATCTATCTATCTATCTATCTATCTATCTATCTATCTATCTATTTATATATATATATTTATATATATCTATCTATATCTATATCTATCTATATATATAGATATGTATATATATCTAGAAAGAACAGAGTTTGAATCCAGATTGAAGCAAACTACCTGCTCTTGTTCTTTTTATTGTTTGGTTTTATTTCCTCTTCCCCATTGTTCATTCCATCTGTTACAATCCTTAATTACCTGACTAATGTCTAATGTGAAAGTATTTGCAGATCCTGTACTTGATTGCATGCCGCCATGGCGGGGGGGAGGAGGAGGAGAAGAAGGAGGGGGAGAAAATTTGAAACTCAAGGGATTGTGGAACTGAATCTTGTAAACTAAAAGTAAACAAACAAATTAATGAAGACAAAAAAATTTAAAAAATAAACAAAAAAATTGTGACTTCTAAATTCTCTCTATTCTTCCTTCTGGAGAAGGCAAGAAAATTGATATTGATGACACATGTGAATTCATGCAAAGTATATTTCCATATTAGCTGTTGCAAAAGAAAATATGGACAAAAATTGGCTCAAAAATAAAGTAAAAAATGTGCTTTAATTCTGCATTCAGAACTCATCAATTCTCTCTCTGGAGGTGGGTAACATTTTTTGTCATGGATCCTTTTGAATTGTCTTAAGCTGTTGTCTTGATCAGAGTAGTGAAGTCTTTTGCAGTTGATGATCATTACAACATTGCTGTTACTGTGTAGGATGCCTGATTCTACTTACTTTACTTTGCATGAGTTCGTATAAGCCTAACCAGCTTTTTCTGGAAGCATCAACAGGTGCTTTTAAAATGACTTTGGATCTATCAGTCCTTCCTTAATGAATCTTCAAAACAAAAATTTTGAATTGTCTTTGATAGAGATCTTTTGTTAGAATTTTTTATATTACCACTATTCTGCTTAACATAAACACATTTTGTGGCTACTCCACATTTTCTGCAGCCTTACTTCAATTCCTCAGAACAGGGTCTGGGTGGTGGAATACATGCTAAGCAGAAATTGGAAATCTTCCTTTCTGTGACATTAGACAAACTACTCTTGATTGCTCTTTTTCTGTTTCTACAAATGCATACTGTAGGAGTATTATGAGTATGAGTGTTTGCAAAGCATTTTGAAATTGCTAAGTGCCATATTCGGTAAGTAATATGTATTTTTATTTTATCACTGGATTGTAGCCACACTGAAAGAATTTGGCAGGCACTAAGACAAGCACACGTTTCTAGTTACTGATTTATTCAG
>CM053582.1:318401368-318420901 GCA_028627135.1 Pseudochirops cupreus | reverse complement strand
TAGTGGGAAATAGAGAGAGAGAGGGAGAGAGAGAGAGAGAGAGAGAGAGAGAGAGAGAGGAGAGGAGAGAATAAGGACTGGATTAGTTGTACTCACAATTGAAAATTAAGCATATAGGTATAGATAGATAAATATCTATATATTACATCTATATTATATCTATATGTCTATAGACCTATATAGATATACATCTTCATGTAGATATCTCTATATATTCTACACATACACATATATACATATATATGTGTATATATATCTTTGATTTGAAATTTCAGATCTCTCAGAGTTCAAGATGTATAGTTGCCTTTTGAATTTTATTTCTAAGAGTCTGAATGATTTGTAGATTTTTTTCCCTCTTAAATGGACTTTGATTGGTACATTCTGATTCTAGATTTAATTGGTTGTGAAAAATGGGAAATGTAAAAATATGAATGACTGAAAGAAAACAATAAACTAATATGCATTTTCAATAAACTGGATATTTATGGAAATTTTTCAAAAATTAGATTGAGCTGTTATTGACTGTACTCTCAAAGTCTCTTTGCATAATTCTTTAATTAAACTAACACTTTATAAGAAGAACCAAATCACTAGTTTGGAATGTGGGAACCAAAGTGTGGTGATAATCACATTAATGTCAACCCAGTAAGAATTCTTTAGTGGACTGTATTTATTCTGTTTCACATTTTTATCAGCAAATTGAACAAAATCTTAAATCCTTATTTATCAAATTTGTGGTTCACACTAAACCAATAGAGTTAATTAATACTTTGAATGATAGAATTCAAAAGTATTAGATTTTCTCATATTAGAAATGTCAGGTAGAACCAATGTGAAGTACAATACAAGTAAGTATCAACTATTTTACTTTGGTTGCAGAAGGACCTGGCCAGATCATTATTGGATATGCCATTTTCAATTCTACGTACCATATTATAGGACAGTTATTTGAAAGTATGGTAAAAATCATGGTATGAAAGTACAAATTGAAAGACCTGGATATGTTTAACTTGTGATAGAACATTAGTACTCTTTTCAGGTATTGAAAGTTATATCATATTGGGAGAATGATTAGATTTTTTGATCATAGAAGGAACACTGTTGAACAGTTTGTGGAAGTTGCAGAAAAGCAGATTTCAGTTCAATAAAAGGAAAAGCTTGTTAACAACTGCATCTCTCTCCAAATTACCTTCCTTTTTAGTTAGATAATTCCCCTTTTCTTAAAATATTCAAACAGAAGGTGGAAAACCACATGATGCTATAGAGCAGGGATTTTGGGGTCCATATATCCCCCATTGGAAAAAAATATATTTCAGGTTATATGTGAACTTGGATGAGGAAAGTTATATATGTATTAAAACAAAATCAGTTTCCTATGTAATCCCATGTATTTTATTTTATGAATTAAGACAATTTTGAAAGTGGTCCAGAAGCTTAACCAGAATTCTAAAAAATTCTAAAAAATGTTAAAAAAAACATCACTGCTCTAAGACAATCTTTTATATTAATTAAATTGTTATGGGGATTACTGGAAGTCATTTCAATTCTGAGTTTTGGACTTAGACTTGAAATTTAAAAAAATCATACCATCACCTTATGCAATTTGGAATGTTAATAGCATCAACTATTTATGTTTGTTTAATTGCAATTTATTCTTGGGTTAAATAGAAATAAACAAGGTATTGAGGATGCATGACTATATATTAAATTCTTGTGTATCTCATGTTACATTCAGTGGCAGAGTTGATAGCAGGCCTAAAGTACATACTTGCCTAAAGGAACAGGTATGCATTTTCCTCCTGTGTCCCAAACTCTACATTTTATGAGTTAAAATAAGCCCTTCTTACCAAGGAGCTATTTTAGATTGAAAATATTTGTAGTCTAACTAAGACTAAACAATAGACTAGCATCCCATATTCAAAAGAGTATTTTTATGTGCTTTAGGCAAAGTTTTTTAATAGTGATTCTTAATGGTTTTTATGCCTTTGGTAGTCTGGTAAAGTCTATGGACCTCTTCATAAGATAATCTTTTTCTAAATAGTATTTTATTTCCCCCCAATTACATATTGAAACAATTTTTAGCATTCATTTTTTAAAAGATTTTAAGTTCCAAATTTTTTTCCTTTCCTCCTTTACCACTGTTCCTCCTAAAAAGATGTGCAATATGATATAGGTTATACTTGTGCTGTCATGCAAAACACATTTCCATATTAATCACAATTGTGAAAGAATAAGCAGATCAGAAGATAATAAAAATGTGAAAAATACTAAAGTGAAAAAAAAGTATGCTTTGATCTGCATCCAGAGCCCATCATTTCTTTATTTGGATATGGATAACATTTTACTTTGTGAGTTCTTTTAACTTTTCTTGGGTAACTGTATTGCTGAGAAGACCTAGGTCATTCATAGTTGATCATCACACACCATTGCTGATACTGTGTACAATGTGTTCCTGGTTCTGGTTATCTCACTTTGCATCAGTTCATATAAGTCCTTCCAGGTTTGTTTTTGTATTTTTTTTGAAATCTGCCTGTTCATCATTTCTTATTGCACAATAATACTCCATTGCATTCATATACCACAGTTTGTTCAGACATTCCCAACTGATGGGCATCCCATCAGTTTCCAATATTTTGCCACCATGTAAAGGGCTGCTATAAGTGTTTTTGCACATGTAGGTCCTTTTGCCTTTTTTGTGATCTCTTTGGGTTATAGATTTAGTAGTGGTATTTATGGTTTTCAAAGAGTACACACAGTTTTTTCACCCTTTGGGCAGAGTTCCAAATTACTCTCCAGAAGGGATCAGATCCAGAAGGATCACTTCACAACTCTACCAACAGTACATTAGTGTTACAATTTTTGCACATCATCTCTGACATTTATCATTTTCTTTTTTTGTCTCATTAGCCAATCTGCTAGGTACCTCAATTGTTTTAATTTACATTTATGTTAACTTACATTTCTCTAATCTCTATTTTAGAGCACTTCTTCATATACCTATAGATAGCTTTGATTTATTCATCTGAAAACTACCTTTTCATATCTTCTGACCATTCATCAATTGTGCAATGACTTGTATTCTTACAAATATGACTCAGTTCTCTAATTATTTGAGAAATGAGACCTTTATCAGAGACAAGTGCAGTGAAGATTGTTTCTCAACTTTCTGCTTTCCTTCTGATCGTGGTTGCATTGGTTTTCTTTGTGTAAAAGCTTTTTCATTTTATATAATCACAGTTATCTATTTGATATTTTGTAATACTTTCTATCTCTTGTTTGACTTCTTCCCTTATGCATAGATCTGACAGACTATTCCTTGTTCATCTAATTCATTTATTGTATAATCTTTTAGGTCTAAATTATGTACCCACTTTGATTTTGTCTTGGTATATGGTGCGAGATGTTAGTTTGTGCATTACTGTTTTCCCAACTAAATGGTAAGTTCTTATCCCCAAAGCTAGGATCTTTGCGTTTGTCAAACACTAGGTTACTATAGTCACTGACTATTGTGTCTTCTGAACTTATTCTATTCCACTGATCTATTTTTTTTTGTTTTTACCCAGGAACAAATGGTTTTGATCATTATTGCTCTATAATACAGTTTGAGATCTGGTATTGCTTGGTGATCTTCGTTAGTATTTTTTTCCCCATTAATTCCCTTGATAGTCTTGCCTTTTTGTTCTTACATATGAATTTTGTTGTTATTTTTCTGGCTCTATTTTTTTTGTTTTGGCACTTTGATTTCTATGGCACTAAATAAGTAAAGTAACTTAGGTAGAATTTTCATCATTATATTGGCTTGGCCTGTCAATGAGCAATTGATATTTTTTCCAATTGTTAGATCTGACTTTATTTGGGTTGAGATTGTTTTATAATTTGTTATAAAAATTCTGGGTTTGTCATGACAGGTAGACTTTTGAATATTTTATATTGTCTACACTTATTTTAAATGGAATTTCTCTTTGTATCTCTTGCTGCTGGGCTTTGTTGGTCATATATAGAGATGCTGATGATTTATGTGAGTTTATTTTATATCCTGCAACTTTGTTAGAGTTGTCAATTATTTCAAGTAATTTTTTAGTTGATTCTCTAGGTTTCTCTAAAGATACTATCATGTCATCTGCATTGATTGATCGCTTTGTTTCCCCACTGCCTATTCTAATTTCTTTGCTTTCTTTTTCTTGTCTTATTGCTATAGCTAACATTTCTAGTACTATATTGAATAGTGATAATGGTCATCATTGATTCACCCTGATCATATTGGAAAGGCTTATATC
Organism: Pseudochirops cupreus; assembly: GCA_028627135.1. Lineage (NCBI taxonomy): Eukaryota > Metazoa > Chordata > Mammalia > Diprotodontia > Pseudocheiridae > Pseudochirops > Pseudochirops cupreus. The sequence continues at coordinate 318,416,624 of CM053582.1, read as the reverse complement.
TTATCCCTTTACATATAATTCCTGCTGCTGGTTTTAGATATAAATAGCTTACTATTTTAAGGAATGCTCCCTTTATTCCTATGTTTGCTAGTGGGGTTTTTTTTTAATAGGAATAGGAATTGTCAATAGCTTTTTTTTTTTTAGCATGTATTGAGATAATCATATGATATCTGTTGATATTGTAGTTGTTTTGGTGAGTTATGATGATAGTTTTTCTAAAATTGAACCAACTCTGCATTCCTGGTGTAAATTCCATCAGGTCATATTGTATAATCCTTGTGATATATTGCTGTAACCACCTTCCTAGAATTTCATTAAAAATATTTGCATCAGTATCCACTAGGGAAATCGCTCTGTAGTTTTCTTTCTGTTTTATCTCCTCCTGGTTTAAGTATAAGCACCATATTTGTGTCATAAAAGGAGTTTGGTAGGATTCCTTCTTCAAATATTTTTCCAAATAGATTACATGGTATTGGAATTGATTGTTCTTTAAATGTTTGGTACAACTCACTCGTGAACCTAACTGCTCCTGGGGATTTTTTCAAAGGGACTTCATTAATGGTTTATTCAGTTTCTTCTTTCTAATTTAATCCCCAGATTAAGAACTCTTGGACTATAGGTTTACTTTCACGCTATGTATATGGCGTAAATGTGTTCTAGGAAGAGGGAATATTTCAGAAACTGTGAGGGATATGCTTCTCACTGATCTTTTGACATAGATTCATTGAAGGAATAATCCCTTTCAGGTTCTCCATCACCAAAATTTTACATAATTTGGCTGTGTGCAAAATACCTCATTTACCCCTTGCCCCATAGAACTCCATAGAGAATCCAGAAAATTTCTAAAGACACAATAGTAAAGAAATCCAGGGACACTTTCACATTGCAGCTGGACTTATCTACTGTAATGAAGTTCTGTCAATCTCTTTTCTCCCTACTCCTAGCTTATAAGATTCTGCATTAGCAATATTATTTGATAATGCCCACTTTTCAAACAGTAACGTGGGAAATCTTGCTCTGCATTACTTATGTGTCCTGGTTGTAGATAACTCTACCATGAGAACCAGGCTGTATCTACTACTTTCTATTTGCCATATTTCAACTTTCCTATTTTATTTAACTAAAAAAATCTTACTGGATTTATTTGGGTGTTATACTCCTTTTGAAAAAACAACAACAAAAAACATTTCTTTTTCGTTGACTCTCGGCTGAAAGTTTTTGCAGTTATTTCCTCCTCTTTGGATTTGCAATAAAGTTTTATTCTGTTTGGTATTTTATTTGATTTGCTTTTCTCTTTATTTTTTCTTATTCTTGACTTTGTGCCAAGGTCAGACTCTGCCCTTTACTTCACTCTTGGGTAGGGTAGTTGACCCTGCTTATTCTCATCCTGCATCCCATAGCTCCCTTTACTGTTATTTGCTTCCTGGGATTTAGCCTTCCTTAATCTTTAAGATACAGAGTGCTAAATCATCAGGGTTCTCTCTGGTATATCAGGGCAGATTTTTAAGGAGAGGCCTCAGAGCTCCTGGTCCTGGGTTGTCCTGGTTGGAGTTCTGCAATGCCATGCTGGTTGAGACCCTCTTCTACTTTTCTCCCAGACTTCCAAGGTCCCTGTCTTTGAGTTATATAACTACCCAATGATTTTCTTCCAGCAACTTTCCTCTTGGAAAGCATACAGATACAGAAACCTGAAGGTTACATGTTTCCCTGGCCCATATTTTATTGCTGATAGCACCCCGTGCTATACCTGGCTTGGCTAGTGTTGCCCTTTCCTATTGCTCTTGGTTTCTAACTCTCATTTTCTCAAATTCTGGGTTGTAAGGCACCGCTGTAGTTTCTCATTAATTTTCTTGATCATCATTTGATCTAGGGTGAACTTTAGGATTACACTGGAGTACCATAATTCAATGCACAACTGTCTCAAATTTTATGTCACTAAAAAAGTGGGTGGCACCATTATGTGAACCTTTAAAAATTGTGCCAGTATTACTTAGAAATCATTTATTACTAAGCTGTCTTTGGTGCCAGATTAGGGTGCATGGAATTCGTTTGAATATCCATTAAAATTGAATAGTGACAATTGTGCATGCATTGAGAATTCTAGACTTGCAACTCACAAATGGCCAAGAAATAAATGCATATCCATATGCCACTGGTGAATACATGGTTGCTCTGTTTACCTTTTAAAAGGTGTGAGAAACAGAAGTATACCATGTGATGGTTATAAACTGATTTTTGGACTGAAAAAACAGGGTACAATTATTAGGTGGTGGGGATGATTAGGCAGTGACATCTGGTATGTATGTATAGTAGTTGAGTGATAATACTACCTGTTCAATGGCTATCTTGACCAGGAGAACTGTACAATTTTCTTTCCTATGCTAATTCTGTATTTAGCTTAAATTGAACATTTGCAGGAATAGTCATTACCAGTTTTTGTATTTGAGTTTCCAGAGACTGAAGGCAGGGGACTATCCTGGCAGTTGCAATTCATTCTTCAGTACAATTTAGAGTAACTCAGTTAACAACTATGTACTAACTTCTGTGTTACTAATGTGGGTAGAAATAAAAGTATTATTCTATTACAAGACTTAGTTCTTGTCCTGTAGAAGTTGCAAATATAATGATGGAGATTAAAAAGCAGATATGTAGTTATAATACAAATAATGTAGGTAAATGCCATAAGAGTTAGTGTCAATGGATTGCTAAAATAATTTAAAGTAAGACATTGTTTTTAGCTGGATGACCAATAAAGAATTTTAGAGGAAATAGCATTTAGTATAAATAAATCCTTGCTAAATTTTGAAAGGTAAGTATGAAGAGTGGACGGAAACAAAGGGAACAAAATGTGCAAAGGCAAGGAGGGTAAGGCACTTTCAGTGAATGATGAGTAGTTTAGTTTCTTTTTTTTAATAATTGGTTTGTTTATTTACTTTTAGTTTACAACATTCAGTTCCACAGTCCCTTGAGTTTCAAATTTTCTTCCCATCCCTCTGCTCCCTCCCATCATGGTGCCATGTGCTCAACTATAGGATCTACAGATAGCTTCACATTAATCATTAGTCAGGTTGTAAAGAAGGATTATAACAGATGGAATAATCGGTGGGAAAGAGGAAACAAAACAAAGCAAGAAAAAGAAACAAAGCAAGTAGTTTGTTTCAGTCTGCATTCAGATTCTGCATCTTTTTCTCTGGATGTGGCTATCTCTTTCAATCATGAGTCTTTTGGAGTTCTCTTATAACCTTACATTGCTGAGAGGAGCCCAGTCTATTGAAGTTAGTCATCACGTATTGTGTCTGTGATTGTGTACAGATTTCTCCTGGTTTGGCTCTTCTTGTTCAGCATCAGTTTATGTAAGTCTCTCCAGGTTATTTTGAAGTCTGTCTGCTCCTCATTTCTTACAGTACATTAGTATTCCATTACATTCATATACCACAACTTGTTCAGTCATTCCCCAATTGATGGGAATCCCCTTGATTTCCAATTCTTTGCCACCACAAAAAGAGCTACTATAAATATTTTTGTACATACAAGTCCTCCTCCCTCTTCTCTGATCTCTTTGGGATAGAACTCTAGAAGTGGTATTGCTGGGTCAAAGGGTATGTACTTGTTTATAACCTTTTGGGCATAGTTCCGGATTGTTCTCCAGAATGGTTGGATCAGTTCACAATTCCACCAATAATGCATTAGTGTTCCAATTTTTCTACATCCCCTTCAGCATTTATTATTTTCCTGTTTTGTCATCTTAGCCAATCTGGCTGGTGAGATGTGGTACCTCACAGTTGTTTTGATTTGCATTTCTCTAATCAATAGTGATTTAGAACATTTTTTTCATATGCTTATAGATATCTTTAATTTCATCTTCTGAGAACTGCCTGTTCATACCCTTTGGCCATTTATCAATTGGAGAGTGGCTGGTGTTCTTATAGATTCGACTCAATCCTTTATGTATTTTAGAAATGAGGCCTTTATCAGAAACACTGGTTATAAATTTTCTTTCCCAATTTTCTACCTCCCTCTTAATCTTGGTGACATTAGCTTTAATTGTACAGAAGCTTTTTACTTTAATGTAATCAAAATTATCCATTTTACATTTTATAATGCTCTCTAACTCTTGTTTTGTCATGAAGTCTTCCCATCTCCATAGATCTGGCAGGTAAACTAACCATTGCTCTCCTAGATTGCTTACAGTATACAGCCATTTTGACTTTATTTTTGTGTACAGTGTTAGATATTGGCCTATGCCCAATTTCTGTCATACTATTTTCCAATTTTCCCAGCAGTTTTTGTCAAAAACTGGGGTCTTTGGGTTTATCAAACATTAGATTACTATAGTTATTGACTGCTGAGTCTCGTGTACCCAATCTATTCCATTAATCCACTACTCTATTCCTCGGCCAGTACCAAGTAGTTTTGATGATTGCTGCTTTATAATACAGATTAAAATCTGGTATGGCTAGGCCACCTTCCCTAGCATTTCTTTTCATTAATTGCCTTGATATGCTGGACTTTTTGTTCTCCTAAATGAATTTTGCTACTATTTTTTCTAGCTCTACAAAGTAATTTTTTTGGTATGGCACTAAATATGTAATTTAATTTAGGTAAAATTGTCATTTTTATTTTATTATCTCAACCAGCCATGAGCAACTGATGTTTTTCCAATGAGTTACATCTGACTTTATATGTCTAAAAAGTGTTTTGTAATTGTGTTCATATATGTCCAGGGTTTGTTTTGGCAGGTAGATTCCTAAATATTTTATAATGTCTACAGTAACTTTAAATGGGATTTCTTTTTCTATCTCTTGCTGTTGGATTTCTTTAGAGATGTATAGGAATGCCAAGGACTTATGTGGGTTTATTTTATATCCTGCAACTTTGCCAAATTTATTATCTCAAGTAGTTTTTTACTTTGTTCTCTAGGATTCTCTAAGTATAACATCATATCATCTACAAAGAGTGATAGCTTAGTCTCCTCTTTGCCTAATTTGATTCCTTTGATTTCTTTTTCTTCTCTAATTGCTGTTGCTAACATTTCTAGTACCAGACTGAATAAGAGAGGTTATAGGGGGCATCCTTGTTTCACCCCTGATCTTATTGGAAATGCTTCTAGTTTACCCTCATTACATATAATACTTGCTGATGGTTTTTGTTAGATGCTACTTATTATTTTAAGGAAGACTCCATTTATTCCCATTTCTAGTGTTTTAATAGGAATGGGTGCTGTATTTTGTCAAAAGCCTTTTCTACATCTATTGAGATAATCATATGGTTTCTGCTGGTTTTGTTGTCTGTGAGTTCAGTTATGCTGATAGTTTTCCAGATATTGTACAACCCTTGCATTCCTGGAATAAATCCTACTTTATCAAAGTGTATTATTCTCATGATAAGTTGTTGTAGTCTTTTTGCTAGTATTTTATTTAGAATTTTTGCATCTATATTCATGACAGAGATTGGTCTGTAATTTTCTTTCTCTGTTTTGTCTCTTCCTGATTTATGTATCAGTACCCTATTTTTGTCATAAAAAAAATTTAGTAGTACTCCCTCTTCTCCAATTTTTCTGAATAGTTTGTAAAGTATTGGAGCCAATTGTTCTTTAAATGTTTGGGAGAATTCATTAATAAATCCGTGTGGCCCTGGAGATTTTTTCTTAGGGAGTTCATTGATGGCTTGCTCAATTTCTTCTTCTGAGATAGAGTGATTTAAGTAGTTTACTTCCTCTTTGGTTAATCTGGGCAATTTATATTTTTGTAGATATTCATCCATTTCACTAAGATTGTCAAATTTATGTGCATACAATGGGCAAAATAATTCCTAATTATTGTTTTAATATTTCATCTTCATTGGAAGTAGAGTTACCCTTTTCATTTTTGATACTCGTAATTTGGTTTTCTTCTTTTTTTTTTTTTGTCATATTGACTAAAGGTCTATCAATTTTATTGTTTTTTTTCATAATACCAGCTCTTAGTTTTATTTATTAATTCAATAGTTTTCTTGAATTCAATTTTGTTAATCACTCCTTGATTTTCATTATATCTAATTCAGTATTTAATTGGGGGTTTTCAATTTGTTCTTTTTCTAGATTTTTCAGTTGCATGCCCAATTTATTGATCTACATTTTCTCTATTTTTTTTTTTAATGTATACATTCAGGGATATAAAACTTCCCCTTAGAACTGCTTTTGCTGTATCCCACAAGTTTTGGTATGTTGTCTCATTATTGTCATTCTCTCGAATGAAGTTACTTATTGTTTCTGTAATTTCTTGTTTGACCCACTCATTCTTTAGCATTAAGTTATTTAGTTTCCAATTAGTTTTTAGTCTATGCTTCCATCATCCTTTATTACATACAACTTTTATTGCATCATGATCTGAGGAGGATACATTTAATATTTCTGCCTTTTTTTGCACTGAATTGTGACATTTTTATGCCCTAGTACATGGTCAATCTTTGCATATGTGCCATGTACTGCTGAGAAGACAGTATAGTCCTTTTTATCCTCATCCAATTTTCTCCAGAGGTCTGCCATATCTATCTTCTCTAAGATTTTATTTACCTCCTTAATTCTTTCTTGTTTATTTTGAAGTTAGTTTTATCAAGTTCAGAGAGGGGGAGATTGAGGTCCCCCACTAGTATAGTTTTGCTATCTGTTTTTTCCTCTAACTCCCTTAACTTCTCCTTTAGGAATTTGGATGTTGTACCGCTTGGTGAATAAATGTTTAATAAGGATATTGCTTCATTTCGATGGTGCCTTTTAGCAGGATATAGTTTCCTTCCTTATCTCATTTAATTAGATCTATTTTTGCTTTTTCTTTATCTGAGATAAGGATTGCTACCCCTGCTTTTTTTTTACTTTACCTGAGGCATAATATATTTTACTCCAGCCTTTTACCTGTCCCCCTGTTTCAGATGTGCTTCTTGTAAACAGCATATTGTAGGATTATGGTTTTAAATCCATTCTGCTATCTGCCTCCATTTTATGGGAGAGTTCATCCCATTTACATTCACAGTTATGATTACTAGCTGTATCTTTTCCTCCATCCCATTCCCTCCTTTGTTTATGCTTTTGTTTTTCCCCTTTTCCCTTCCCCTCCATAAGAGTTTTCCTTTTTATCTCTGCCTCCCTCAGTATTCCCTCCTTATCAGCCACCCTCCCCTTTCCTACTCTTCTCCCTTTCTACTTCTTCCCATCCTTCTAACCACCCTCTCCTTTTCTTAGCCCTTCTCCCCTCCTACTGCCTGAAGGGTACCACAGATTTTTGTACTTAATGTAGTGTTATTTCTTCCTTGAACCAAGATTGACAAGAATAGATCCCCTGCAATGCTTCACTCCCTCCCCTCTTTCCCTCTATTATGATAGGTTTTATGTCTCTTCTCGATAGAGTCATATACTTAACTGATTATGATATTCCCTCCCCACACCAGAACCAATGAGGGCAAAGCTCTTATAATGTTCATCTCCCTCCCTTCTTTCCCTCTACTACAATGTTTCTCAACCTTCCTAATGCTGTGACCCTTTAATACAGTTTCTCATGTTTTAGTGACCCCCAACCATAAAATTATTTTTGTTGCTACTTCATAACTGTAATTTTGCTACTGTTATGAATTGTAATGTAAATATCTGATATGCGGTATATATTTTCATTGTTACAAATTGAACATAACCCACAGGTTTAGAACCACTGCTCTACTACAATGTTTTTATGCCTCTTTGTGTGGCATAATTTAGCCTTTTCTGCTTCATTCTTTCCTCTTCTTCCATTGCAGTCCCTTTGCAGCCTTTAATTATGTTTTTTTTATCATCATTTTCTTTCATTTATACCCACACCCTTTGTTTATCTATATCCCTTTTAGATATCTCTATAAGTATAGAATTCTCAATATTAACAGGTATCAGCTTCCCATATAGGGATGTAAACAGTTTAGTCTTATTAAATAACAAGTTGTGTGTGTGTGTGTGTGTGTGTGTGTGTGTGTGTGTGTGTCCCTATTTACCTTTCTATGTCTTTCTTGAGTCTTCTAATTGCAGGTTGAATTTTCCATTGAGCTCTGGCTTTTTCATCAGGAAGGTCTGGAAGTCTGTTATATCATTGAATGACCATCTCCTTGCCTGGAATATTATCCTCAGTTTTGCTGGATAGCTGATCCTTGATTGTAACCTGAGCTCTTTTGCCTTGTGAAATATCTCATTCCAGTCCCTCTAATCTTTCAATGTAGAAGCTGCCAGATCCTGTGTGATCCTCACTATAGTTTGATGATATTTGAATAGTTTCTTTCTGGCTTCTTGTCAAATTTTCTCCTTTATTTGATAGGTCTGGAATTTGGCTACAATATTTCATAGACTTTTCAATTTGGAATTTCTTTCAGGAGATGTCCAGTGGATTCTCTTAATTTCTATTTTACCCTCTGGTTCTAGAATCTCAGGGCAGTTTTCCTCAATGAGCTCTTGGAAGATGTTGTCCAGGCTCATTTTTTCATCACGATTTTCTGGTAGACCAATAATTCTCAGATTATCTCTCCTGGATCTGTTTTGCAGGTCAGTTATTTTTCCACTGAGATATTTGACCTCTTTTTCTAATTTTTCATTCTTGATATTTTGTTTGACTGATTCTTGGTGCTTCATAGAATCATTAGCTTCAATTTGGTTTCTAATTTTTAGTGAATTTTTTTCCTCAGTTTTTTAAGCTCCTTTTCCATATGTTCACATTTCATTTTTATTTCACACATTTTTCTTTTTAAGGAGCTGTTTTCTTCATTGTAATGTTTTTAATTTTGCTATTTTGATTTTAAAACAATTATTCATTTTATATTCTATCTCTCTAATTTGGTTTTCAGAGTTCTTTTTTGCACTCATCTAAGAATGCTTTCTGTGTTTCAGACCAGTTTATATGCCCTGTTGAGGCTTCAGCTATGGCTGTGCAGTCAATACTGTGTCCTTCTGAATTTGGTTCCTTCTGCTCACAATAATAGGATTCTAGAGTCTTTGTCTTTGCAGTCTGTTATTTTGCCCATTTTGAGGAAGGGCCTTAGCCACATCCTTCCTCTAGGACTTCTAACCCTTTACTATTTAAAATTTTGCTGTGGGGCACAAATTACTGTGTTTTCAGGGTCGGGGGAGGGGGTTGGAGCAGTGGGGGTTCACTTTGCCATCCTGGTCCCTGGAAGTTCAGATAGGTGCTTTTTAAATTTTTAGGCTCTGGGTTGGTATTCTCAGGAGTATTTGCTGCCACTGCCATGGGCTCTGCATTTGTCTCTTACCCAGATCCATCAGATCCCAGCCCTGTGGTGATAGGCCTGGGAATGGCCTTTCTGGTTAGTGTATCAACTTGCCACCACATTGACCAGGCCTTGTCTGGCCCATGTCGTCCAGGCTTCTGTGTGCTGCATTGTCAGGTCTTACGTGTGCTGCGTCATCTGGACCTCACCACACATTGTTCCCTCATCATACAGCCAAATCTGAAGATCTACATTTTAGTTTCACTGAAGTTAAAGGAAAGTTAGGTTGAGAAATTATCAACCTTGGGATCAGATCATTTAAAAGAAAATAAAATAATGAAAGGAAAGCTGGAAGAAAAGAAACTGATATAGTCTTCTATTAACTGTAGCTGTAGGAATGTACAAATACATAAAATAAAAATTAATAGTATTTGTTAGTGGATTGAATTTGGGAGAGGAAGAGAAAGGCATAATCATATTCATAATGATATGATCACTTTATATAGCCTTTCACTCATAATAAAATACTTTCCTATAGCAACCCTATGTAATGTAAATATCATTATATTTATTTTGTAGCTAAAGAAAATAGATTAAAATATTTCCCCATGATAAAAAAAACAACTAATAATGAGTGTTAGGAATGGGACTTGAACCTTTTTCTTGAGTTCAAATCTAGACTTTTTCCCCTTTACCATATTCTTACATAGAAAATGACTCCAAATGGTTAGATGATAGTAGCACCTCCATAGTACACTACAAAAATGTACATAGTACATTGCAAAAATAGATGCTGGCATTACAGACCACCCTTTTTATAAGATAAATGAGAAAAGTTTTCCCATAGCTATTTTAAGTAGAACTTCTGTAATGGTAATGAAATTTGAAGATCCCTTTGTATTGGCTAAGTTGACAGGTACTTAGCAACTAGTTTCAAATTAAGCCTCTGTTAAAGAAACAGAAGATATGAACCCCTGTTGCAGATGTAACAGGAAGGGGCTGAACAGGGAGGCATAATACTGTACATAAGGAAAAACCCCAGATGGGAAATGCAGAATTTCCTGGGAACTTGTGGTGGCAGAGCTTCTTCTGAGGGCCAGCTGAGGCTGCTGAGGATTCCCAAGAGCCAGCTGGAGGTGCTGAGGACTTCCAAGGGCCAGCTGGGGCCACCAAAGACTGAGGAAGCACGACTGTGGTGTTGGTTCTTTGTTTGTTTGTGGCTTTGTTAATCCTTGACTTCCAAGGAATAGAGATGGTGAAGGATTTAAGGTGAACTGGACACTGTCAGCTTCAGTGTGGAACAGGAACTGCACGGAGAGCTGGACAAGGAGCAGGGAGCTGTCTGCCTTTGAACCCAGGTGACAGTTTGGTGAATTCAGGTAGGATCTGGGACCATGGAAGGGGAACCAGGGAAACTGAGAACCAGCCTTGAGTCAATCTGAAAGAAGACTTTACTTGGATACTGTGTACTGACTGAGAAGATTATGATTTACTGTGACCTAGGAGTGGTGTACTTTGACTTTTTTATTTTGTGTCCCTTAAGGAGGCAAGCTCCTTAAGGATGATTGGATGATTGAGTTACTAAATGATTGTTTGACTAAATGATTGTACTTTGTTCAAAACGTGACCACTGTGGTGAAAAGTATGTGGCCATTTTAGTGATAAGTTTTTGTGTTGTGACATGGTGAATGCTGTATTTTGATTTTCTGCTGTAAGTTGTAACATTGTGAATGCTGTACCTTGATTTACTGTGAATGTTTTGCTATGATTTGTTATTCAATAAATAGAGTATTCACTATACTATGTAATCAAAACCTTGAAGCTATTCACAACAGCAGTCCTTTGGAAAGCTGCTCATGCATGGCTTTACACCTTCCTCTCATAGCAGGCGATGGATCTGTTGTGCACATATATTTGGATGCTTTGGGGCAATAGGGACATTTTTTTATTTATGATCTGACTGTCATAAATTCGAATAATAAATGTTGTCTAGTGTGATGTTTCCTTCCTCAGCAGAACTTCATGCAAAACAAGAATAGAATGCCCAATTCAAAATTTTAATTTCTTGCCTTCATGAAAAACCAAACTTTTTGATTTGTTTTACATACCTTCTAAATGACTGGCAAGGAAAAAAGAGATAATACTGCTTTTCCAACTTTGTGGCACGCATCATGATTTCTATCTATCATTTATGATTGTAAAATGAATCATTTCCACTTCTTATTATCCCTTACAATGACTCTGAGTTGATATTACCTCCAATCTGTAGGAAATGGAAACAAAAGGGGTTTGTGAGCAGGCAGAGACTGTAAATCTCTGTGCTTGTTACTGTGTGATTCCTGAAATGGCCCAAATCATTTTTTTTGCTGTAAGGAGAGGGTCTATCTATCCATGTTATTCAGTACTGCTTGATATACGGATTTTTCCCAGAAGAAGAATTGAATGTTTGAAGAAGCAAAGTATAATTTCTTCTTTCTTTACTTTAATAAAAAGTATGATTTCCAGTTTGTGCCCAATCAGTGATCAGTTTTGTGTCAGGAAACTTAGACTTTGAAGTTTGTCATTGTGATCCTATTCATGTTGATATAAGTACTGACCTGGGATTCAGGAGACCTGTATTCTAGTTCTAGCTTCTAAGGAACTATGTAAGTTTTTTTTTTTTTTTTTTTTTACTAAGCCTCATAACATGTAGCAATTTAGCCTCAGAGTGAAACAAGTTCCCTTCTTCCAGATGATCCATTTTGGTCATGACTCAGTAATAGATAGGCAGTCCTGTGGGGTTTTGAGAAAGCATCAGTTTCCACATTTCTCAAATGTAGGGTTACACTAGATGATTTATAAAGTCCCTGTCAGTTCTAATAATTAGCTGACCCTCCTCCCAACTTCTAGTGTTTTTATTTTTTATCCAAGGTTACATTGAATATATGTGTATATATTGTCTTGTATGTAAGCAAACATGTGTACTTATAAACACACATACATAAACAGGCATTGTGTCCAAAAAGTCTTGGTGCACAACCTATATATGTAAATATTCATATACATAGATGTGAACTGACATATATATGTGTTTATAATTTAGTTGTTTATGGCAGATATGCATATACACATGGATATTTCACATATGTACACATTAAATATACAATGTAATATATGTATTATATCATATATATTAATGTATTGTACATATATGTATATTCATGTATATGGGCAGCTAGGTGCATAGTGGTTAGAGTAATGAGCCCGAAGTCAAGACAACCCAAGTCCAAATCTGGCTTGAGATACTTATTAGCTGTGTGAACCTGGGCAAGTCACTTAACCCTGTTTGCCTCAGTTTCCTCATCTGTCAAATAAGATGAAAAAGGAAGTGGCAAGTCATTCCAGTATCTTTGCAAAAAAAAAATCAGAATGGCGTCATGAAATGTCAGACATGATGAAAATGATTGCAAATAACAGCAACAAACTCATGTGTATATACTTTGACCAACATTGATGAACATGGGGAGTGGAACTTGGCCTGTGACTGATTGTTGGTAATCAGTGAGGGCCAGAGTGGTTTGGATTTAAGGAGTGGTCCTTAAGAAAAAACTCTATTCCACCATGCCCAGATACCACTGGTACTTTCTTCTCCAAATGCTCTCTTACTCCCAACTCTTCAGCTTCCTTTTGTGCACTGTCATCCTTTATTAGAATTGTAATAAAGGCAGAGACTGCCTTTCTTTTCATATCTGTATACATAGAGCTTGGCGCAATGCCTCGAATATAGGTGCTTAATAAGTGTTTTCTTTGTTGACTGACATAATGCTCAGGAAATCTGCTACCTCAGGAAGAAATGGGTACTGGTGGTCACTATGGTGTTGACTTTATATTCATCTGATAGAGCCAGTCAAGAAGTTTAATGTCTGCCTGGTGCTGGGAGGTACTCTACAGACTTCCAGGACCTCAAACTCTTTTAGTGATTCATGTGGGAATTAATGATGTCCTGGAAGAAATATGGAAATGTTTTCTAGAGATGCTGAAGTTCTGGAACAGAAACTAAATGTTAGGACTTGAGAAGGAATGTCAGCTAGAGAAAGGTAACTTCTATCTATGAAGATGTCAGAGTAAAAATTAAATAGATTTTGGAACTGTGAGGGATTTAATCTAATAAGAATTCAGAACCAAAAGCTTGCTAAGCTGCATTTATAACTCAAAAATAGAGCAATGGGCAAAAGAATGCGCAGATAGTTATTAAATGATCTATTATGAGAAAAGCATGTAGAATATAGAAAGAAAAGTAGCAATAGAGGTAAAAGAAAATTCATCAGGAAAAAATGACTTGGAAGCGTGCCAGAAATGCTACTACTGGTCTCTGATATAACAAAGTGAAAAGGATGAATAAACAAGTAAATTTGAAATTTTGACTCAAAATGGCAAATGCATTCTCATAGGTATTACTGTGATGGGATGCAGAGGTGAATAAGACAACTGAAAGATCTATCTTGGGAGCAGTTTAATTAAAATTATAGAATTATATTTGTATTAAAATATAGATATATGGAGAATTTAATTAGCCTGAAGAAGAAAACATGGGGGAAACTGTTTTATTTGGAGTAAAAGAAGGAAGAAATAGAAGTGATATGATTGCAAGAGGTATACTAGAGAACATACAGTCAGATGGAGGAAAAGAGTGATTAATTAATACTCTAGAATCAGTGGTGGGGAACCTATAGCCTTGAAGCCACATATAGCCCTCTAGGTCCTCATGTGCAGCCCTTTGACTGAATCCAAACTTCATGGAACAAATTCCTTTAATAAAAGGATTTGTTCTGTAAAACCGAGACTCAGTCAAAAGGCCACAACAAAGACATAGAAGGCCACACATGGCCTTGAGATCATAGGTTCTCACCTCTGCTCTAGATTATAAATTTCTCATGGGCCTCAGATGTATTTATGATGAATGACTTTGAAGATTGGAACAAATGCTAGAGATATCACTTTGGTAAAGCAGAGAATTGGATATATTTTCATTTGATTCACAAATAAGTAAGTTTGTCAGAAAATAGAGGAAGTAATAAATAGAATGGCTATGTTGGTAAAAGAACCCTTAGAAACAGTAGAACCTTAGAATACAATAAACTCCAGAAGTGAATATGGCACAAGGCCTGAAGTATGATATAGGCTTTAGGAAAGGGTAATTTAAAAAATCAGAAAATAGACATATTTCAGTTTCCCACTATTCTGAAAAAGTAAATATCTCAAGAAAGTTTTACCTAATGAGCTCAAATTGACACAATGCTGGGAGAAGGTTTAAGTAAGCCCCTAAGAACATAAAAGGATGGCAAAGTCCTATAAGAATCGTGTCAGGAAAGTCAAGCTGAGCTTGATCTGATATTTGTAATGTTAGTGGGGAATTTTCTTAAATCCTATAAAAAGTCAAGAGAAAATAATAACGAAGAGCAGGTCTGTTCCTGAGTATGGTTAGTAGAATATGACTCAGATAAAAAGTAGAGACTCCATTTTTCTTCAGTTTTCTTTATCAGAGGGAATAATCTTAAGACTGGAAAAGATAAAACAAAAATTATTAAAAGCATATTGAAACTGAAGATAAGCTAGTAAAGACTATATATAACTGTTCTAAATGAATTTGTCTTGGTTTGGATGAATTACATCTCAGGATGTGGAAAGAATATATAGATCTGATCACTGAACAGGAGACAGTGATTTGTGAGAACACTTGCAGAAATAAAGAAGTCTTGTAAGACTGAAGATAAGCAAACATCTTGATTTTTCTAAAAAGAGATTAAGGATTGATTTTGTAAACTATGTAGAGCTGAGATTGATCTCAGTGAAAATTCTAGGATGTAAGTTTCCAATTGATGAATGTAAATATTTAGTAAAAGAACTAATGATCATTTTGGAGCCAGTTTTCTGGTCTTCTATGAGCAGAACTATAGACATATTTCCAGAGGAATAAATCAACATAAGTAAATAATGTATGGTATGAGAGGGTACCAGGCAGGGAAGCAGCAAAGAGACAGAAAATGAACAAGGAAAGAAAAAT
>CM053582.1:318372850-318395615 GCA_028627135.1 Pseudochirops cupreus | reverse complement strand
GAAAAAGATTCACAAAAGAAAACTCCTAGGAATGTTAAAGCCAGGTTCCAGAGTCCCCAGATCAAGGAGAAAATATGATAAGCTGCCAAGAAGAAACAATTTGAATACTGTGGAAACACAATTAGAATAACCCAGGATCTAGCAGCTTCTACATTAAGGGATCAAAGGGCCTGGAATCTGATATTCAGGGGATCAAGGGAGCTAGGATTAAAACCAAGAATCACCTACCCAGCAAAATTGAATATAATGTTCCAGGGGAATCCATATGGCCATTCAATGAGGTAGAGGACTTTAAAATATTCTTGCTGAAAAAACCAGAACTAAAAAGAAAACTTGACACCCAAATACAAGAAGCATGAGAAGGTAAACATGGAAAAGCAATCATAAGGACTTTATCAAAGTTGAGCTATTTACATGTCAACATAGAAAAATGATAATTGTAACTTATCAAACTTTTCTTAGTATGAGGATAGGTGAAGAGAATACAAATGTATATATACATGTACATATACATATATCTATATAGCAGGGTTTATATATGTGTACAAACATGTATCTGAGTATGTGTATATATGAGTACATAGAAGGCACAGGATCAGTTGAATAGGAAGCGACAATACTCTAAAAGGTGAAATTCTGAGGTGAGAGAGGATTAGAATGAGAGGAGACAGGGAGAGACAGAATCAGGTTAATCATCTCATATAGAAGAGGCAGGGGATAATTGTTACAATGGAGGGGAAGAACAGGAAGGCAAAAGGGAAAGGGTCAACCTTACTCTCATTGAATTTGCCTTAGGGAAGGAATGACATTAACTCTAAACTGGGTATATTGCCACACAGGAGAGTAGGGGGAATGGGGATGATAGGTGGGATGATGGAGGGGAGGACAGGATTGGGGAGAGGGTTGCTGGAAGTACACACTTCTGTAAAGAGACAGGGACATGGACAGGGTAGAGCATAGAACAAGGCAGGATGGGAAAGGAAGGAGGGACATATAATCAATCTCTCACAATATGCCCACAGTGGAGATGTTCTGCTGAATTACACATGTACAGCCTGTATTTAATTGCTTGTCCTTCCAGTGGGGGTGGGTGATGAGGGAGGAACGGAAAGAATCTAGAATAATCAAATGTTAAAATATATATATATATATGTGTGTGTGTGCATATATATATATATATTTATGTTATTATTATTATTATTATTATTAACTACACCCAACTGGCAATTAAAATATACAGGCACTGTTATAGGGAGATCCATCTTGCCCTACCAGGAAGTCAGAAGGGGGAGGGGGGAGGACATAGGAGAGAACAGAGATGGGGAGGGGTTATATAGTGGGATGGCTGTTTTGAGGTGCTAGGGAGGGGAAAGATGGGGAGAAAATTTGTAACTCAAAATCTCGTGGAACTGAATGATATGAACAAGAAAATAAATGAATTAATTTATTTAAAAAAAAAAAAAGAAGAGATGGCTGTTGTCCCAACACCATCCTCACTGAATTGAGAAAGATTCACTACCAGGTTGTCCAGTGGAACAATCAAAGTATGTCTTGATTCATCGAGACATTGTGGTTTGTGTCAGTGAAATACCTACCCACAAAAGCTAATCACAAACCCTTCAATTATTAAAGAATAGTTTTAATCAATGTCCTCTACTATGCTTTCTTAGGGTTCTTGTCTGCAAATTGTTCACCCATCCTAGAGTTTTACAATGGTGATTAGGCATTGGACTCAAATATTCACAATACTTATACGTATTATGTGATGCAACTTTTTCAAAGCTGATATTGATCATAACTGGTTGTTTTGAAAAAGTTTATAATTTTATACAATAAACCCTCCAGCTTTCCATCTGCTCTAATGTCTAAAAATTTTAAAGGAATTGGTTTCATATAATTGAGATGAATGTACTATTCTCTTTTCTTCTAAGCTGTTCAAGATTCTTTCTCATATTTTCAATTCAATGATACAGAAGGAATTTTTTTGGAGCTTATGTGGCATGGATCAAAATTTATGTTTCACCTTGTTATTCTCCCAACAACATTAATAAACTTGTGAATCTTTCCCCTAAAAAAAAAATACTTAATTGAGGAACAATTAAATATAAGATCTGATTTTAGGTGTTTGAAAATAACTTATGAAAGGAGAAAAAAGAGAGGAAATTAATATTTCTTCTAATTAGGAAGGGCAACATCATTCAAATATATAGATGAGGGTCATGATAATATTGTCTCTAATGTACCCCCTCTCATCCTGACCACTCAAGGGAAAGTATATATGTGATATAATATATATATAATTACTATAATACTATATTATAATTTACTATAACATAATGTGAGTTATATATACATTCAAATAACCATAGATTTAAAGTTCAAGAGCATCTTGTAGGCTACTTAATCCAACTCCCTCATTTTAAACTTGAGGAACTCATACCCAACAAGTAAAAGTGACTTCCCCAAAGTTACTGAGGTAATAAATAGAAAATCTAGGATCCAAAATCAAGTCCGATTTCAAATCAGTAGAAGTGTAATAAAATAAATAGGTGTTTGGATTGATGTAAGAAGGGAGTGGAAGGTTGCCTAAAAGGTTGGAAATGTAGAGGGTATTGCTTAAAGCAAAACTTCAGCTATGGTAGACTAAAATGGGAGGGTAGGGAAGAGGGGAGATAAGAATCTATTTCTTGGATCTGGATTGAAAGAGAGAAGAAAGAAAAAATGATGGCAACCATTTTTTTTCTAAGCCATACTAACTGTGGATACCTAGCTATCATTTCTTTATTTCTATAATTATTATTTCAGTATTTTGTGAAAGAGGAAAAATATGTTAAAACATTACAAATGTAACTCTGAATATGAATGTGATGAAAAATAGTGGAAGATGTCACACAAAATTGAAAACAAAACCCAACAATTTGTTGCATGAAGAACTGTACTTAAAAATGTAAAAAAAAAAAAAGATACAATAATTAAAATGATATTTTGGCTTAGAATGTATTATTTCTCAACTAAATCCAAAGAAGCACAAATGGGCATTATGATCTTATGAAAGGCAATAGTAAAAATGCAAGTGGCTAGGAGAAGCATGTAAGGCAGTTGTGTTTTGCTTAATAGCATCATAGATCAAGGGAAAATATAAAAAAAATATATATTTTTAAAAATGCTACATTGTGTAGCTTAGCATCTAAATCTGTAGTTCTTCACCTGGATCTATAAACCCCTAAGGAGCCGTTAGGTGGTATCATGGATAGAACACTGGGTCTGGAATCAGGAAGTCTTGAATTCAAATGTGACCTCAGACCCTTACTGTCTGTGTGATCCTGGACAAGTCACTTTGTTTGCCTCAGTGAATGAAGAGTCATCTGTAAAATGAGTTGGAGAGGGAAGTGAAAAACCACTGTTGTATCTTTGCTAAGAAAACCCCTAATGAAGTCACAAAGTCAGACATGACTGAAAAGACTGATGAGCATCAACATAAACTCCTAAGAGGCCCTTGGATAAATTTGAGAAAATCCACAGAAGTGGGTGGGGAAGAATTACATTTTTTGTCTCTGATCTCTAATTGAAACTTAACATTTCCTTCAATTATTTAAAAAATATATAAGAGGGGGTCCATACACTCTACCAGACAGCCAAAATGATCATAAAAGAAAGTAGAATAAATCATTAATAAAATACTGAGTTAAAGAAAGTACTAGAAAGTGATATAGTATTCTTTGGGAAATTTCATATTCTCCCTTTAGACATGGGCATATGTAAAGGAAAGATAAGCAATAATTAAAATAAGGATCTTAACAGAATATAAGAAATAGTAGATATTATAGGACTTTGATGATTATTGAATGGGAGGTTTAAAGAGGCATAAAGCCTTGTTAATTTAGCATAAAAAGCACATCCAAAAATGTGATTATTTTATAAAGAAAAGAGGATGCATAGGTAAAAGTAGGAAGGCATAAATATTAAACATCCTTTATAAATCACAACATAATCAAAATATAATGGGATATGTGAACAGAAGATATGGATTCAAATAGATACAAAATTATGTAATACTAAATAATTAGGGGTCAAAATAATTTATAATGGAAAATAATAACAATGATACACAATACCAAAATTACTTGATGTATTTAAATTAATCGTGATAGGAAAACTTCTGTCTTGAAATAGTGATATTAACAAAAGGGAGAAAGAAAAGGCTAATAAATTGAACATGCAACTAAAAAAGTCTCTAAAACAAATAAAATAATCCCAACACACAATTTTAGCCATTTTGAAAATCAAAGAAAAAGTAAATACAATTGAGAAAAAGAACTATTGCATTGATAAACAAAAAGCTTTTTTGAAAAGACATTCAAAATGAGAAAACATTAGATATTTTGATGAGACAGAAAAAGAGATACAATTAGCATTTTTTTTGAAAAAATGAATGGATGATTTGCAAGCATTGGTGTGGAAATAAGGGAAATTTTCAGAAATTATAGTACATAATTATGCCAACAAAATTGTGAATTTCAATAAAATTGATTATTATTTACAAAGACATAAAATATCCAACATAGAAAATCCAGAAATAGAGTATTTAAATTAGCCAATTTTAGAAGGAGAATTTGAACAAGACGAATTCCTATGGTATGGGAAAAACAGAAGACCGTATGAATTTGCAAGTGTATTCTATCAAATATTTTAAAAAATAAATAACTCATATAAATTATGTTCAAATATGGAGAAGGAAGTCATTCTACTGAATTTCTTCTATGATCCAAATGTCATCTAAATATCCAAACCAGGGAGAGCAAATACAGGAAGAAATCATCATCCAGCACCACTAAAGATGTCAAAATATTCAATAAAATATTAATAGAGAGACTACAACAATATATTCAAAATATTCAGTATAAATAGGTTACATTTATATCTCAAAAATAAGACAGATTCAAAAGTACACCAATTAAAACAATTATTAATAATATAAAATTATGTAATTATGTTAATAGAAATCTTTTATAAAACATAATACTTGCTTATATCAAAATTCAATAAGAATACATTGACCATCTATTAATGCAATACTAAGTGTTTAATACTAAAAGCTAAGATTTGTAAAGGAAAAACACTTTAAATTCTTTTAACATGTTCAGAATTAAAGCAAAGATTCTCAGTGTCTCTACTGCAATCTGGGGTAATTAAATAATTGTATTTATACTAATGTCGGTCATTCAAGAAGAATGTTTTCAGTGCATACTGTATGGTAGGTGTTATGCTAAGAAAGATGCATAGTCATCACCCTCATGGAACTTAATTTTAATAGGGGAGAAACATATGAATAAGTAAGAACTTAGGAAGAAGGAGGAGGAGGAGGAGAAGGTAGAGGAGAAGAAGTAGGAGACTTTCATAGAAGGTCATAATTGAACTATGTTTTTAAGGAAGTCAGAGATTCTAAGAGTTAGGGGTGAGAGAATATTTTGGTATTAGGGACAGCAATTAGAAAGTCACCATGATAAGAGATGGAATGTCATGTTTGACAACCAACCAACGAATAGGCTTGTTTATCTGGACTATAGTGTTTCTAGAAGGAGGTAAAATATACAGACTAAAAAAGGATGCCAAGTTATGAAGGACATTAAATGTCCCCCCCCCAAAAGGAAATTATATTTGATCTTGAATATAATAAGGCTCCACTGGAGTTTACTGATTACGTAAACGACTGGTCAAATCTGCATTTTAGAAGAATCAGTTGACAACTGAGTGGTGTAGTGGAGTGGGGAGAAACTTGTGGCAGGGAAAGCAATCAGGAGGATATTGTAATAGTGAAGGCAAGAATTGATAAGCCCAGAACTAGGGATGGTGACTGTGTGAATGGAAATAAAGGAGACACAAAGGAGAGATATGAGGATATCTCTTAAGATAAGATCTCTTAAGATAAGATAATATCTCTTAGATTAAGAAAAGGTAAATTGAGAAAATGAAAATAGGAAAATAGAAAAATAATCTCTGTTTACATATGATAATTATAAAATAATTTTCTTGAAGAGATATAGAGAATAAAAAAAGAGATACAGAGAATTACTGGAAAAAATGAGGTCATTAATACCCTCTATGAAGAAGCAGGGTGCAAAATTAATCCCCAGAAATTTTCAACCTTTCTGTGTTATCACCTGGCTTAAAACATAGCATATAATAAGTCCTTAATAAATACCTATTGATTGATTGATGTATTACTTTTAAAAATAAGAGGATGTGGTAAGAAAAAAAATCCATTTAGGACAATAACACAATGTAATAAATATCTGGGAATTCATCTATTTAAGAAGCACTACAGATTTATGAAAAGTACACAAAACTCATTTTAAATAGGAAAAATGACAAAATAGTTGAAAAGATATTCTTGTTCATGAATGAGCTATACAAACATAATATAAATTACGGTGCAATTGAAATTGCTTTATAGATTTATTACCATGCCAATGAAATTATTGAAGAAATACTTTATAGAATATGACTAAGCAACAATGAATTCATTTGTGGGAATAAAAGGTCAAGAACATGAAGGGATCTAATTTTTAAAATGTAGGAAGAATCAGTTTGGGTGCTTTTATATTTCAAAATATACTAGAAAGCAATAATTATTTGCTGTTAAGCAAAAGATTAAAAAAAGTAGTCAAGGACAGAAGATAAATGCATTTATCAGTAAAATGTTCCACAAACCCAAGAATGCAAAAATATTGGGAAAGGACTCTTAATCTGACACTAGCTGTTATGAAAACTGAAGAACAATGAAAACATTAGCCTGGTCTTGTATATCCTGTATCACTACAAATTCCAAATAGAATATGTTAAAAAAAAAAAAAGTCTTACTATAAAAAGAGGAAAATGGACGATATTTCTTCCGCATTTATTGATGGTAAAATATCTTTAACCAGACTAGGGTATAAGAAACCACCAAATACAAATAGTTTAACTTCATTATATAAAACTGAATAATTATCTTAATTATTTAGAATTAATAGATTATAAAAACCATAGGTTAACCTAATTATATGAAACTAGAATGAATTTGAACAAATAAAAGTCGATATAGCTAATATGTATGGGAGGGAAGGAACTCTGCATTAAATGTGTTTGATACGAGGAATTTAGAGATCACATGGAGAAATCAATATGTTAGATGAATAAAAATCATCTGTTTAGTTTTTACTGTGTGCCAAATACTATGGTACAGAGTGAAGAAAGTAGTGCCACATGAGTAGCCTAAAAACAGGACTACAGTAGTGTAAATAAAATCAACTAGTAGAGGAATCAAACCTGATTAGATGCCGTAGTCAGTGTCAGTATCAAATAGTCCAAATAAAAGGACATATTTCACTTTCAAATTAATGATGGAAAAATGGTTTGGGGAAATGTGTCTTGTATAGAAGCTTGATCAAATATTTGTTTGGAAGTACTTGTATGAATTAACTTTTTTAAAAAAGAAAATGTGCTTTTTGTGTAAAGATATAGATGGAATCAACAAAAAATAAATCATTAAGAACAATAAAAAGTATATACTCTGGGTGATGATGCAGCAGGAATTCTGGATTTTTAGTACCTTAATTTAAACCCTTAATCTGCCACTTATTCCCTCCTTTAACTCGACCGATTCATATAGTCTCTCTAAATCTCAGATTTTTCATTTATAAAATGAGAGTTTGGGATAATATAAGTCTACAGGATTCATTCACATTCTAACAATGTGATTTTATTAGTAAGGCAGGTCAGTTATCCTGCTGCTAGTTCATGAAACAACCAAGGCACTACTACCCTCCAGAGGCCATTCTCCTGGAAGCTGAATGAAATGGAAAGATGGAACTTGATGAACAGTGTAGAAAATGCTGATAAGAAATTGATGTGTAATGTTTTGTGATTGGAGATAGCATAGGTAGGTACAATGTGACTCCAGAATATTTCCTAGAGGAAGTGTGTAATGATGGAGAATCACTAAAAGTGGTGGAACATGCAAACATAGTTTTAACGTAGAAAAAACCTTAAAGTCATCTAGTCTAACAGCTTCATTTTACAGAAGGTGAAACTAAGATCTAGAAAGACTGAAGGTCCCATGAGTAGTAAATGATAGAGCCATGAATTTAACCCAGTTCTTTTGACATAAAATATAATGCTTCTCCCATTACATTGCACTGAGAATATGAACTGCTTGAAAGGCTCTACCACTACCATTATGTTGTCACAATGAAAAGGACATAAATATGTAATTTAGAATAAAGACTAAGACCTTGGTAGAGGAGGAGTAGTCTGCAGTAGACTTGAAGCCTATTTGACAGACATTTTGTTCTGGACTTAAATCACAAATGATTATTTATAGCAAAATGTATTATTTAACAATGAGAACCACCGAAATCTTGGGTTGTCTATGTCCCCATGTCTGACTACACTTTTGTCTCTCTAGGATACACATTTGAATGTTTTTCTAGAATGACATTAGTGATGATTTTCATTTCTGTAAAGTAGGGTTTCAGTCTTTATGTGGGATAGTCAGAGATGTCTGGGTGAAATTATTATGGTGTTGTTTTAGTTCTGTCTACTCAGTTATTGCTAACCATGGCCCTATGGCTATAAAATGAAAGGGTTTAAGTACTGCCTGGCTTGATAGACTTCTGTTGGGGGCCTAAAATTTGGTTTTACAATATAATGCATTAGTCTAAATGTTCTTTTCCCTGGGACATGATCAGGAATATGTTGGAGCTATCTCCAACTGACTAGAACTATTGTAATTTTTCAGTAAGCATTTACATATCAAAAATTGTTAAAATTGCTACAAATCTGGGCTTAAATTAATGTTGATTATATATATTTATGAAAGTGTTAGGAATGAAGATCAAACTTAAAAATATATGAATCTGTTTTTGTTTATTTTTTGTTTTGTTTTCTCAGAACCTGGTTGTTAAACATTTATCAGGACATCCTTGTATTACTCTATAAATATTCCTTGAGCTCAACAGGAGGGCAGCAAAAAACTCAGGGATCGAATTTATTACCAGGCTAGAGTGCTTGTGACTATAGGATGATGATGAGGATGATGATGATGATGATGAGTATGACAACAAGAGCAGGCTCAAGAATAAGCTGATGTTATTAAAACACTTTAAGATTTGCAAAATGCTTTACATTAATTATGTCATCTGAGCCTCACAATAATCCTGGAGACAGTCAAATATCCTAAAATTAGGGTCAAATAGATATGTTTCTCCTTGAACTTCTAGGTTACAATGCTTAAGATTATAGTGTCACAAATTTTCCAAGTCGGTAGAGACCCTAAAGCCATCTAGTTCATACTATTTGTGAAACCAATCTTCACCCCAGTATCTCTGATAAGAGGTTGTTTAGCCTCTGTTTAGAAATTACCCCCTTTCTCAAGGAAACTTATTCTATTTATTCTGGAAACTTACTCTAATTGTGGAGAAATTCTTCCTTATGTCAAGCTAAAGTTTCTTCTTTTCAGCTTTTGCTCCTGGTTCTGTTCTCAGAGGCCAACAATACAAGTCCAAATCTCTCTTTTGCAGTTAGGTGCCATAGTAGATAGAGTGCTGGACCTAGAGTCAGGAAGATCTGAGGGCAAACCTAGCCTCAGACACTTACTAGATGCATGACCTTGGCCAAGTCACTTAACCTCTGTCTGCCTCAGTATTCTCCAGTGGAAAGGGATATGATCATACCATATGCCTCATAAACTTGTTGTGATGATTAAATAAGATATTTGTAAAATAACCCAAAACTTGGTACATAGTAAAAACTACATAAATGCGTATTCTCTTCTCTTTTCTATTCCACGTGATATTTCTTCAAATTCTTGAAAACAACTATTTATGTCTCTACATCTTCTGATAAACATCTCATATTCCTACAACTTATCCATATATGACATGGACTTGAGACCCTTCACCATCCTCATTGCTCTCCTATGGATGTTCTTCTTAAACAGTGGTGCCTAGAATGGAATACAACATTTGAGAAATTATCCGAATAGGTCAGAGTATAGAATATTTATCATCTGATTGTCTTGATTAATTAATTGATTAATTAATTGCATTGACCAACATTCAAAGATGACTTATATCAAAATGGAAAAACAAAACAAAACAAAAACAATATTATTTAAAGCAGGTACTAAATGACAAAACCAAAACAAACTCAACAAAACACAAACCTCTTTTCAGGCAACATAATTCTACTTCATTCATTTAGTCAACAAGTATGCTTCAGTCATTTAGGGGCTTGCTAGGTATGGTACATTTATTCAATGCTTACTATTAGACACTTATTGAATATTAAAATAAACAACATGGTTGCTGCCTTCAATGAGCTCCTATTTCAAAGGCAGAAACAGGGAATTAGCAATGCCCATAACAGTTATGCGGTGTAAATGGCCCTTGATCTCAAAGACAAAACTTGAGAAATGCAAGGAAGTGAGAAAAGCCATGTGGAAGCTGAGATTTGAGCCAAGTCCTGAAGCAGCAGTAAAGCCAAAAGGTGGAGATGAGAGCATTGCTGGTCTGAGGGACAGTTGTTTAAAAGGGCTTGGTGTTGGGAGATGCAGTGTTTTATGCCATGAAGAGGTACGAGTGCAGCTGGATCCTAGATTAGATAAAGTATATAGAGACGGACAAGGCCCAAAAGACCTGAATTAGAAATGTCATTAAGTGCCAAACGAAGGAATTCTTACTAGATATTGAAGGCAACAAGGAGATGATGGACTCTATTGGTTATAACTGCTCTGTAGGGCAATTATTTTGGAAACTGAGGATTATGAATTGGAATGGAGAAAGATTTGAGGCAAGGGGACCAACCAGAAGGCCATTACAATAGATTCTGTTGGTGAGAGGGCTGTGTGAATACATAGCAAATAGTGTGTTAGTGAGATGTTATGAAGGGAGAAATGACAACATTTGATGAGATTGGATATGTGGGGGAAGTGCAAATGAAGAATCCAGCGTGGGTGACAAAGAGAATCATAGCATCCTTGTCCTTGGGAAGGGAGGGGGAGGTACAGGAAACTATAAAAATTTCTGCTTTCAGATATGCTGAGTGAGGATGATTTCTGGATGGACAGAGTTTAAGAATGAATAATGTGTGTAACATTATTGTCCAGTCTGAGAGATAATGCCCCCAAAAGCTGTATTATAGACATCTGATTACCTCCAAGGGTGGGGAACCTGCCACTTGGAGGCCACATGTGACCCTCTAGGTCCTCAAGTGTGAATCTTTGACTGAATCCAAACTTCACAAAACAGTTTGTTAAGTCAAAGGATTTATTCATACCAAAATGGTTTGTTACTGTCTAATGCACCACTATTCACTTTTCTCCCAACTAACCAGGTTCATAATCTCAGTGTCATAATTGACTCCTCATTCAAAGTCATAACATTTTTCTTTCTTCTTCTACTTCTCCTGTCTATATCCCCTTGTTTGTAATTGTTCAGACTCTTTGACTATTCCAATAGCCTTTGAATTTATCTCCCTTCTTCAAGTCTCCAAACTCTAATCCTTGCTCCTCACGGCTGCCAAAATGATTTTCATGAAGTGTGGGTATAACCAAATGACATACTCCAAGATCACATAGCCATCTAAATGATAGAGTGGATACAGTGCTGTGCCTGGAATCAGGAACACCTGAATTGAAATTGACCGGCAGGCCTTAAACTTGTTATATAACCTCGGAGAAGTCACTTGCCCTCTGTCTGCTTAGTTTCCTCAACTATAAAATGGGCATAATTAGAACAACTATCTCCTGGGGTTTTCATTGCTCCTTTCTGTTCCTCAGACATGACACTACATTTCTCACCTCCATGCCTTTTCACTTGGTGGTCCCTCTTCTCACCTTCACCTCTTAGAATCTCTGACTTCCCTCAAGGCTCAAATTAAATGCCATCTTCAGAGGACCTAGTTGTGACTATTGTTAGTACCTTGTCCTATAATGTTGCATTTGTTTTACTTTGCATATATTTTGTATATGTGTAGTTCAATGAAGGAGAGAGCATGAAGGCAGCTATGTACACAAATTGTATACACACATATGTGTATATCTATACACATACACAAAAAATACACATACATACATACCCATACACACATATGCATATATATGTGTGTGTGTGTGTGTGTGTGTGTGTATGTATATATATATATATATATACATATATATATATATATACACACACACATATATATGGGTGTGTATACACATACATACACATATCAGCCAGGAAGCTGATATGATGGGGGAGAGAGTTCTAGGCTTGGGAGACAGCTAGTGAAAATATTTAGAGTCAGGTGTTGGGAGTACCATATTCAAGGAACAGCAAGGAGGCATGTGTCATTAAAATACAGAGTACATGAAAGTGGGTAAGGTAAAAGAAGACTAGAAAGGTAAGAAGGGGCCAGATTATGAAGGGCTTCAAAAGCCACACAGGGAATTTTATATTTGATCATGAAGGTAACAAAGAGCCACTGAACTGCATTTGAATGGGGCAGAGGGGTAACAGATAGGTACATGTTCTTGTTTGTACTTTAGGAAGATCAGTTTGACGGATGAATGGAATATGGAGCAGAATTAAGAGCAACTTGAAGAGCAACCAGCATATTCTTATATAGTATAGGTATGAAGTGACAAGATCCTGCAGGGTGGTGTCAGGATTAAAGGAAAGAATAAGACATATTATAGAGATATAAAGAAGATAGAAATGGCAAAACTTGACAACTGGTTGGATTGAAGTGGGGAAAGAGAATAAAAAGTTGAGGATAACACTTAGGTTTTGATCATGAAAGACTAGGAGGATGAGAGTAATATGTCATTACCTCTGACATGGGGTCTTACCTGAGACTTACACCCAACAAATTTGAATTTAATTTATGTGTGCGTGTGTGTGTGTCTGTGTGTGTGTGTGTACACACATATACAGTATATGTATATGCATTGTTGCACATTATTTCCCTCAACAAAATGTATTCTTCTTGAGATTGGGGAATATTTTATTTTTTTTATATCCACAGTCTATCACAGTTTCTAACACAGCATAGTCACTCGATCAATACTGTATGTTATACTATATGTTGGTTGATTAATGTACGTGTCTTGTAGCATTAGCTAACATAAACCCTGACTGTAGCACCAGTGGAAACAGGTAAAACTGGCCAGTTGAAGGATTTTCCTGATTGCTGCCTAGGAAGACTGACTAGTAGATGCATCTCCTAGGTGATAGGCCATATACTAAGAGAGTAGTCACAGTCATTGTCATTGTTATTGGAAGGATGCAGGGTTGGCTTGAGTTTTTGTACTGAGGCAGCTTCAGGTCTTCGTAACTGTGGGATTAATGCATGTACTAGGAAGACTTATTGATCAGTGAGCTCAAGGACTCATGGAAAAGGTGGACGAGAGAAGATTCTGACTCTAGAAGGAAGGGACAGAATGTAGTTTCCTTGAACCCTGTCAATCATTTGTAAGGTTTATTCTGCCCCTTATTGGTTATTTGTTAGTCTAACTGCCATGATCAAGTGATACCAGCAACTAGTAATAAGTTCTGGAATGACCATTGGATCAGAGGTTATGGAACTACTAATCCTGAGACCTAGTAGGCAGATTCTGAAGCCAGCCTTCAATGTGGGATGTCTGGTCCATCAGTAGAGCCAGGAATGAAGCCAGTTTGTTGACTTTACCCTTAAGCTAAACCTCTTGGCCACCTATTCATTTTAAGTTACACTCTGTTCTATTGTCCAGAAAGCATTGGGGGAATTCTGTGACTAATTCTGTCTCTGTCTACATTCCCATGACTTTGAATTCTGAGATGATATTCACAATTATTTACCAGGTAAATTTCTTTTGTTAACAATATTGTCATCTGTTATTGGCTTGTCCACATAATTTAGAAATGAGCAAGAAAACTTTGGCTTAATCATGCCTAAGGTTAGAGTTACAAATAAAATTTGATCTAGAGAGCAAAGCCAGCCAGCTCTTCTTCTGTGACAGGAAATTTTACTGATAGTCAAAACCAGTAAAGTGGAACTGGGGAGGATGTTCCAGGTATAACTAGAACCAGGATTGTTTGTTTTTCCCCCACCTTTGGATAACCTCTGACTGAGACTAGATCCTCTGACCATGACTAGATTCTAGCACATGCTGTTGGGAGATGATGTTCATGCACCAATCAGAAAAAAAAAGTTCAAGATTGAAGTTCTTGAATGGAGTTTTGTGTTTCTTTGCTGCAGTGAAGCTTGAAGGACTCTTACTTTTTCACTGACAAGAGTAGCAGGAGGGGTGTAATTCAGATAATAGACTCTGGAGTGGAATTGTGGTCATGCCATAGGGCAGCCAATAATGGTTTAGAAGGTATTAGATGACAAATTAAAGGCATTTTCTTTCTGGGGGTCATGTTACCCCTACTGATCAGTTGTGAAAATGAGCAAAGGATCTAGTTAGAGTGTCTGATAAGATCGTATGAGAGAATGAGAATAGAAAAAAGAACTAATGCTTTGACAGATAGATGAGTCAGTCACAGCAGAAATCACTAGGACATAGGCCAGCTCTACCAGTTACTTAATTTTCAAAGCCAACTTTCTGTGGTTTGTAGGCTTTTATGTGCAAATATAGCCCTCACCGGAAGATACTTCTGTCTGCCCTCTTCATCTGTGCTGGAGTTGGGTTCTTGGCAAAAGAATTTCACTTAGAAAAAAGCTGTGTCAGAATAATACCATTTCATGTTAAAATTACCATATTTCATTGATGAATTAAGGTCATGCAAAAGAAAGGATATTTTTGAAATTCAGCAAGATGCTTGACATAGGTACTCTTTATATTCTCCTATACAAGGTGAGGAGAAATGGATCAGATAATAATATAATTCGATAAATTCCTAGTTGAAAAGTATTCCCAAGGAATGTTGGCTAATGGATCAATGCCAAATGGAATATATGACTGTAGTACAATGCTTTAGGAATCTGTTCTTGGCTGTGAAAAATTTTCGTCACTAACTTGAATGAATATAAAAGTGTCACGTGTATCAAATTTCTGGATGATAAGAAGTTTAGATAAATTGCTAATAAATGCAGTGACATATTAAAAATCCAGACAGGCTGGAATGATAGTCTGAGTCTAACAAATTTACCGCACTGGAAGTAAATATAAAGTCCAATACTCAATTAAAAATAATAACTGCACAAGAATACAGGGCATATAGTTAGATACACTTTGTGTGAAAAAGACCCAAGAATTTTAGTGTCCTGCAAATTCATTATGAATAAGTAATTCACTGTTGCTACCAGCCTTCTCCCCATAAAGGAAAAATTCAAAACAAACCACTTAATAGTATCTTGTTGTTCAGAAATTTTTCAGTCATGTCCAACTCTTCATGACTTCATCTACCTATTCTCTCTCTCTCTCTCTCTCTCTCTCTCTCTCTCTCTCTCTCTCTCTCCCTCTTCCTCTCTCTCCCTCCCCCCCCCCCTCTCTGTTTATTTATTGGGCAAATTTCCTGGAGTGGTTTGCCATTTTCTTCTCCAGCTCATTTTGTAGGTGAGCAACTTGAGGTAAATAGGGTTAAGTGGCTTGTCCAGGGTCACACTGCTAGTAAATATCTGAGATCAGATTTGAACTTAGGAAGATAAATCTTCTTGACTCTTGTTCTAGTACTCTGTGCATTGTGCCACCTGGCTGCTAACAATAATACGATCTTAGTTTTCTCTAGTCAGATTATATCTCGAATATTATGTTCACTTCTGAGTGTCATGTTTTCGGAGGAATATTGATAAATTGGAGCGTATCAGAGAAGGGTAACAAGGGGGACCACTCAAAAGTCTTTAATAACTTTTGGGAGACATTTATTTGGAAAAAATAAAAGACTTATGGAGATATTCATTATTGTCTTCAAATATTGGAATAGTGTTATGTAGAAACCAGGAGTTATTTTGCCTTCCCTAAGAGGGGAAAATCAAAACCAAAGTGTAGAATTTACAGGAAGAAAGGTCAATTTCAATATACAGCAGAATTTCTTAATGATCAGAGTGGCCTCAAATGGAATGGTTTGCCTTAGCAGACAGTGAGTTCATCATTACTGGAAGTCTTCAAACAGAGATGTGTCTAATGAGGGAACGATATATAATTGATTTATATTTTAAGTAAGGGTTTTACTCAGTGACCTGTATGACCCTTTATAAGTAAAAATGCTGTCATTTTCTATACATAACTAAATAAATGAGAAATGGCTCTTTTTTTTAAAGCATATCAGAGAATAATTTGTAAATGAAATGTCTCTGATGTAGTGAAGCTGACAATTCTGAAACATAACAGCCATGGGGTCAGAAGCACCTATCTCTTCTAGTGTCAAGGTCTAGGAATAAAATGAATTGGAAGAAAAAAAATTGTGTTAGATCTCCATCACTGTGTTTAGATTATTTTTTTTTCTTTTTTATGTCAGTGGATAATATTCAAAATATGAGAGAATTGCTGACATGTTTTCAAGGAACCAGCATTATTTGCCTTCAAATCAGTATAAAATATCCCATTTCCCTTGTTTTACTATATCTACACTCTTTTGCTTCTAGCACTGTGAAATAAAATATACAGCTTTTTTTTTCTTTCAGCGTGTAGTTGTTAGACCTGTTTGTCCTCTTGATTCCCCTAGCATGGATTGGCAGTTATGATTCCCTCTATAAATAGAAGTATTAGTAAATGTTTGGATGCCATCTGGCAAAATGGTATATATCGCTAAACTCATTAAACTCTGTAGTAGTGTTGATGCTCTGTAAGAAGATGATATTTGCTGGCAAAAGGATAAGGAGCCTAGAAATAGCATTTCCCTCCTTAAAGCTAAACAACTTTATAACTAGATATATATGTAGTCATATCCAAAGTATGTTTTATATATACATATACATTCATACACACAACCACATATTTTTTCTATAGAGTTCATGTGTATACATACATAAGCACATAGATATTTTAAATATTTATTTCATTTGATTTTTTTTTAAGAATTTACCATCCAGCAATAGATATCCAATATAGAGTTGAAGAAATTGAAAAAAAAAGTTTGACTGCAAAAAATCTCTGATATTATTTACTTTTGAGATGATAAAGAAAAGCCTCCAAAACATTACTAAATAATTTGATGATGAAGTCACCAAAATATCATCATGTGTTTGTAGAAATGAAATACTTTAGCTATGTGGACATCTCATCAAATTTTTCACCAAATTGCCTGCAATCCAAAAAACCAGAACCTCCACACGTGCAAGGGAGAATTCTGCTGTTTGTGTTGCCAGGCAACATCTATCAGTATCAGAGGCTCCCAAGTGAGCAACCACTGAGTCATATGAGAAGATATCTGATAAAATAGAAAGAACCTCATATTCAGAAAGAACTGCTATACAGAAACCATATTTTGAATTGCGATTGTTAGCTGTGTAGTTTAATCCATCTCCAACTCACTTTTCCCAGAAATATACAGATACTTTAACACAAATGAATGACTCAGAGACTTACCTCAGTTTTCTTTTTTTCCACATGTGTGTTTGCTGGACTGGTAATGGATCAGGAGGAGATTTGGGGGAAGGGTAAGAGGTAGGCTTGTTGTCTTATAGAAAAGATAAATAATATCTCAGAACATTTTTAGAGTGTTATTTTCAACACTGTTAACATTTCAGTTGTTTAGAATTATATTAGAATTGGAACAAAATGACATTGATGTAAGGTTAAACTTTGTAAAGTTGAGTGTAATCTTTTAAACTATGTTAAAAGGTTTGAGGAGAGGTTTTGCTCCTGTGAGGTAAATTATGTGTTGTGATTATGTTGATTATCTAATTGGCTGGTGTATGTCTTTATTGTATCTGGTTATTTTATGGCAAATATGGCAATTAGCTCTCATCTTCCTAAAGATGCAATGGGTTTGTCATTGCAATGCTGTTTTTCCCCCTTGCAGAGTGTGTAGCCCTAGCCTGAATTTGCAAAGTGATTCTAATTCGCACAGTCAAGATCTAATTGATTTTGACTTCAGTTTTTCCACTTGCATCCAGGTTGAAATATCCAATTTACTTGGTGTTCATGGTTGTATATAAGATGGCAAGCACTATTTCTTGCCGGTTGCTCAGAGAGCACATGGACAAGCATTTAGAGATCATTTTTTTCTGTTTTTGTTTTTGTTTTTTTCTTTTCTTATTTCAGATTTGAAAGGTGTTCATGACAGTGAGCTTAGCTGGAGTTGCTCTGCTTCTGTTGTTTATTCTCAGGCTAATTATAATCCTTCAATTTTTAGGGATAATGATAACTCTTGATTACTACAGAATTACCATATCAGGTACAGGAAAGTGAGAGACAAATGAATTCTAAAATCCTGGTTTGACTACAAAAGGTTTTCTGTTCCTGATTATCAAAAAAAAAAAAAATCCTATGTTTCCACAGTGACCAATCAGTCTGTGAACAGATGGTAAGATCACTTTCATGATCTGCAAATATTGTTTTCTCCAAAGTGAACATCCTAAAATTTCTGTCCATTGTGACACGTACTTGAAAGAAATGTGATTATACTACATATTCTAATTTCCTGCTGGCGAAATGTCTGAGGAGAAAATCGTTAAAATGTCAGAAATATTGGAATTAATACTAATGAACATATAATATGTCTGAGATTGAATAGATCAAGGAGGAAACTTAAGGGAGTTTTCAGGCTATGAATCTGTCTCTTTCTTGAAATCCTATTCAGAATAATTAATAGTCAAGTTATCTGTATAGCATCACCAAAAAGGCAATGAAACAGTTTTTATTATGGCAGATAGAAATTTTTGTGAACTTTTCCTTTAGAAAAGATTACTCTAGTAGGGGTAGTCCTAATGTTAATCCTTAAGGGCTTTTGCTTTTTTTCTTAAGAAAACTTTCCACATGCTCAATTTTGCTATTGCTAGGGATAAAATTGCCCTTTAACCTTTCCTGCAAATATGAATATTTTCAATTCTCACTATCAGTTATGACTTACCTAATCTAGATGCATTTAAAAAAATTTATACCATCATTTTCTGTATGCAGTTCATTCTTCCTTTTTGGCTTGTTAAAGATCTACTCTAAACCTTCTTGTTCATCTAGGTGAAATACTGACATCTGAAGGCTTTTGGTCAAGGATGGGGCTCCCCAAAAAGGTCTAGTAAAGGTATTTTCCAGTGGACTTGTATATCCAATTTAAAAGACTCTAAGCTGAACAAGAGTGTGGGAAAATTAGTTATATGTAGTCTGGTGTGTGTGTGTGTGTGTGTGTGTGTGTGTGTGTGTGTGTGTGTGTGTGTGTGTGAGCTTTAGCACATCTATTTACTTATCAAGACCTAACTTTCCTCATTTATAAAGTGAAAGAAATAGACTAGATGAACTCATAGATCCCTTTCAGTTTTCAATGAATGATCCTATGATATAGATTTGCATATATGAATAAATGTATAGAAACACAGATATGCATGAATACATACATACATATATGTATATATATGTATGTATGTATATGACTTTTTTGGTAAATGAATTGTATAATGGTATAAATAGAATTCCAGGAGACATGAATGTGAAAAGTGGTATATATGTATATGTGTATGTATATATATTTAAATATTTACATGCATGCATGGGTGTATGTATATGTTTGTGTGTATATATACACATACCACTCATGGGTATGTGTGTATATGTGTGTGTACATATATTTATGTGTGTTTATATGTATTTATATACATATATTTGTGTACACATATACAATCAAGTAAGTTGAAATAGATATTCTAATACAAGCCAATTTGAGTTATTGCATTCCATGGAGATTTGCTGGGATATACTCTATGCCTTGAATATAACTTTCACAGAAATAGAATAAGTATAAATGAAAGGTTGGAGTAGCATTAGATATTAAGAAGTATGAGTATTAGTATGAGGAAATCTAGGAATTAGAAGGAGAAGCATAATGGAAAGCACTTGGATACAGATCACCACAAATAGAAACATAAGGTTCATTACCACCAGATTTTAATATAAATCTTCATAAAAGAAAAATAAATGAGTATTTAAGGAAACATCACAAAACTAGCATAGGGCCATGATCTAGTAGTGATGGGGGAATATAACTTCTCTGACTCTATCTCTGTCTCTTTTTCTGTCACTATTTCTCTCTGTCACTCTCTGTCTCTGTTTTTCTCTCTCATTAAACCTGTCTCTCTGAAATCTGTATGAGTGTGCACTATGAAACAAAACCAAGAGTAGCAGTGCAAACAATGAAATATTTGTATAGTAGGTAGTATACCCAAGGTGAGAAGGAAATCCTCTGACATGAATCAGACTTTGAGAAATTTTTTATCTCCCCAAGGCAGATTGGCTTAAGAGAAGAAAAAAAAAACAGAGAAGCAGAGGTAGTTTGAATAAGAGGTACTTTCATCAGATGGTGGTTTTGAGACACATGAGATATTTGTAAAGTGCTTAGCAGTGTCTGGCATGTAGTCGACACTTAATAAATGCTTGTTTCCTTCCATCTCTTTTTATTTTATCGGGACTACTCTTTCTCTAGGATTTCTTTAATTTACTTTGCTCTACAAACCTTTGATTTACTTTTGGAACTGTGTGTTCTTAAACTTATTCAATTCTTAACCCATAATTATGAAGAAGGGAGAATGATAATTTGTCCTATCCCATTAGTTTTCACCGCAGTAAGTGGAATTTGTCGTCTTCTTTTTTTGGCCAAACTTTTCTCTTTATATTAATTCTGTGCTATTATTAGATTATAGACTCTTTTAGATTATGCTATTTTCCATTGATTAATCTGGAATAGTATCTAGCAGTTTCTTGTGACAAAGGTTCTTTATTAATTTAAGAAAAATGATGATAATGCATTTTAAATCTGTAGGATTCTTTAGAGTTCATTTGGTTTTCTCTTATTCTTAATTATTCAGTGTCCAATTACTCAATTCATGGATGATCTAAATCTTTCTTTCCTGGCAATCTTAGATCATTTGCCTTTTAAACTATTTCATTACACTTCATTTAATTGCAAAGCCTGCTGTGAAAAACAGGGTAGCTTTTCAAAATAATGTTTTCTTAGTTATTAGTTCTAGTAAAGGGATAGAGGTAGGGTAAAAGTAAGATTTTGCTAATTTCATTTCCTTGTGAATTATGCTATCATGATGATGATCTTGGTCTTTCAAATGGTATGAAAGCAGAGTACAAAGGCTGACAGCCTCCTCCAAACTGGCAACGATTTGTTAAGACTATGTAATTGCAATTTGGTGGCCGGATCATATAATTTCAAAAAAGTTTATAACCATATTGGCTGGAAGGTACCAATATCTTCAGGGACCACAATTTGTGAAATGCACTCCCCCTCCAACTCAGAGGGGATTATGTTATGTTTCATTGGTGCAAAATCATGGGACCCCCTTTTTTTGGAGGGGGGAAGTTAGGACAGTTTGGGTTAAGTAACTTGCCCAAGGTGAAATGGCAAGTGTTAAGTGTCTGAGGCTGAATTTGGACTCAGGTCCTCCTGACTCCAGGGCCAGTGTTCTATTCACTGCACCACCTAGCTGCCCCTAAATCATGGATCCTTGAAGAAATAGATTTTTAGATTTTTGATTTCTCTACCATTCATTGTAGCTTTCCCACAATATAATACATGATTGATCTCTGATTTTTAAAAATAATATAGTGATGTTATTTTTGTAAGTGTAGTATTATATATTCAGATTCATACAAAGGTTCTTTAACCAGTTTTAATTGCAAAATAAATGTATCTCTAGTGAAGAAAGTACCCTCCTCTGTTCTTCCTTGTATTCCAAGGGAATGCTCAGTTATTAATCCTTTGTCTTTGCTTTCACTCTTACGCAGTTCACTATTTCCCAGGTAGAAGATGGAGACACACTGCTTTTATGCTATTGTTGCATAAGTTAACATTGTATTTCATTCTTTTTCTCACATACAATCCTTTTATTTCAGAAGGAAAACTGAGACAATAAAATGTCATAATTACTAGACACATTTCAGAATAATAGCACATGGCACTACATTATTCTGAAGTCCTTTTAAATGAAAATAAAATTAACTAAAAGCAGCAATCAGTAAATTGGGATTAAGAATTTCTAATGCTTTGATAACACATTGGAAATAATCTGCTTTTTTTATTTAATCAAGAGATTTGCTGCCGAAGATGGTGTGATAGCTGATGAATGCATTTTTGGAATTGTATAAATGTGCTCTGCCTTCATACCATGTGAGAGGACAGGGTCACTGTCATGACAGCGTAAAGGTTTTATTTTTTACTCATGTGGGGGCTGTTAATGATCCATGTAATTCATTGGAGTACCCATTTTCAAGATGAATAATGGATAATTGTTAAACTAATGTAAATAAGTCATGAGTAATTATTTTAAAAAGACAAAAAATTAAAGAACGAGTTTAATCAATTCTATTACTTTTTAAAAAAACTAATCAGTTTTACATTATAATATATTATTGCTTTTGATTCTCAAACATGAATCTGTTGTAGTTTTATAATTCGTATCAGCAAGTAGTACTGAAAACTGACCCCATCTTAAATGTTATTTTTAGATTGTAGAATGTTGTATCAGCAATGCAGTATTCACAATGCCTACAGTAACTATAAATATGCTGATATAGTTATTAATCACAAAATGGAACAGGCTCTCTACATAAGAAATATAGATAGTGCATTCATTTAAATACCAGAAAACTGAGTCCCAA
>CM053582.1:318355147-318372350 GCA_028627135.1 Pseudochirops cupreus | reverse complement strand
ATATATATATATATATATATGTATATATATATACACACATACATACATGCAAATACACATACATATACATGTACATGAATACACATACATACACTGCTTCTAACTACCCTGATAATGAGAAAGGTCTTCTGAGTTTTAAATATCTTTTCACATAGGAAGATAAACAGTTTAACTTTAATAAGTCCCTTATGACTTCTCTTTCCTCTTTACCTTTTCATGCTTCTTCTGAATCTTGTATTTGAAAGTCAAATTTTCTATTTCGCTCTGGTCTTTTCTCAATAATGCATGAAATTCCTGTATCTTATTAAATTTCCATTCCCCCAACACACACACACACCCAAGGATTATACCCAAGTTTTGCTAAGTAGGTGATTCTTGGTTGTAATCCTGGTTCCTTTGCCCTATGGAATATCATATCCCAAACTCTGAAATCCTTTAATGTAGAAGCTGCTAAATCTTGTATTATCCTGACTGTGGCTTCATGATACTTGAATCATTTCTTTCTGGCTGCTTGCAATATTTTCTTCTTGACCTGGGTACTCTGGAATTTGGCTATAGTATTCCTGGGAGTTTCATTTTGAGATCTCTTTCTGGAGGTGATCTGTGGATTCTTTCAATGTCTATTTTGCACTCTTGTTCTAGAATATCATATTTTTTAAAGACATCCTTCATCTCATTGGCTTTTTGTACCTTCTAGTCTACTTTTAAGGTGTTATTTTCTGTAGTATTTTTGGGGTCTCCTTTACCAATCTCTTGACTAATGTTTCATGATTTTCTTGCATCACTCTCATTTCTCTTCCCAATTTTCCCTCTACTTGTCTTATTTGATTTTCAAAATCCTTTTTGAGCTCTTCCATGGCCTGAGAGCAATTCATGTTTTTTCTTGGAGGATTTGAATGTAGGATCTTTAACTTTGTTATCTTCTTCTGAGTGTGTTTTGATCTTCCTTGTCACCAATATAAGTTTCTATAGTCAGACTTTGTTTTTCCAATTGTTTACTCATTTTCCAGTCTATTACTTGATTTTTAACTCTTGTTAAGATGTAGCTCTGCTCCCAGTGTGGAAGGTGAATTGTCCCAGGCTTCAGGCATTTTGTGTAGCCGTTTTCAGAGATACTTCTAGGGACCTGCAAGTTTTTAGTTCTTCCAAGTTGGCATGATCTAATGAGA
This sequence comes from Pseudochirops cupreus, assembly GCA_028627135.1. Lineage (NCBI taxonomy): Eukaryota > Metazoa > Chordata > Mammalia > Diprotodontia > Pseudocheiridae > Pseudochirops > Pseudochirops cupreus. The sequence goes on along the minus strand of CM053582.1, from coordinate 318,371,181 downwards.
GGTGTTTACTCCTCTTCTGGCCTGTGCTGTGGTCTATGCATGACCACAAACACTCCTTTCTGCCCCAAAACTGTGAGGAGGGCTCCTCTCCACTGCTGCCACAAGCTCTCTTATGCTAGTGCTGTAAGACTGCCACTCAGATCCAAATACGGGCAAAAACAGAGTCTTGATTCAGTGCTACCAAAGAAACCCTTATAATTTCCTTCTGACTAGTTGTTCTCCTGCACTTACATGCTCTGAATTGTGCTCCTTTCTCACCCAGGTCTGAAAGATCTTTCTTGCTGACTTTCAAAGTTGTCTTTGGCATCTGTGGACTAAGAAGTCTGGAAAGTATCCCTGCTGCCAGTGATTCAGTCACCCTGAGGCCTGCTCAGGGTTTGTTGGGGCTAGGTCTGTGCTGGTACAGCCTGTACTGGACTGCTCTCTTCTCATCTTGGTGAAACAGAACTTTCCTGTTGACCTTCAAGTTTGCTTGGGCTGGAAATTTGTTTCACTCTGTTGTTTTGTTAGTTCTGCTGCTTTCGAATTTGTTCAAAGTCATTTTAATAGATATTTCAAAGAATTTGGGAGAGAACTCAAAGGAGTCCCTGTCTTTACTCCCACCATTTTGTCTCTGCCCCTCACATTTCTTTGGAGCTACTTCATTTCTGTTTCACAATTAGAGCACAGTGCCTTCTTTGATGTAGGTATGCCATGCTGGTGGTCCTTTGTCAGTATCTCCAGTGTCATGCAATTGATTCCAAAGTTCTTCAGAGAGACCTTGAAGGTAGCCTTGTATCACTTCTTCTGACTTTCATGTGAGTGCTTGCCTTATGTGAGTTGTCCGTAAAATAGTCCTTTAAGCAAATGTATGTTTGATATTTGAATAAGATGGACAGTCCATCAGCAGATAAAACTTGAAACCAAGTAAAAATTGAGCAATTTTGCCCTATTTCCATTGGCCATTATCACTGTCACTTAGTTTTCATTTTATTCATACCTCCTCTTCCCAAATGGAACTAATAATCCTCTATGTTTCCTTTACTTTTCTTGTTCACCCATAGACCTTTCCAATGGTTTAGTGCTTCTACTGCTATTCTTAGAGAATCTTATGTACATGCTTCTTAGACAAGACTGGAAAAGTAGGTTGGAGATAGATTATGAACTGTCATGAAGGCCAGAGACAATAGTTTATACATTATTCTGGTGGGAGTGGAGGACCAATGAAAGTTTTCTAGTAGAGCACTTTGATATATAACAATGCATTAAGGAAAATACATAGGCAATGATATGAAAGATTGATTAAAAAAGGTAAACTAAATATGTAGGCAGTGATATAAAAGATAGATTAAAAAAGGTAAACTTTCATCAAAAGAGGACATAAATTATTATAGTAATATAAGTTTAAAAAGGTAAGTACCTGAACTAGCATACTGCAGTCCACGTATGGGGTGATGGGGAACTTCTTTTTGTTAGTGCGTGAATTTGTTCTGAGATTTCATCATTTATAATGGGACTACATATTTAAAGTCTACCCAGAACAATAGAGTCTCAGAGACCAAAAAAGTCAAATCTTAACTTGCATATGGATCATATCTATAGCACAACAAACAAATTGTCATCCATATGTGCTTGACTATTCCTAGTAGTGGAATGAATTACTCTTCCCCTCTCTGCTTCCAGTTCTATCCTTGTCTGCCCTATAGGACAAACTATAGTTTTTCTTAATAATGAGCATTTTAAAACTGTCTTCTTTAGGCTGACTTCTATAATACAGTGCTCATATGGCTTGATTTCTTACTTCCTCACCTTCTTATACACTCTTGTGGGCATATTCTAATTTGGTAATGTACTTTCTAACATTGGGTACCCAGAACTATTGCAAAGTAATTTGACTAAGGTCAAATATAGTGAGAATATCACCCTCCTCTTCATACCTATTACTATTCTACTAAATATCATGATATTGCATTTGCTTTTGGGGATCTGTCACATCATTTAGTTGATTCATAGTAAGCAGTTTTAATAACCTTGTAATGGTAATTAATTTAAATTCAAAGACCCCTTTTTTGTTATGTCAAGTAAGCAGGTACTTAGCCCTTAGTCAAGCCTCTGTGGAAGAGGCAGATGGTGTGAACTCTGTCTCCTGTTGCTGACATAACAGGAAGGGTTTGGCTGAAACAGGAAGCCAATGCTGTGTGTCTGTATATAAGAAAAGTCCCAGAGAGGCAGCATTAGAATTTTTTTTCCTGGTGGGCTCTTGCTGGTGGAGGAAGCAGAATTTTTCTCCTAACAAGCTACTGGTGGAAGAATCATGGAGACTGAAGCCAGCTGAGAGAGAGAGAGAGAGAGAGAGAGAGAGAGAGAGAGAGAGAGAGATCTTGGCAGCATCTGGAAGCTGGGCTGCTACAGCTGACTGAGAAATGAGTTGGAGTTTTCTTGAGACCAGAATCTGGTCAACACTGAAGTTGCTGCTGGGAGGGCATCCTGGAAGGCTGAAATTGTTGCAGCTGCCTGGAAGGCTGAGATTTCTTCTGGGGCCTGGGGCCAGCCAAACTGCCAGAGGACTGAAGAAGCATGACCAGGATGCTAACACTTTGTTTGTTTGTGGCTTGGTTGATCCTTGAGTTCCCCAGAACAGAAGTTGTGAAGATTTTGAAGTACTTGACCCTTTGAACTTCAGTGTGTAACAGGAACTGCCTGGAGGACTGGACAAGGACCTGGGAGCTGTCTGCCTCTGAATCCAGGTGACTGTTTGGTGGATTCAGGTAGGAGCTAGGACCATGGAAGGGGATCCAGGGAATCTGAGAGACCACCCTGAGTCAAGATGAAGAAAAGTCCTCTCAGATATTGAATGCTCTGATGAAATTGAAGTTTACTAGAGACCAGGAGTGGAGGGTTTGTGTAATTTTCTAATGATTGTATTTAGTGATTAACGATACTTAGTGACTGATTGCTAGATGACTGATTAAGCTAACCTATGATTGCCCCATGAGTGGAATGGGGCAATTGTATTGTGAGATGACTGAATGACTATTGTATTGTGAGATGACCGAATGACTGAGTAAGGAGGCAAATCTCCTTAGGGATACCAGATAATTTTTCTTTTGTTCTTTGTTCTTAACCTAGTTGCCCCATGAGTGGAAGACTGACTTGTATTGTGAAATTATTGAATGATTAAGTAAGGAGGCAAACTCCTTAGGGATACCAGATGATTGTTCTTTTGTTCTTTGTTCTAAATACTGTGACCACTTTGGTGAAAACTATGTGGCCATTCTCATGATAAGCTGTTGTGAACACTATATTATGATTTTCTGTGATAAGATGTAATGTTGTATTTATTGTATCTTGATTTGTTGTGAATGTTTTTCTTTGATTTGTTCTTGAATAAATAGAGTGTTCACTATACTATGTAGTCAGAATCTTAAAAGCTGTTCACAGTAGCATTCTTTTGGGAAGCTGCTCATGCATAGCATTACAAACCTACAGATATTTTTCATATGAACTATTACCTAGCCATACTTCCCCATCTTCTACTTGTATTTTTTGTTTTTAAGTATAGGAGTTCACATTTGGCCATATTAAATTTTATTTTAATAGATTTGACTAATCATTTCCTTTGTCACAATCTTTTTGGATCCCCATTCTATTGTTCATGCTTTCTCTCACTCTCAGAGTTCCATGTAAGAAGAAAATTATATAAACATATCACATATACCCTTGTTCAAGTCAGAGAAAATTTTTGAGCAGAATATAACCACAAAAAGACATCTGTGGCAATCAAGTGAAGACTAGATTGTAGCTTGACATAGGTCTATTAATTACTCTTCTTTGGATCTAATCATTCAACCATTTCCTAAATTTACTTAACTGTATTTTGATCCTGCTTGAATCTGTACAAATTGGTATAAGTATGTGTATATGGAATTTTCTGAATGACTAGCTGAGTCACTATGAATTTTGGTGTTTTAAATTTCCTGGAAGACCTTTGAGTTTAACATTACCTTCTAGGTTCATTTTGGCAGCTTAGAGTATTGCTATATAAAATAGATTGAATAAATTTCTGTCTATTATGTAACTGCAATGCTAAGAGAACAAAAATGAGAATACTGAGACAATTATGGCTAATGGAAAGCTATGCTATCCTTTGGTAAGTTTAGTGCATTATAAAGATAACTACCTGATATTTTTCCATTGCTTTATTGCTAACTTTAAAAAGCTGTTTGCAACATTCTAAACTTTGTCGTGGTTTTTATTGCTTTTTATGCTAGAAATGAATCTCTGAACTGTATAGGAGAAAAAGGTTCTTTAGTCTCTGTCATAACTCAAGCCATGCAGGATCTCACAATATTTCAGAATGGCTACCTATGTTTGGAAGGAATGAAAAGATGAATTTGGGAGATGAAAGTTAAATGGCAAAATGATCAAGAATGCATTACTTTTTCTTCTCTTGATGGGTTGCTATCCAGATCCATATTTTAAAACAATAATCTTTTTAAAAGTTTTAGAAAAAAATAGACACATCATGTGACACTTAAAAGTATAGTTTTATTTTATATCTTTGAAACAATCTGTGGTATGGCAACCACTAAAAGCCATAGATCAAAAGACCTAACTAAACTTTTATGACCTATCTGTTTAAAGCATTAAGAAAAAAGGAAAGACCATTTCACATACACCTATTGGGTACACTAGGTTACCATTTTACTAGGGGATACATATAGAAAGCTTATGAAGAACATATATAAAGGGGCAAACATACCAGGTACACATGCCACCAGGGCAGGATGAATGCTAGAGGAATGTGTAGCTGAGGCACGTGTGTGTCTGTGGCAACTCATAACTCTAAAGCTCTAGAGTCCTCTGAGTATGACACTTTGCTGATTTCTGCTGCTTTCTGTTGCAGCATGCTACTTCTCTAGTCTACATGCTACCATTTATGTCAGGAATGATATCTTTACTATTCACTGTTTTCTTGATTGTTTTACTGCTCTCTGCACCACTTGTTGGACTTCAGCCTTTGAAGGTTTATTTGCTCCTCTCTGCTATTTTCTAGGCCAGAAAACTAGTAAAGTTCTTTTGGCAAAAAGAGGTCTCTAGGTCTTTTAGTCCTATATAGGGAAGGGACTGTGTGTTGCCACGCACACCCCAGCTGTTACTGCCTTAAAGCAGCTGTTGAGTCCCAAGAGGGTAAAAAGGGCCTCTGGCCTTGAGGCACCTAGGTGTGTGTTCTGCAGTTCCTGTCTGGGTATGGAATGTTCCCTGTGATAAGACAGCTTGTATTGAGCATGCACCACCCAACGGGACGTGTCTCCTCTCTGATAGGACGAGACTGTTGCTGGGGCATGTGATAACTAACCCCTATAAAAGATAAGGTCTGGGGACAAGGAGAGAGGAGAGAGAGAGAAGATGTAATGCACTACAATAAAGACTTGCTGTGTGAAGTGATCCTGAGTCTGTGTGGGTGCTCTGTTTAGGGTGTGACACATTGAATGTGGCTGGAGATGTCCGAAGACCTGGGTAAGGTAAGAGAGGCAGTCTGGTTGCTGCAGGTAGGCAGCAATACTCAGCAACCAACAAAATTGAACAGAATATTCCAGGTTAAGAAAAAAAATATCTTTTTCACTTTACTTTGCTTCTCTGATACCTCTTCTGATTAATTTTTAGCTTTTATCTTAGTTGTATCTAGAAATCCCTTTTAGTTCTAATCATATCCCTTGGAAATATTTGTCAGGACCAAGGCAACTTATTGGATGAAGAAGCTTAGGTACAGAGATTTCTTTCAAGCTTCCTAGACAGTCTTACCTCTGGTGTTCTGTGAAAATCACAGAGACTGAGATAGGTGGTGAAGACTGAAAGGAATAGTAAATTTTGACCTATTTCGTCCAGCAAGTTTGTTACCCCTTTTTGGTAATGACTGCCTCAGTGTACTTGGTGACTTTTGCTGTTACAGTCTGTTCAGCACAAAAGTGCTGATTTCTGCATTACAATCATAAATTTTGAACAGGAAGGGAACTTAAAACCATCTAATCCAATACCCTCTTTTAGACATGTGGAAAACTAAGTGAACAAATGCAAAGTGACTTGCCCCAGATCATGCAGTAGAAGAAACAATATTAAAAATAAATTTATCTGACAACTAGTCCAGCAATTTTCCCCACTGTACAAAAGAAAGATCTAAAAATCAATCATTCATTTTGGAAAAAGAAAATGACCTGTCACTGAACATTTTTGAACACCTTCTATCAACTGAATTATTTGTATAAATTGAAGACATTTTGGAACTTGTTATCTTCCTCAGTATTCACCCTTCCAAATAAGGCCTATGTTGTACCTGAGTTTGTTAATGCAGATATATTTATAATAAGTGCTTCAGTTTAACATCTAATCTATATATAGTAAATTCTTCAATTTAATTAATCATTCACATGGAAAAGAATATATGGTGCATACAAAGACCAAATAAAGTGGTTGTTTGTGGGCCATATTTATTGTAGAATGCAACTCCATTGTTTGTGGCTATTTATTTAACCAGCTCCAAATCTCCTTACTTACTCTAAATTTCTTCATCTTGCTCCTAAAGTTAGAAATATGTATGAGTATGTGTGTATGTGTGTGCATTCATAAATTGACTGCATCAGTTGCATATTACAACATCAATTAGTTACCACAATTGGCTCATTTTAAAAATATTTTTTCTTCTGTTGGAGAATGAAGATGTTGCTGACCCTGTAGGAAACAAGAATGAGATGAGCAAGGTCTAGGAAAATTGGGGCAGGGATAAAATTCTGTATTTTGGAATAGAAGATTTTATAGTTTATGTAGATTCTACACATCCTTTATTGATCTGGTAGTTTACTAGCTTTACATAGCTTGGGTTTCTTTGGCTTAAGGCTTGGGAAGAATAAATAAAAATAAAAGACAGAAATCACGAATGAATATTATTCCCAGAGCTAAACATATTGCCTAGTACATAATAAGTGCTTAATAAATGCCTGTTGACTTGGTTTGAATATGGAAATGAATGAAGCATTGAGGTATTAGTTATTTCAATGACAAGAAAATAAATTGAATTTGGGTTGATGGGATTCATAGTATTTGTTATACCATGAATTCCATTTTTATTATTTGTTTTTTTTTTCTAAGCAGGAGTAATATAGTCCTGGTTTTTTTGGACAAATGACAACTATCCTGGATATGGTAGTCAACTGGCAGAATGGAAAGATAACTTCGATGAATAAATGTCTTTTAAGTAATTGTAATGCCATGTACTCACAGCTTTCTAGAAGAATGCTACTGTGTACAGCTTTTAAGGTTCTAATTAGACAGTATAGTGAACACTCTATTCCATAACAAATCAAACCAAAACATTCACAGAAAATCAAGGTACAGCATTCACAATATTACAACTTGTCACAGAAAAACACAATATAGTATTCACAAAAGCTTATCATTAAAATGGCCACATAGTTTCCACCATAGTGGCCACAAAGTTTTGAAAAAAGAACAATTATCTGGTATCCCTAAGGAGGTTTGCCTCCTTACTCAGTCTCAAAGTACAATAGTCAAAGTCTTCCACTCATGAGGCAATTAAGTTAACTCAATCAGTCTTTTATTAAGCAATCAATTACTAAGTATCATTAATCACTAAGTACAAATATTTGAAAATACACAAACCCTCCACCCCTAGGTCTCTAGTAAGCCACATTATCATTACAACATTCAATACCCAAGGAGAGGTCGTTTCTTCATCTTGATCTGAGGCAAGTTCTCAGCAATCTCTGTACCTGGGGAGACAAAGCTTAACAAAGCCACAACATATATTGCCAGTGTCCTCATGAATTCAATCTCTGCCTGCAGAACAGTCTCAGGACTCCTGAAAACATTAGCAAGACACACTTCCAGGATTTCTGTAAATGTAGAGCAAGAAAATCCTTCTTCATGGCTTCTGAGCCAATAGCAAGGTTACAGGACCTCTGCAACAACAGCACTGTTCCTCACTATCAGATGAGTCTGGCAAAACACCATTGAAGCAGACAGACAGAATACTGGAAGCACAGCTCAGCTTCCTCAGTCGTTTGGCAGTTTGGCTGGCCCTAGGACCCAGAAGAAATCTCAGCTGCCTCCCAGAATCAAAATCATACCTCCCAGGTTTTCAAAATAAAAATTGTTTTCTCCAGCCTGGGGGTTGAGGGGCTGGGGTGGGTTTCCTCTTCAGCCTTCCTGGCAGCAGCAACTTCAGCCTCCAGAATTCTTGTTCAAAGAAAATTCTGACTCAGTTCTCAGTCCAACAGTACCAGCCCAGCCTCCAGATGCTGCTTAGAGAAACTCTCTCTCCCTAGCAGAACAGATTCTGCCACCAGATTCTGGTCTCAAGAAATTCTGGGGGCAGCTAGGTGGTGCAGTGAATAGAGCACTGGCTCTGGAGTCAGGAGGACCTGAGTTCAAATCTGACCTCAGACACTTGACACATTTACTAGCCATGTGACCTTGGGCAAGTCACTTAACCCCATGCCCTCCATAAAAAGCAAAAAAAAAGAAAAGGAATTCTGACTGTGCCTCTCTGGGGCTTTTTTTTATATATACATGGCACTGGCTTCCTGTTTCAGCCAATCCCTTGCTGTTATGTCAGCAACAGGAGATAGGAGTTCATACCTTCTGATTCTTTCACAGAGGTTTGACTAGTTACTAAGGGCTAAGTACCTGCTTACATGCCAATACAAAAAGGGATCTTCAAATTTAAATTAATTACCATTATAATAATAAAACAGCTGATTGTTTTTATGTCAGATGAGAAAGTTGGTTTTCTCTCAGTATTGTAAACTTTTGTACATAGAAAACTAATGGATTTATTAGACTAAAGAAAGTATTGAAGTAATTTAAAGTAATTGTATGATAGTTTTAATTTTTAATTTCTTCTTACCCTATTCTAAATGAAATTATCAATGAGTTTTAACCTTAATACATTTATTAAAAAATCACCCTATCTTGAAATTTTAATATTTAACATTGAGTAATTTCTGGTTTTTCTTATTTTAATAAAGTATAATGCTTTATACTTTAAAGTTTGATTTTTACCCAAGAAATCTTCTTTGATCCCTAGGACATTAGACTAAGGTAGGAAAAACAGGCAATAGTGCCCACGTTGGCTTTCAGTCAGTTGAAAAGATAAGATGTTCAGTATCATTGATCATATCAACAATAAAACTAGCAGAAACCATATGATTATCTCAATAGATGCAGAAAAAGCTTTTGACAAAATACAACACCCATTCCTATTAAAAACACTAGAAAGTATAGAAATAGTTTTCCTTAGAAAAATAGGTAGCATCTACTTAAAGCCATCAGCAAGTATTGTATGCAATGGGGATAAACTGTAGGCATTTCCAATAAGATCAGGGGTGAAACAAGGATGTCCACTATCACCCCTCTTATTCAATTTGGTAGTAGAAATGTTAGCAGTAGCAATTAGAAAAGAAAAAGAAATCAAAGGAATCAAATTAGGCAAGGAAGAGACTAAGCTATCACTCTTTGCAGATGATATGATGATATACTTGAAGAATCCTAGAAAATCAAGTAAAAAACTTCTTGTGACAATAAATAAATTTAGTCAAGTTGCAGGATATTAAATAAACCCACATAAATCCTTAGCATTCCTATGTATTTCCAACAAAGTCCAACAGCAGGAGATAGTAAGAGAAACCCCATTTAAAGTTCCTGTAGACATTATAAAATATTTGAGAATCTACCTGCCAAAACAAACCTAGGACCTTTATGAAGACAACAACAAAACACTTTTCACACAAATAAAATCAGACCTAACTAATTGGAAAAACATCATTTGCTCATGGCTGGGTCGAGCTAACATAATGAAAATGAAAATTTTACCTAAATTAAATTACATATTTAGTGCCATACCATTCAATCTACCAAAAAATTACTTTATAGAACTAGAAAAAATAGTGACAAAATTCATTTGGAAGAACAAAAGGTCCAGAATATCAAGGCAATTAATGAAAAGAAATGCTAGGGAAGGAGGCCTAGCCGTACAAGATTTTAATCTCTATTATAAAGCAGCAGTCATCAGAACTGCTTGGTACTGGCTAAGGAATGCAGTGGTGGGTCAATGGAATAGATTGGGTACAAAAGACTCAGTAGTCAATGATTATAGTAATATACTGTTTTATAAGCCCAAAGACACTGATTTTTGGGATAAGAAGTCACTGTTTGACAAAAACTGCTGAGAAAATTGGAATATAGTATAGCAGAAACTGGGCATAGACTATCATCTTACACCGTACATCAAAGTCAAGTCTAAATGGGTGCACAATCTAGGTATAAAGGCTGATACTGTAAATAAGCTGGGGAAGCAAGGAATAGTTTACCTATCAGATTTATGGAGTAGGGAAGACTTTATGACCAAAGAAGAGTTGGAGAACAGTATAAAATGCAAAATGGATAATCTTGATTACATTAAATTGAAAAGTTTATGTACAAACTAAGCCAATGTAACCAAGATTAAGAGGGAATTAGGAAATTGGGAAAGAATTTTTACAACCAGTGTCTCTGATAAAAGCCTCATTTCTAAAATATATAGGGAATTAAGAAAAATCTATAAGAATACAAGTCATTCCCCAATTGATAAATGGGCAAAGGATATGAATAGGCAATTTTCAGAGGCAGAAATTAAATATATTTATAAGCATATGAAAAAATGCTCTAAATCACTATTGATTTGAGAAATGCAAATCAAAACAACTTTGAGGTACCACATCTCAGAAGTCAGATTGGCTAAGATGAGAAAACAGGAAAGTGACAAATGCTGGGAAGAATGTGGCAAAATTGGAACACTAATGCATTGTTATTGGAGCTATGAACTGATCCAACCATTCTGGAGAGCAATCTGGAACTATGCCCAAAGGGTAATAAATAATTGTATACCCTTTGACCCAGAAATACTACTTCTGGGATTGTATCCCAAAGAGATCATAGAGGTAAGGGGAAGACTCACATGCACAAAAATATTGATTGCAGCTCTCTTTGTGGTAGCAAAAAAACTAGAAATTAAGGGGATGCCCAGCAATTGGGTAATGGCTAAACAAGTTGTGGTATATGAATGTAATGGAATACTATTATGCAAGAAGAAATGGGAAGGAGATGGTTTTCATATTCACCTGGAGAGGCTTATACAAACTGATGCTAAGTGAGAAGAGCAGAAAGAACCAGGAAAAATGTATACACAATCACAGACACATCATATATAATGACCAACTTTAATAAACTGAACTCTTCTCAGTAACGCATAGTTATAAGACAACTCTACAAGTCTCAGTATGGAAGGACATATCTACATTCAGAGAAAGATCTAGAAAGAACAGAGTTTAAATGGAGACCAAAGCAATCTACATGCTATCGTTCTTTTTCACGTTTGGTTCTCTTTCTTTTTTTCCATTGTTCACTCCATTGCTTACAACCCTTCTATGCAACCAGACTAATGTCCAATTTGACAATATTTTCAGATCCAATACTTGATTGCATGCCGCCATGGGGTGGCGTGGGGGGAGAAGAAGGGGAGAAAATTTGAAACTCAAGAGATTATGGAACTGAATCTTGTAAATTAAAAGTAAATAAACAAATCAAATTTAAAAAAAAATTTAAAAAAAAAAAAGAAAAGCTAAGATATAGAGTGACATAATTCAAGCTACATGCCTGCTTCTGCCAGAATGAGGATTAGATCTCGGATCTACTTCTACAAGTGTTCTTTTTATAAGATACTTCTCTTGAACTATGGTTTATATTTTCATAAGTGGAACTACTGTAGTGTTGCAGGGGACTTTGTCCAGGATAGCAAATCATGGAGGTACAAACTCAGTTTCAAAATTTGGAAATATTTGTCTATGAGACTCACTGCATGGTCCAAATCTAGAATTCAAATGTATATCAAGTACAATATTATTCAGATTTATCCTCTAGTGATTACTTGGAAAACGAATGAAGAATAACAGAATGTAGTTAAAAAGCATTTTACGTTTAAGAAGTAGAAAGAAAATCTCCATGACATAAGGTATAATCAACTTCCCTCTTCCTTTATATTGACTTTGAAAATTTGATGAACCTGTGGTTTCACAGGTGTGGATAGTTCCTCTTCAGATTCAGATCAAACATCTCATCAATCCATGTAAATATTATTCATGAATTTCCATAAATTCTGCATAAAGAATACAACCAATTATCTAGAAGTATTCTATTTTTTCATTTAATTTTGCAGAGGTACCTTCATGCTACTTGACTTTTTCATCTGCTGTCCCTTATTGTCGTTATAAGACCAATTTGCTTCTTTCTTTTGGTCCCATTTGTCCTTGCTGAGGTCTTTCAGGCAGTATATTCTGAGGGCAGTGACTCTAAAGACAAAAAAAAAATGTTTTTGGCATCAAGAGATTATTGGACTTCAGGGAATAAGGAAGGGAGAGGATAGATAATTAAATTTAAATTAATTTGGGAGAATGGGCTAACAGCTAAGGTAATCCTGAAAGGTCTATTAAAGGAAATGGCATTAAATCCGATTCTTACAAAGTTCTAAGAACCCTAAAAGGCAGAGAGAAGGAAAAAGAAGTACAGTTATCCCTTCCATATCAAAAGCATTAAGGGTGTAGCACCCCCAAGGTTGCAGTGTAATGCCAAGCAAAGGCAACTTCCAAGGTTCGGATTACCAGCATAGTAAACCCCATTTATTCAGCAAACATTCATATGATGGAAAAAGGCAAAATACAGTGTAACTTGTTCCTTTAGCAAGTTCTCAATTCAATCCAGGTACTACTCCACCCCTAGACCGTACATTCATTTGGTCAATCACTCAAAGGCTTCCCACCCCTGAATCTCAAAAGGGGCAGGAGAGCACAAAAGGCTATCCACCCTTAAGTTACAAGGTTAAGCTCAGCATTGAATACCCAAGGAAAGGGCCTTCTTTCATCTTCACTTGGGGCAAGCCCTCAGCGATCTCAGTTCCTGGGAAGACAAGGCTCAACAAAGCCAAAGCCAGTGTCCTCATCAAGTCACTCTCTGCCTGTAGAACAGTCCCAGAACCCCTGAAAACATCAGCAAGGCCCTCTTCAGGATTTCTGTGCAGGTACCACAAGAAAAACCTTCAGGGCTTCTGAACCAACAGCCAGGTTCCAAGACCTCTACAACAGCACTGTCCTTCACCATCAGGTGAATCTGGCAAAACAACATCAAAACAGACAGACAAAATACCGGCATCACAGCCATGCCTCCTCAGTCCTTGGCAGTTCTGGGTGGTAGTTCCAGGTGGCAGTTCCAATGGGCTCTTAGCAGTCTTTCAGCAACTCAGGCTCCACGATACTGGATACTACTCTCCCAAAGTCCTTCTGGCCTTCTCTAGGCTTGGACCTCTCTCCCAATTCACAGCTCCTCCCAGTTCAGCCCTTTCTCTTCCATCAAGGAGTCCATCCCACAAGTGGGATTCATAAGCTCTGGGTTTTAACACTCAACCCAAAAACCAAGCCAATACAGGGGCATCTCTAAATTCCATTACCAATACATCTGGGAAATTAGATTAAAACTTTTTGCCATCCCTTCATACCAGAAAAGGAGTAAGAATTTTTTTTCTTTTTCTTTTATGGGGCATTCACAGTATCTTATTGTAAAATTCGGCTTCAGCATTTGGTCATATTTTATCTTTAAAAAAGAAATTGTGTATATTTATGGTATTGAAAGATAAAATATATTGATATTATATAATACTGCATGTATATTTTATGCATTTTTTAGTTTCTAAACTTTTTCTGTGTTATATGCTGGCTTTTGCATGTCATCTGTGGCTTCTGCAGAACTCCTCACTTTCTTATGCCACTCCACAATATATTGAAATAACGATGGGAAACATTGCCAGGTGGAAGGGATAACTGTATGCAGTTTTGAGAAAAAGCAGGTGTAGAAGCATTGAGGCAGAAGGCTAAATATCAAATACGATATTTAGTTGACAAAATAAAGTATAGGAGTGGGAGTTAAGGGAAATAAGTCTGGAAAGATAGATTGGGATCATATCTTGAAAAGTTTTAAATGTTCAACAGGAAATTGTTAAGATATCCTGGTAGCAATAAGGAGCCAATAAGGTTCTTCAGGAGGACAATGTCACATGATCAGATCTATGCTTTAGAAGTATTAGTGTAGCAACTATGTAGATGATAGTGGCCTAATTATAGCATCTAGATGACTGGGCCTGGAATCCGGAATACTTGAGTACAAATTCAGTCTCAGACACTTTAGTGACTACCTGGCTCAGGATAAATCTTTTAACTTCTGTCTGCTTCAGTTTTCTCAAATGTAAAATGAGGGTAATAATAATAAATTTCAACGTTCTTGTGAGGATTTAAAGATATAATATTTGTACAGCACTTAACATAATGCTTGGTGCTTAATAGGCATTTAATAAATGCTTGTTTTCTTCCCTCCTATGAAGTTCAGGATCAAATAGAAAATCTTCTGTTTTTCATGAAAATCTTTTTATATGATTCTTCCCCTACCCCTCTTCTTACTCCTTATAACTGACTGTGTACTCTGTCATCCGATGATTGTGGCCTTCATGTAAGTGGCCTCCTGAAACAAGATATTCCATTTCCTGGTCCTAGTTTTTTCACCACCTGCTCCATATAACTGGAATTCTTCCTTCCTTTTCATCTAAGTCTCCTGCTTTCCTTGGCTTCCTCCAAATCTCAGGAAAATTCTGTGTTCTGCACAAGCCTTTCCTGGTCTTCTTTAATTCTAGTGCCTTGATTCTGATGATTATTTCTAGCTTATTCTGTATATACCTTCTTCATATATAGGGGCTTGTTTGTTGTCTTCCCCTTTAAACTACAAGTTCCCTGAGGACAGGAACTAGCTTTTACCTTTCTTTGTATTCCCAGGACTTAGCACAGTCCTTGATACTTAATAGGCACTTATACATATTTATTGCCTGAAGCCATATCATTATACAGCTAAGAATTGAATTGTGGGCTAACTAGGGTCCTCTCTATGTCAATAGATAGGAGAGAGTAACTGATGTTATAAAGTCCAGAACATTTGGTAACTGATTATTTGGGGTTAATTTTGAGTACTCTACTTAGATCCACAGTGCTTATCATCATCATCATCATCATTTATTATTATTATTATTATTATTAGCATATAGATAATATTTGTGTTAAAATATTTTAAAATATATTTAAATTGTGGAATAAAACATTTTCACAATGTAGTACAATATACATTGTACTACATTATAGTACAATGAAAATAAATGAAACTGCAAATTGACTATGTACAATTTGCCGTTCTTTCAAATATATAACAAAATTATCATATTATCATTTTTTTCTTTTTTTCTTCCCTCTCCCTGTCCCAGAGATAGGTACCATCATACACAACTAATGTATGTATACATGCATGTCAGCATGCATGAGTACATATATACACATACATATATAAGTATGTGTGTATGTGCACTTATATGTGCATATATGTATGTGTGCATACATATACATAATATATGAAAATTTACACATATGTATGTATAAAATTATTCTATATTTTTCAGTTCTTTCTCTGGATGCAGATAGCGTCTTTCTACATATGTCCTTTATAATTGATTTGGGTGTTTACAATAGACAAAAATTATTTACTCAGAGTTGTTCTTAAAACAATATTGCTAGTACTGTATACAATGTTATGTCCAAAGGGTATAGGTATTTTAATAACTCTTTGGGAATAATTCCAGATTGCTCTCCAAAATGGTTGAATCAGTTCACAATTCTACCAAGAATGAATCAGTGTCTCAATTTTTCTACATCCTCTCCAACATTTGTCACTTTCCCTTATCACTTTAGCCAATCTGCTCAGTGTAAAATGATATATCAAAGTTGTTTTAATCTGCATTTTTCTTTTTTTTTTAATTTTTTTTATTTACTCATTTACTTTTAATTTACAAGATTCAGTTCTACAATCACTTGAGTTTCAGATTTTCTCCCCTCCCTTCCCTCCCCCCCCCCCATGGTGGC
>CM053582.1:318338410-318353410 GCA_028627135.1 Pseudochirops cupreus | reverse complement strand
GAGCAGATTTGGGGAGGGGGTATACAGTGGGATGCTGTTTTGGGATGTGTGTAGGGGAAAGGTGGGTAGAAAATTTGTGACTCAAAATCTTGTGGAAATCAGTGATATGAACTAAAAATAAACAAAAGTTAATTACCAAAAAAAAATATTTCGTATATGCTTAAAAAAAAAAAAAAGAAAGAAGCCAGGTTAACAGGGAATTTAAATGTCAAATACAGGATTTTATAGCAGATCATGGTGAAAATAGTGAACATTATATAATTTATCTGTTAGACTCATCCACCACTTCACTTCTTAGCCAGTTGCAGGTTGTTTTGATAATTGCCACTTTGTAATCCACTTTGAAATCTGGAACTTCTAGGCTGTATTTCCTTAACATTTTTTTTTCATTGATTCATTTGATATTCTTGACCTTTTGTTCCTCAAGATAATTTTTGGGTTATTTTTTTCTGGCTCTATTAATAATCCTTTGGTAAGTTTGGGTGCTATGACATTAAATAAGTAAATTAATTTGGATAGAATTGTCATTTTTATTATATGTGCTTAGTCTACTCCTGCACGACTATTATTTCTCCAATTATTTAAATTTGTCTTTATTTGTGACAATATTCTGTAGTTGTATTCATATAATCTCAGGGCTTGTCTTGACAGGCAGACTCCTAAGTATTTTATGTTGTGAGCAGTTATTTTGAATGAGATTCATCTTTCTGTATCTTGGTGAACAGTTTTGTTGATAGTATATAGAAATGTTGGTAATTTATGTGGGTTAATTTTATATCCTGCAACTTTGCTGAAGCTAATTTCTTAAACTACTTTTAAATTAATTCTCTATGGTTTTCTAAGTACACCATATTATTATCTATGAAGAGTGATAATTTTGTTTCTTATTTGCCTTTTTTATTTCTTCAATTTCTTTTCTTATTGCTATAGCTAGCATTTCTAGTACAACATTGACAAATAGTAATGAAAATGACAATTGCTACTTTATCCCAATCTTATAAGGAAATGTTTTTGCTTATGCCCATTACAAATAATGTTTGCTCATAGTTTTAGATCGATACTATCTAGCCCCATTTATTCCTATGCTTTCTAGAGTCTTTCAGAGGAATGGATCTTACATTGTGTCAAATATTTTTTTCTTCAACTATTCAGATAATCTGATGAATTTTATTGGTTCTGCTATTAATATGGTTAATTATGCTAACAGTTTTACTAATGTTGAACCAGCCATGCATTGTTGGGATAAGTCTCACCTGCTCATAGCGTATGGCCTTTGTGATATATTGCTGTAAACTCTTTGTTAGTATTTTATTTAAATTTTTTTGCATCGATGTTCATTAAGAAAATTGGTGTATAGTTTTCTTTCTCTGTTTTTCTCTTTCTGGTTTAGCTATCAAAATCATATTTGTGTCATAAAAGGAATTTGGAAGGATTCTTTCTTTACTTATTTTTTTCAAATACTTTATATATTATTGGGATTAACTGTTCTTTAAGTGTTTGGCAGAATTCACTTTTGAATCCCTCTGGTGCTTGGGATTGTTTTCTTAGGGAGCTCATTGAATGCTTTTTCAGTTTATTTTTCTAAGACTGGGTCATTTAAAACTTTATATCTACTATTAATCTGTCCAGTTTACAGTTTTGTAAATTTTTGTCCATTTCACTTAGATTGTCAGTTTTACTGGGATATAACCAGGCAAAATTCCTCCTAATAATTCCTTTAATTTGATCTTCATTGATGTTGAATTCACCTTTTTTTCATTTTTGATGCGAGCTATTTGTTTTCTTTTTTAAATCAAAATAACCAATTATTTATCTATTTTGTTTTTCCCCATAAAATAATATCCTAGCCTTATTTATCAGTTCAGTGATTTTTATTTAAAATTATATTAATCTCCTTTGATTTTCAGGATTTCTATTTTGGTGTTAAAAGAGAGATTTTTAATTTGTTCTATTTGTTCTATCTCATATGTATCTAGTATTTTTAAAAGTTCCATGAGCAACTCATTGATCTGCTCTTTCTCTCTTTTATCAATTTGCACATTTAAAGATATACATATTCCACTAAATACTTCTTCGTCTGTATTCCACAAGTTTTAGATGGTTGTTATTTTCTTTAATGAAATTATTCATTGTTTCTATGATTTGTTCTTTGACTCACTCATTCTTTACATTTTTTCATTCCCAATTAACTTTTAATCTATGCTTTTATAGCTCTTTATTGTATCTGTTTTTATTGCATTATGATAGGAAAAGGGTAATAGTTCTGCTTTTCTGCATTCGTTTGTGAGAATTTTGTGCCTTAATTCAAGGTCAATTTTTGTGAAGGTGTCATATACACCCGAGAACAAGGTATATTCCTTTCTATTCCCAGTCAGATTTCTTCAGAATTCTATCACATCTGAATTTTCCAGGATTCTACTTATCTCTTTGACTTCTTTATTATTTATTTTATGATGAGATTTGCTAGATCTGAGGGAAGAGTGTTGAGGTCTATCACTATTATTGGTTTATTTTTCATTTAACTTTTCCTTTAAGAATTTGGATGCTATGAAATTTGGTGCACATATTTTCAGTATTAATATCACTTCATTATCTATGGTTCTTTTTACAAGATGTTCCCCTGCTCATCCCTTTTTATTAGGTCTCTTTTTGCTTTTGCATTATCTGAGATGATTGCTACCTGTTCCTTTTTTTTTACTTCAGCTGAAGCTTAATAGGTTCTGTTCTAGCATTTTAACTCTGTGTGTGTCTCTCTGTTTTAAGTGTCTTTCTGGTAAACAGCATGTTGTTGGATTTCAATTTCTCATCTGCTCTGCTTGCTGCTTTTATGTTATGGGTGAGTTCATCTTATTCATATTGATAGGTATAATTACTAACTGGGCATTTCTCTACACCTATTTTCTTCTGTTTATCCTTCTCTCTCTCTTTTTATCCTATCCCTCTTCTAAACACTTTTTTGCTCCTCACCACTGCCTTCCTTTTCTGCCTTCCATTTTATTTTCCATGTTTCTCTTGTCTCTTTCCCCTTCTACTTCCTTCTTGGGTGAGACAATACACACACATACTCCCACGTGTATGTACACACATACATAAATACATATACATACATACATACACACATACATACACATGTATGCACACAATACATATATACATATACATATATATATATATATATATATACATATACATATATATACACACATATATCTCACTCTTCGGACCAATTTAGATGTGTGTTTCAAGCATTGGCACCCTCCCACCCCCCACATTTTCCCTCCATGGTAAATTGTCTTCCTTCTGTTCTCCTCCATTTAAAAAAAAAAAGTCATCCTGAAATAATTAACTCTCTCCTCCAGGTTTTTTTCTAGGTAGAGTTCTTCTAACTGCCCTAATAATGCTAAAGTTTTTAGAAGATTGATGCGTTGTATTCTGATATAGAAATAAAAGTTTAACATCCTTATGCTGACACCCCAACATTTTCCTTGTGGATCTCATATATATCTCATACATATGGACATGAACACATGTATGTGTATGTATATGTAAACACATACATATCTCATTTACACACACAGACACAAACATGTATGAGATCCCCAAGGAAAATGCTGGGGGGATGGTCTTAAGGATATGGTTAAACTTTTGCATTTTATGTAAAAAATTTTACATTTTGTATATATGTATGCATACGTGTGTATGCATGTATGTATAGAAATGCACACATATACATATATTTGTATATACGTATATGATATTTTCCCCAGTGTTTCCTTATTCTTCCTCCTTCTCTCATTGCATTCCTCTTTCTTGACTATGCATTGTTTTACATCATCCCAACATAACAAATTCTCTTCTACTTAATCTTTTTTATGTAGAATCCTTTTATCTGCCCAGTAATGATAGCATTCCTAGAAAACACAAATATCATATTCCCATATAGAAAGGTAAACAGTTTAACCTTATTGAGTCCCTTCTAATTTCTCTATCATGTTTCCCTTGTTATACTTCTCTTGAGTCACATTTGAAATTGAACTTTTTTATTCAATTCTGGTGTTTTCATCAGAAATGCTTGAAAGTTCTCTGATTCCTCAACTATCCATTCCCCTTCCACAAAGGATTATACTCATTTTTACTGGGTAGGTTATTCTTGGTTATAATTTCCTCTCTTTTGCCTCCCAGGATATCATATTCCAAATCTTCTACTCTTTTAGGCTGGTACCAGCTGCATCTTGTGTAATCCAGACTATTACTCAATGATATTTTAGTTGTCTCTTTCTGACTGCTTGTAATGTTCTCTCCTTGACCTGAGAACTCTAGAATTTTGCAATAATATATATTTTTTTTGGAAGGGGGAAGGCAGGACAATTGGGGTTAAGTGACTTGCCAAGTCACATGGCTAGTAAGTGTTAAGTATCTGAGGCCCGCTTTGATCTCAGGTCCTCCTGACTCCAGGGCTGGTGCTCTATTCACTGTGCCACCTACCTGCCCCTACAATAATATTTCTGGGAGTTTTTGTTTTGGTATCTCTTTCAGGTGGTGATTGGTAGATTCTTTCAGCTTTCTGATTGTAGCATTTCAAGTCAGTCTAAATTGTTAATTTTTTGAAATGTGATGTCTGGGCTCTTTTTGGTCATGGCTTCCAGGCAGTTCAATAAAAATTAAATTATCATTCCTCAACCTATTTTCCAGATCTGTCATTTTTCCAGTGAGACATTTTACAATTTCTTCTATTTTTTTATTCTTTTAATTTTAGGGTTTTTTTGAGGTCTTGTGGAATTATTAACTTCCACTTTCCCGATTCTAATTTTAAGTAATTATTTTCTTCAATGAGGTCTTTTCCCATTTGGCTATTTCTGTTTTTTAAAGAAATTATATTCATCAGTTAAATTTAGTACCTTTCTTTCCATTTGACCTATTCTTTTTTTTTTAAGGTATTATTTTCTTCAGTATTTTTATGCCTCTTTTACCAAGCTGTTAATTTACTTTTCATAATTTCCTTTATTTACTTTCATTTCTTTACCTAATTCCCCCCCCCCCCACATCTTTTATTTGATTTTGAAAATCTTTTTCGTGCTCTTCCAGCAGTTCTTATTGGTCTTATTTCCATTTAGCAGTTTATTTTGAGGTTTTGGTAGAAACTGTTTTGATTTCATTGTCTTCTGAGTTTGTAGATTTTCCCTGTCATCACAGTAGCTTTTTATATGCAGGTTATTGCAGTCTATTTTCTTTTTTGTTGTTGTTGCTGCTGTTATTATTTCCTTATTTTTTCCAACCAATTTCTCAATTTCAAACTTTATGTTAATGGGCTCTGTTCTCAGCAAGGCGGGAAAGGGCTCTCTCTTACTTTCAGGCTTTTGCACATTTCTATTTTTGGAGCAAGTTCTCAGGATTTGGAAGTTTTTTTATGCTTCCAAGGTTGTGTGACCTGGGGTAAGATGTGGTCACTGTTCTCTTGATTTACTCTCTTATCCTTACCCTGGAGGGATCTCTTGGGATTGCAATCAGTGTTGTTCCTTAGAATCCCTTCTCCCTTTGGAACAAAAATGGTGCTATTCCTCTGATCCCTTGGACTTCAAAGTGATACTGCCTCTCAGAACTTCTACTCTCATTTGACTGAAACTACTCCTCTCTTAGAACTATAACCCAGAAGTGGGTAGAGGCAATAGAACTGCTAAACAGCACATGGTCTTAAGTCCAGTGCTAGCATTGCAAATAACCTGTAATTTTTTTTTTTTCTGAACAGTTGTTATGTCCCTTTTTTGTCTTTTGGGGAGAGCTCCTAAAGCTGTTGTTGCTTCTGTCTCTACCATGTAGTCCCATCACTAAACTTTTGTTGACTTTGCCACTCTAAAATTCGATTTGAGGCTTTATTTTTAAATTTTTTGGAGGAGAATATTTGGAGACCTCAAGTGGTTGCTGTCCCTACACCACCATCTTGATTATGCCCCTGGAAGTCCTCAAAATCATAACTTAAAAAGAAATGATGACATACATTTGAAACCCTGGATTTTGCAACATTCTTCATCAATGATATCAACTTATTTGTAGTTTATAGCCGAATAGAATTTCATAATACATTCTTATGTACTTTGTTAACTGTTACTCTCTTGCAAAGTTTTCTGAAATGTGAGCTAGAATAGATAGGCTATGAAACTTTTGTGTTGCTGTGTGATAAGTCACCTGCCATTCATTCAAAGACCGGGTATTAAAGATGTTATTCCTCATGAAACTGAAACTTAATATTTCCATTCTGTGACAAAGATTTGTGAAATATCCCTAGTATCTTTATATTCAACTCTTCTTGTTATATCTTTCAACAAATATGCTACATATCTAGCTTGTACAATAAATTTGCAAAATGATAGTGCTATGATTGGGTTTTAATTTTCTGAGTCATTCTGAGTGCTTATTCATGTCGTTTTTGGAACTACTGCAAGTCATTCTGATTGTACATTTGAACACATGCACACACACACACATACCTCACATTTGTGTTAAAAAATTAAGGATTCCAAAAATGTATTATGTTTATTTCAGCAAATAGGTGTCCATTTCAGAAAAGGAGCAGAAGGTAATTGGGATTACTTTGCATTATTATGTTGTGCCTCCACCAGAAAAATCTCATGTTACCTACTATGGATATTTTATTTACACCTCATTTTAGTTTTAAAGATCAAGAAATAGAAAGAGATAATTCGAGTGAATTGACTAGATTTGCAGCTGTATGGAAATAAATTTAGAATTAGACATTAGAAATTCAGATTTCTAAGCTACTTGTAAATCTCATTTAGTTGGATTCTTGATTTCACATTTAAAAGTCTGACTGCCTTTTTCTGCTGAAGCATTTATGGACCTTGAATATGTGACTATTTTGCCACCTCAAAAAAAGTACAACAAACCCGAAAGAGTTTACAGTAAAACAAATTTCTCTTCTCATTACAGTGGGATGCCCCTGCTTTCATGCTGGATCTTTATCTCTGTGGCTTGGATTCAACTTAGCAGCTGCCCTTATTCTGTGTGTTAACTAGAAATCAAGGAGAGCCATGAGGAGATTTGTTTACTGCAAGGTGGCTTTAGCCACTTCCCTAATGTGGGTTCTTGTCGATGTCTTTTTACTCCAGTACTTTAGTGAATGCAACAAATGTGATGACAAGAAAGAGAGGTACCTGCTGCCTGCATTAAGGGGTAAGTATTCTAAATATGATTTTTTTAAAAAATTAGAAAGCAGTGACTACTAATGTAATATCCAATTTCCTGAAATAATGCCAGCTTAGGAAGAAACAGCATTACAAGAAAAACTCAATAATTTAAATTAAGTCACTTCCATATCTTATTGTCACAAACTAACAAAATGCTCCTTTCCAGACCTCACCTTTTTAGGTCTCATTTTCCTAATATGGTAACATAAAGAGATAAAATGAGATAATACCTAAAATCTCTTTGAAATCTAGTTGTTTTTTTTTTTTAAATTTAAAGTTAAGAAAGAATTTCTGAAATGTTTGAATTATATAATCATTTGAAAGACAGATAATTTATAATATGTTCAAGAATATAAAATAACCATATTTTTAGTAGAATAATAAGATGACTTCTGCAAGGGACCTGGTTTAATGACTAAGAGTTATATGAAACAGTATATTCGTTAAAAACAGAAATCGGGTGATTAGCAATAAAGGCACGAGGTTTGTTTAGCACTAAAGATTCTAGCCCTTTCTTTGATGTGTTTTATTAGTGTTTGATATTTCAATAACTGTGACAATGTTTGTGAAATATACTTAATAAGTAGGTTTTCCAGAAGTAGTTAATGATGCTTGGCATTCCACTTGAATAATTTAAACATAATACCTGAAACCATCTGTACATTTTTAATTGGCTTTGAAAACACTCTACTTCATAGATAACATAAGGTTTGCTTTTACAGTTTTGTCCAAAAGGGAAGTAATTATAACTATCCAATAAGTAGCATCATTGTTTTTAAAAATCTTATAAATTATTTATCCTTTTGATAAATTATTTTAATTTCTAAGGTTGTTTACTAATTAAAATGTTCTTCAAATTATACCTGGATTTATATACTTTAGATGTGTGATGATTACCAACATTGTATGGGACATTAACTCCCTTAGATCCTTCAATGGTTCATTGATTCATTGTGCTTGTGTTTGCGTGTATACACACATATGCATACATATACATGTACAGCATATACATACAAACATATACACAACACGTGTGCATATATATGTGTGTGCACATGTATGCATATGCATATGTATATGTATGTATATATGTATCACAAAATTCCAGAATTCTCTCATTGGAAAAAATCTGATTATCAATCTAGTTCAATTCATACTTTTAAAAGAATCCCTAATAATTTTTTATAGCTTCTGCTTTATGATTTCAAATGTATTTTCTTCCCAAGTGTTCTTTGCAATTCTCTAATTGTTAAACCATCATCAAGACTGAATTTGCTTTATTTTTTTTTGTTTTGTTTTGAATTCAGTTACCTAGTACTGTTCTCTGAGATCAAATACAGCAAGTCTAATTCTTCTCCTGTATAACATCCCTCCAAATGCTATATATGTTAACACAGCTATGTTGGGCCTTTAAGTCATCTCTAGGATACACTTCACTAGTTCCTTCAATTCATCCTCATGCAGTATGGACTCATACACTCTATAATCCTTCCTCATGGAGAAGTTCATCAACTTATTAGCATGTTTTAGAAACTGTAGTGCCCAGAAGTATGGTACTCAAAACATGGTCTCACTAGGAGAAAGTATTCAAAGGTTATCCTCAACTTACTCTTAGAAACCCTGTCTCTATTAATGCAATCTAATATGTAATGACTTTTGGATCTACTCATCTACTAGAGATTTCTTCCATTTTTTGTCATTTATATATTTGAAAAGTATGCTATCTGTGCCTTTTTTGAAGTCTCTGGTAAAAATATTAAATCACACAAGGCTAAACACAAGATCTGTGACACTCACCTTAAAACTTCCTGCTAAGTTAACATACTACCCTTTAACACAGTACTTTTTAAATTTTATCTTTCAGCCAGCTCTGAATTCATTTAAATGTACTAGATAACATTTCTCCATCTTATGCAACAATGTTTTACAGGACACTATGAATCCTTTTCAGAAATCTAAGTAAATTAATCCCCAATACTATCCTGATCTATTAACTTAGTTATCCTATGGCAGTGGGAAGGGAGCTGTTCTCATCACCACTGTGGTCTGCCAGATTCAGGATTCCGGGCAGTGATAGAGAAACAACTGAACCCAGGGAAAAATTGGTGGGGGCTTTCTTGGCCACCTCTTTTTTCCTTTGTTTTTTTTTTAAAGAAAAAATCATTTGGTAAATTGTAAGTGAATTTGCATCATGCTTAATCTCCATCCCCTTGTATCACAAATTCATTTTCTTTTCTTTTCTTTTCTTTTTTAAAAATTTAATAAGATGTCAAGGTCCAGAGTTTTGTCTTCATTTCCTGTTCTAGAGTTCTGTTGAATGCTTAGAACTTCTACCTTGACAGACTAAGTCAAATGTCATGTGATTAAATTCACAGGTCCGGTCAGTTTCTATCATTTCCCTCAATAACCAGCAACCCAATTAGTCTTTACTAATGTCTTCACAATACAATGATGCTGTATAACATTAATATTTAGTGCCTCTTGAAGGCTCCAGGATTCCTTTCCAGTTTGCATGAATTGCATTACACTTGCATGCTTGACAGTGCTGTGTCATCTTTTTAGTAGAGGTTGTTATCCCCAACAAATTATAAGTAACAAAAGCTTGGGTGTTGGATCTCTACCTCAACCCCAGACCTAAGGCACAAGACATCCTGGTGGCCTGAGGTATATAGCACAGTCTTTACAAAATCCCAGGCATCTCCTGATAAGTGAAAAGGAGAACTAGCTTTGAATAAGAGTGATCTAGAGACCCAGCCATGGGAATGGGGAGGTTGCCTCCTCTGCTGGTTCTGCACACTCAACATCCTGTCAGCCATGAGCCTGTTTACTGGCTTCCTTTTCCCCTTTCTCTAGAAGTAAAAATACTGTATTTTCCAACTTTGTTCATAGAGCAAGGTTTATTTAGTCTGTGATGTCAGTCTGTACTTTTCCCCTGATATTTTAGGAATTCATGAAATGTATATGTTGTATTTATATAGTTTCTTTTATGTACATAGTCATAAAAACTGGTCATAATGTCCATGGGAATAAAATTTTGTAGTTCAAAGACAAAAAAAAATAGTAACCCTATCAAAAACATAAATAAGTTTAGTGTGTAATGACCTGTTCTTGACAGTGCCATACTGGCTCTTAGCAGTTACCAATTGCTGTTCTGGGTGTTCAGTCACTATATTTTTAGTTATCTCTTCTAGAATTTTTCTATGAATTGAAGGTGGTCTTACTGGTCTCTAGTTTGCAATGTCTTCCTCTTCTTGAAAATCAGATTTTCTCTTCTCTAGTCCTGTTATATGTTGTCCGTTCTCCAAGAGCTTTCTTGTATGACTGAGAACAGTTTATTGGTTCCATTCATTGAAGAACCCAAGGGTATATACTTTCATGCTAAGTGACTTCAGTGCCAATGCAGGCCTAGAAGAAAATATTGAAAAACATATTTGAAAATAAGACTCAGGAGGAAAAAATGAGAATGGCCAAAAGATTGAGGAAGATACAAGCTTCATTCTTATAGGTTATGAATACTTTTATTGGGGAAAAATAACTACAAGAGACTGGACTTTGTGAGCACCAAATAACATAATAAATAATGAAATTGTTATTATAAAATAAAAAAAAGTTTGAATTCTAATGTGAGGATCATTCCTCAATCAGTTGTTTGTGTCAGACAAGCATCTTGTTAAAAAGATCTAAATAGCAAACCAGAAGAAAGAATAAAAATGAAGGAAAAAAAGAAAGTGTACAATTCAAACAACTCCAACCTGAATGATTTAAATTGATGACATTGAAAAATGTGTAAATTGCTTTTTTAAAAAGTTCATCTTCATATGCTAAATTTTTGAATATTCATTTCCACATTAAACTGCAATGCTGTGCATGCTCACTTTCTCATAAGGGTAGAACCAATATGAACAAGAAAACTCAGTAATTGTAGTTCTTGAATAGCTTACAGAATTGAAAAGTTACTTAAAAGGAAGAAATGGTGGAGCCAAGACTCATTTAGCTGGCATATAAGCATTTTTATGCCTTTTTCCTAAGATTATTTAGAGAGGGGAACTTTATGAATCTATCAGCTTTTGATAAATGAATATGTGGATTGATTTGCTGATCTGTGTGTAATGTTTTAGAATAAATCAGCCCTCTCTGCATTTTGGTGGGAATCAGTTGAGCCATTCACTTGGCTGAAAGTGGAAATACTTTGTGATAGAGCTCATCTGTTTGGAATAATCACTTTGTCACTTATTGAACTGAGCCATTTAGCTCAGTCACCAAAAATACCAGAGCCCAACTCAGCAGGAATATGACAGGATTTTCTACAAGGGCAAGAAAACCAATGTCACTTCATTGAATTGAGTCCTCAATTTTCTGTCTTAAATCTTAACCTATAACTAAATGTTTCCCATTGTTTAATTTTCAAGCTCAAATAATGAATCTTTTTACCCTGCATTTGTGTTTAGTAAACTTTCATTAGAAACAACTTGTTTAAAAAGGAAACAGCTTTGCTTGTTTGAATAAATAAAAAGTACACCTTTAGGATTATATTTTCATTTTCCATATTTCTATTTTATTTACTATACTTCCTCCTAGTATAATATTACAATGTGGTTCATAGCTGACATATGTGCATAAGCAGCATAGTATGCATGTATGCATGTGTGTATGTGTGTATATGTATGTATGAGCATGGAAATGAGAATTAAGAGACCAGGTGTCTGCCGGTATTAGGACAGTGTCTGGCATATAGTAGGTACCTAATGATTTTTGATTAACTGCCTATTGCCTACTCTTTTGTGGACTAGCCCAGGGATGGGGAACTTGTAGCCTTGAGGTCACATCTGGATTCAGTCTAAGGGCTGCACTTAAGTATCTAGAAGGCCTCATGTGGCTTCAAGGATGCAGGTTTCCCATCCCTGTGTTAGAACTTAACACCTCAGTTTCTTCAGTGGTAAAATGAACATGTGTAAGATTGGTAAGGCCTTTTCATTCTCAAAAAATAAGGTCAGAAGATGCATGTTGATCTATAGTGGGATAAGGAGTGTGAGTGAGGGAAGAGGGGATGGGATGAGCATTATTAAATGTGTACTATACTATGTACCAGGAATTGTGCTAAGCTATTTGCAAATATTGTCTCATTTGATCCTAGCAACAAGCCTGTGAGGTAGGTGTATCTGCACTTTCAGTCTGAAAGAGAAGGCAATTCAGTCTTCTATAACTTCTCAGCTGTCAGAGATAATTCTTTCCTGAGAACTTTCTCATGCTTTTTTAAGGTCACCTGGAATGTGAATCCTTCAAGCAGTCATTAGATAGATGACATAGTATAATTCTCTCAAGTTACCTGTTAAAGAAATTTGAAGGGGCAAAACTTTTACAAAAGTGTAAATGGACCACTAACACCAGTCAGCATTTCACACCCTTAACAAGCTGTGAATATAACCTCTCATAGTCTGAAAGGGTCAAAACCTTAACACTTCCTTGTTTCTGTCACCTGTCTTTTACATCCTACTATTTTATCAAAGGAATTGGGGAGTAGTCAGTATATCAGTATCGGAGAGTTCACTGATAAACACAAAGCCCCCAGTACTCCCATTACATGTAAAATAAGAATGTTGGACTAGATTATGACTAAGTTCCCTTTCAGTTTAAAATACTATGATAATTGTTGTGTTCTGGACCTGTTTCAGGTTGATCTGGTGGTTTAGGTGCTAGACTGGAAGTAATGAGACTATAGACCATCTCACATTTAACCAAAAGAAGTTTACTTAGCCATAGGATGGAAAAAATAATCACAAGGATTTATCATTGACTTAGTTAGGCATGGTTTCCCTGCCTTTGCCGTGGCCATGATGGTGTTGCGGTAAGTGTTCTGGCCTTTGTACTTGGATTAATATAGCTAGAAGTGATTCAAGCCTTAGTCCTCTGGACCAATAAAATGGTGAAGACAATGTAAATACATATTAAGGAAAAACTAGCCTGGTTCACATCATATTGATACAGATTTACTTGTTCCTATTTTGATTGCTGTAACCCATTTTTTTTTGCCTCTATTCTCTCTCTCTCACTCTTTTCCCCCTCCCCCCCCCCTCTCTCAGATACTTGATCATTTTACCTTTGAGGGTCAGTAAAGAAGTAAGACATTTACTTAATAGGTATAGGAATGGACACTGGCATGAAGCTATTGAGATCTAGAGCTGAATAGAGGATTGTGTTGGAAGATGCAAAATCCATACAGAAAAGATATCTCATAGTTCTTAACTACCTTGCATATTAGGGAGACATTCAATAAATGATTTTTAAAAAATACTGCATTTGATTATTGGAGAGAGAGCAGCTATATTTGGTTTTAAATAAGTCTGAAAAAGGATAAATCAAAAATAAATTTAGATGAATTATGAGGTTCGATGTCTAACAAGGGTTTTGTAACATTTTATTGAACTTTTAATCATGCCTTAGCTCCTGTAGGTAAGATAGACCAGATACATGATGACATATGAATGATATTGTAATTACTCTGAGCTGATTATAGTGGTTTCTAGCATATACAGATGATAATTTTATCTGTACTAAAATAAGACATAATACATAAAATATAGTGTACTTTAGTTTCAGGACACATAGATTTCCTAGATAATATATCCCTAAGGGACAAAATGTGAATTGCTATTCTGTAATCCTTGCAAATAATTTTGCAGAAGTTATTATTAGGCCTACATGAGTTTGTTTTGATCTTGGAAATTTGCATGGAGTCTGCTTCTATTTTCCAAGTTTCTGACTGTTCCTTCAGGCCATTTCTATCTCAATTTCTCATTGGCTAAATAAAAAAGATCATGATATTTGTATATAAGTAATACATTTATTGTTCCCAGTAAACACATATGATTTTGAAAACTATATAAGTAAAGGAAGGAGAAATGACATGTAGATAGTATGTGTCATTTCCTTTTTAGGCCACTGGCTGAATCTATTGGGCAAGAATTTTAAAGAACTGTTTCTTCTCTTTTAATAAATATTATATATGAGTCTTCCTGCCTCAGGTCTATCCCTACTAGAATTCATCCTCCATTCAGCCACCTAAGTGATTTTTCTAGAACTTCCTCTACTCAAATTCCAGGGCTTTCTTTAATCTCCAGGTTCAAATACAAAACTCTGTTTGGCATTTAAGGTCCTTTATACCTAGCTTCCTCCCATTCTTCCTGTCTTCTTACACCTTTCTTCCCAAACTATATTCTTCAATCCAGTGACAGTGGCCTCCTGGCTCTTGCAGAAACAAGACCCTCCATCTCTTGGCTCTGGGAATTTTCTCTGTCTCCTCCCCATTCCAGGAATGTGCATCCTCTTCAAATCTGACTACTGATATATGTACCTAATTTCTTTTAAATCCTAACTTAACTCCCACATTCTACATTAAGCCTTTCCTAACTCCTCTTAATTCTAATGCCTTCCTTCCATTAATCATGTCCTATTCTGTATTTATTTTGCTTTGTATATATTTGTTGGCATCCTGTCTCCTCCATTAAATTGTGAACTCTTTGAAGGCAAGGATTATCTTTTGCCCCTTTTTGTATCCCCAGGGCATAGCATAGTACATGGCCCTTATTAGACATGTAATGTTTATTGAATTGTCGATTGACTGACAAATTATGCACCAATATTACCAAAAGGTCTGATGATTTTGATTTCATAGCCTCTAAAGAAAAAAAAAACCTTTTTGCAAGCTTATGAAGTTTTTTTAAGTGATATTTCCTTTTCAGATATTTTAAATTAAATATTTTCATTTTATTTTGTGTGAAGTAAATTTTGAAAAGGGATA
>CM053582.1:318313707-318337910 GCA_028627135.1 Pseudochirops cupreus | reverse complement strand
TCTTTGAATATCAAAATCTTCAGAAATTCAAAAAAGTGTCATCTACTTTATTTCATATACATTTCCATGCATAAACTAAAATCTGGTATTGCTATACTGTTGTATTTTAATATGAATTAGGTAAAAATTTAAAGGATATAATGAATCTATTAATTAAAATAATTTTAATTACATCCTAGCTAAATTGCTCTTAGAGGTCATTAAATATTTAGTCTCATCATTAATTAGGAGTAACAAAGCATCCCTGTAGGTTTGTTGAATCAGCTTAATTCTTCTTTGAAAGGAAGACAAAAAGAAGGAAAGAAAGGAGGAAATAAAGCAAGGAAAGAAGGGAAGGAGGAAGGCAGAGAATAATCACATAAATTCTTTACTTATGTAAGTCTTGTGTCATAGATGTTTACAGAATGAAAGATGAGTTATTTTATGTAATTGTCACATTTTTCTTGACTAGAGCACCCACCTGACAACCTAGGAACATCTTCCTACATGGCAGTACAGCATGCTTATATTCCCTCCTCTAGGAGTGGGAAAGGAACAGGGCATTCATTCACTTATTGGATGTAGGAATACTGGTCTGAAACGGAAGGCTGAAAGCTAAATTGAGGCTGTTGGATAGAGTCCTGGAATTTGGACTAAGGAAGACATGAGTTCAAATCCTACCTCAGCCCCTGGCTGTGCAGCTCTGGGCAGATACTGTAACCTCTCTCAGATTCAGTTTCCTTATCTGTAAAATGGGGACAACAGTAGCATCTCACTTATAGGATTATTGTGACGATCAAATGAGATAACATGTACAGTGTTTTGAAAACCTGAAAGTGCTATATAAGTGCTTGCTATTGTTATATATTGTCATCATCCCTCTACTTGCAAGCAAAGTGGTCCCAAGTAGAAAACTGAATCAATCATATAGTAACAAACAGTCCATGACAGAACCTAAAATGTTAAAGGTAGAAGGGACCTTTAAGATCCAGCCACTTTGTTTGCATATGGTAAAATTTAGGCTCAAACAAATGAAGTGGTTTTCCCTTTCACCCTATTAGTAATAGATCTGGGAATAGAACTCAAGTCTCCTTATTCCTACTACTGTGCTTCTTTCTCTACACTGTAATGAAATTCCTTGCTCTCAGTTACCCAATGCCCTACAATGCTTGTGTTGTTTATAATCCATATATAAAGTTTTTTCCCCTCTAGTGGAGTGTTCAAATACCTTTCAGATCTCCCCTCTTTTATCCCAGTGTACCCATCCCCATTGCATACCTTTCTCTTAGTATGACTTTTGTCATGTGGTGAACTTACCATTCTGTGAATAAGCAGATTGCTTGCTCTTTCTCTACTGGAAGAGTATTTATCATTTTTTAATTTTTTTTTTTTACTATAGAGACTGTAGTCTTTTAATCAGTCAATTGGTTGCTAAGTATATATGAAATGTTTACTATGTGCATGGCACTGTGAGCCCTAGGGATACTAAGAGAGACAAAACAATAACTCTTGCCTCCAGGATCCCATATAATAATAGTGGAGACAATAGGCAAAAAATTATGTACATATATAGGACATACAGGATAAATGGGAGGTAATCTCAGAGGAAAGGCTACTGTAGCATGGGGGACAGGGTTGCGATGGAGTGGGAAGGAGCAGGAGAGGGGACCAGATCAAGAAAGGCCTCTTCAGAGCTAGGATTTGAGCTGAGTATTGGAGGAAGTTGGGAAATCCAGGAGGTTGTGATTAGAAGGGAGAATATTATAAATATGGGGGATATCCAGTGAAAAGTCAGGGACTCAGAATATGGACTGTCATGTGTGGAAAAACTGCAAGAAGCCTACTGGATCATAGAGCACAGAGAAAAGCACAAAGTGTGAGAAGATTAGAAATATAGGAAGAGACCAGGTTGTGAGAGGATATAAAAGATAAATAGAAAACTTTATATTTTATCTTAAAGGTAATAGGTATCACAGGAGCTTATTGAGTAGAGGAGTAGCAGTATCAGATAGATAGATATCAGATAGATAGCAGATATCAGATAGACAGGAGGTTGCACTGGAGTGGGGAGAGACATTGAGTTAGGGAGAATAATCAAAAGACCACTGCAATATCTAATAGACCTGAGTCACAATGACAGCTATGTGAATGGAAAGAAAGGAACATGAATGAGAGATTTTATAAAAATCTGGAAGGACAAGACTTGGCAAGAGAATAAATATAGGTGGCAAATGTGACTGAAGAGACAGAGATGATACCAAGAATTCAAGCCACATTACTAGGATGTTAATATTGTTCTCAACAGTAATGGGAAAACTGTGAAGAGGGCATGGTTTGGAAGCAAAGATAATGGAGTTCTGTTTTGACCATATTGAGTTTGAGATGCCTACCGAACATCAAGTTCCAGATTTCCACTAGGCAATAGATGTGAGGCTGGAGGCCAAGAAGTTTAGAGCTAGATAGATTTGATAAAAATTTGTGTAGAGATGATTAATTGAAACCAAGAAATCACCAAGTTACATAAATAGAGGGAGAAGAGAAGAGGGTCCTGGGGACAATCATGGGGGTTATACCAAGATTTAGTCAATATAACTTGGAAGAAGATCCAGCAAAGTAGATTGGGGAGGTATTAAACATGTAGGAGGAAAAGTAGGATATAGAAGTATATGAAAACCTAGGGAGCAGAGAGTATGCAAGAGAGGAGAAGAAAATGATCAGTAGTGAGAAAGGCCACAGAAAGATCCAAAGTATGTGGACTGAGAAAAGGCCAGTAGTTTGTGATTAAGAAATCATTGTTAACTTGTCCAGAGCAGTTTTAGTTGAATGATAAGGTTAGAGAAAACAGCAAAGAGTTTAGGAGTCACTGAGTGGATAGGGAATAGAAATACCTATCACAGAAAGCTTTTTAAAGTAGTAGAAAAGGTTAAATCAGAATTTTTTTTTTGCTTTTTGGAGGAGGGAGGGCAGGGCAGTTGGGGTTAAGTGACTTGCCCAAGGACACATAGCTAGTAAGTGTTAAGTGTCTGAAGTCAGATTTGAAATGACTGGTTCTCCTGACTCCAGGACCAGTGCTCTATTCACTGTACCACCTAGCTGCCCCAGATTATTTACTATAATAATAATTATGACAATAGGAAAATAGGGATAGGGACTGAACCAGGGGAGAAAATAGTATTATCCCCATTTTTCAGATGAGAAAACTGAGGCTGAAGGCTGTTGTTCATAGTCATTCAGCTACCAAGTGTAGGAACAGGATATTGATATCTGAAACCCAGGAACTTTGTTGGTCCTACTAAATGTTAAAGGTCTTCCAGCAGATTTCATAGTTCTAGAGAATGATCAGATGGTCACTGTATCAGGTAACTTTTTATTGAGAATTATCCCCTCTCTTTAGATTCAAGTATAGAGAGAGACTTTATAGTTTTGTTGTGTTCTACTTACAAAGTGATAGCCATGGGCTTTATCATAGTCAGTCACTTTCATTTTACTTGTTGATAGATAAATAGAAATATTTCCTCAACCCTGGTGACCTTCGTGCCTCCTGGCATTAGATTGGGGTGTCTTTTCACAAAGGAACTAATTTCTTACGGATTAAGTCATATACAATTTCTAGTGATAAATAGTAAAGCCACTATCTCAATTCCAGATGAAATTGTGATTTTAGAAGCTCCAAAACTACACATTTTCCTGTGACCTGTATGTAAAATTTCCAAGTCAACTTAAGGGGAGGGACAATCAGTTTAATTTATTTGATTTCATTTCAATTCAATTCAATAAGCTTTAAAAAAAAACAACTATCTGCCACTGTTGGGTGTTGGGAAATAAGATAACAAAAATGAAATTTTCCATCTTTAAGAAGTTTTTCATTCCTATCATAGGTAAACATGTAGATAAATGCATATCAAATATAAAGTAATTCTGAAATTATTTTTATGGGAAGGACAGAATACCAGTTGCTAGCCCCTGCGTGAACTGCTGTGAAGCACCTGAGGAATTTGTAAAGGAAAGAAATGGATACATGCACTGATAAGACTTGCTAGTCCATGGATATTGGAAGAGTGGAGAAGATTGAAGATTTAAGGATGAACCTGGGTCACCAAAAGCTCACGCTGCCATAGCAGCTCAAATTAATGAAAGCGAAATGTGTTAATGTTAAGTATGCTGAGATAATTTCAGAGTACATATAGAATAAAAAAGGAATACAATAATTAAGGCCACATGTATTATTCCAGCCTCCTGTTGTGCAAAAGACCTGAGACCTTGATATCACTGAAATTGTGACTGAGGGGAGTGTGATAGGTCACCATGAAGAGGTGTGAGAGAAAGATCACCACCATCAGTATACCTTTACAGGAGCCAGTGTCAATTTGGTCTGAAGGCCAATGTGGCTAAAATAACCAAAAAGACCAAGTGTTAATAGGATTATTTTTGTCATCTAGGAATAGTTTAAATTTAGTATATTATTACTTACATGCCTTAGTGGCCTGAAGAATGTTGATGTATCTCCTTAAGTAATAAATTTATACCTAGGGGAAGAACTCACTCTGGGAACCTGGTCTTTGATGGAATTTTAGACTTCTTTCTGGCATACAATTAACTATGATTAGATGAATATAAATTAACAGGATGGCAGTGCTGTCACCGAGGAGAGATTTCAATGGAAAAACCATGTCAGGTGGGCAGATGAAGGAACTGAGTGAAGTCATAAATAATGGGCAAAGTAGAAGAGGTCATGGAAGGTAGCTTGGAATAAGATATAAAAGCAATATAGGTGGTACATTTTATTCATCAGCAGCAGAATGTTGGGGTGGGAGAAGGAGATGAGAAAAGATATGCAAAGAAGAGCAGAGTGCTGAAAAGCTTTCAAGATAATGAAAACGTTCTTTCTTAACAAGGAAACCTACAGACAGCAAGTGGAAAAGTTAGTACAAAGGGAACCACAGCTAGAGGGAAGGACTAAAAGAAGTCTTGATAATAAAGGTACAATTTTAGAACCTGAAGATACAAGGAAAACATTAGAATTGAAAGAAGAAAGTGATTTTAAAACAAATTAAGACTTTATTTGAGAAGGTAAAGACAAAGGTTTATATCTTAGAGATTAGGTGAGTAAAATATTGATGCAACTATTTCAGTGCAGACTACTACAGTTACACTAATATTTTACACCAATCATAGCTGAAATAGTTCGGGGGTATTTTACATTTAGATTTCATTTTATACAATTTGTATTCCTCTGTGTCTATGTATATGACATAAAAATCTCATGGAGTAAAGTGGTGACATCTAGATGTTTCCAAACCTGAATGTTTGGAATTTAGTAAGTGGCTATATGCATATTTTCTTTTCCTCTGGGGTATTTTGGTGCCCTCTAAATTTTAGTTATTCCATTTACTGGAAACTTATGGAAACACTACAGAACAAATTGAACACTGATATGAGTATCTGATTCTAGCTATACATCTGAAGAAGACCAGGCTATACTAATGTGATATATTGTGAGAATTCATTGTTATAAAGTAAAAGGATATAGGGTATGGATACATACTTGCAATTAGTTTGATACCTTGTTATCTGTTCCTTACTTTCTGTGACTCCATCTTGAGCTTCCTGGGAGCGAGGGTGGAGAGAGGAATTGGACAGAAACAGACTACCCTATACTTGGTACTCAAGAAACCTGGATTACTAGGTGATGTTGGTTGAGTGGTAACCTTTACAACAAAATGATGCATTTGGGGAAGAAGAGAAAGTTGAAACCAACCACTCCCACACTCCTAAGGCATCTTTTTAGAACTAGAAGGGACCTTACTGATGATCTGGTACTAAGTGATTTTACAGAGGAGAAAACACATGCCCAGAGAGAGAAAGTATTTTGTCTAAAATCACAAAGAAAAATTCATTCAGCTTTTATTGGAATTGGGACCAAATTGACTTGTGCATTGGTAAACTCATATACTTGTAAATTTATATACATATAATATATCTTGTAAACTTATATACTATTAGAAGGAGAAGGAATAATCTAGAATTATTGTCACAGTAGGGATTAAAATTTAATCATTCTGATTCCCAGCATTGTTGAAATGTAGCCTGTCCCTGGTATGGGAATACTGGACCCTTATTTTATAACGCAAGACAGAGTCAACAGGTAGATTTCTAGGCACACCCTAACACTAAACTCAACTCACAGTTCTGAGGGGAGGGGGAATTGAAAACACTGAGAGAATCTGAGGCATTCCCTGCCTTGCCCTAACTAAAGTGTCTCTTAATATCTCTCAAAAATTCATGGACTTTTTGAAACATAATCTTCCTCTCTCTGCTCAAAGGACTTCCCTGGAAGTGCCCCCACTATTTTCACATGGCAGCTTCTTTTAACTGTAAAATTAAGAAGGGTTTTCCTTGGAGGTAGCCTGGATTTGAACTTGTATCCTCTGAATCCAAATTCAGTATTTCCTCTTCTATCATGTCATTGCATTCATATTCTTTAGAAAGATCAGTTGTTGATTTACAGTACCTACTTTAAATATGTGATTATCAGCAGCTCTTGAAACTAATAGATTCCCATATTTGAGGAAAACACAGACATAGATCTCTTCTAAAACTCTCTGCCAAAAAATAAAACATAAATAATACTGGGCTAGAAAAAGATCAGGTTTCAAACCCCAGCTCTATAGTGATCCTGACGAAGTCACTCCCCTGACCTTATTTTCCTTCCCTGTAAAAATGAACACTGTGCTAAATGACTCTGAAAGTTCCAGCTCTAGATAGGAGACATATTCTTTTTGTTTCTTTGTTTTTTAATTTTCTTTTGTTTTTTAAAATTTATTTTGTTAAATATTTGCCAATTCTATAGAAAAAAATTATTATTTTCACCTTTTTGTGTTCCAAATTCTTTCCTTCCCTCCTGGCCCTCTCTCCTTGAGAAGGCAAGCAATTTATTTTCTATTATGCATATGAGGTCATCCATAACATATTTCCATACTACCAGTGTTTGAGCTACTTGATTAATCCTTCAAACCCAAATCAAACTGGCTTTCCTTGAATGGTTTATTGTAGCCCCCAACCCAAGCTTCTCTGGCTCATTGTTTAGGTTCGATGACTTAGAATGAGTATAAGTAGTAATTGTTTTCTAGTTAGGCTAGAAACTCTAAGGATCTTCCACTCCCAAAATGATAAACTGAGTCATCTTTGTCTCATTCCTAACCTAGCCCTTGGGCACTGAATGGACATTGCCTCAGACAAAATGAGACCTGGGAAAGACCTAGTTTAGAAAGGCTAAGTTCATCGACCGCATCCTGGGCCATTGCTAGTCATATTGACTTTTTTGTATTGCTACTGGTTATC
This sequence comes from Pseudochirops cupreus, assembly GCA_028627135.1. Taxonomy (NCBI): domain Eukaryota; kingdom Metazoa; phylum Chordata; class Mammalia; order Diprotodontia; family Pseudocheiridae; genus Pseudochirops; species Pseudochirops cupreus. The sequence goes on along the minus strand of CM053582.1, from coordinate 318,330,590 downwards.
TATGACTGTGGAGGAGAGAGTGAGGCTGATGACTTTGTGCATCTCTACCTCACTTAAATCTAATTCATGTGAAAGCCATTTGTTATGCTATTGGTCCTATTCTAGAAGGAAGAATGAACAATAACAACATTGGTCATGTCACAAAAGAAAACAGAAACACAATAAAATAATAAAAATGAAAAAGTTTTAAAAAAGCATTCCTTCAGTCTGCATTCAAAGTTCATCAGTTCTCTCTCCAAAGGTAGATAATATTTTTCATCATGTGTGCCCTTTGAAACTGTCTTGGATCATTGTCTTGATCAGAGGAGTTTCACAGTTGATCATCATTATAATATGACTATTACTCTGCATATTGTTCTCCTGGTTTCTGCCCATTTCACTTTGCATGAATTCATGTAGGTCTTCCCAGGCTGTTTTGAAAAACATCCCCATTGTCATTTCTTATAACAAAATAGTATTCCATAACAGTCATATACCAGAATTTGTTCAGCCATTCCCCAGTTGATGGACATCCCCTCACTTTCAAATTTTTGTCACCACCAAAAGATTTTAGGAGATATAGTCTTAACCAAACAAGTGATAGAAGCAATTACAAAAGATAAAATAGACATCTTGTATTACTTGAAACTAAAAAGTTTCTGTACAAAAAGAATTAATGAATCTAGTAAAAGAAAGGAAGTGGTCAAATGGAAAAAAAAAACTTTGTATAAAACTTTTCTCATAAGGGTTTGGTATCCTAGACATGTAAAAACATTATATATATATATATGTATGTATATATGTATATATATATATGTTTATGTGTGTATCTGTATACATACATATTTATATAAGTATGTGTATATGTGGTGCATGGTGCTATAGATAGAACACCATGCCTGGAGTCAGGAAGATCTTAGTTCACATATGGCCTTAGACATTTACTACTTGTTTGAACCTAGGCAAGTCACTTAACTGTGTCTGCCTCAGTTTCCTCATCTGTAAAAAGAGGTAGAGAAGGAAATAGCAAACTACTTCAGTATCTTTACCAATAAAAGCATAAGTGGGAGAACAAGGAGTCAAACAGGACTGAAACAACTGAACAACAACAAATACACAAACACACACATATATATATATATACATATATATATATAATTTGTGTGTGTATATGTGTGTAGGTGTATGTTTATAGATATAGATAGATAGATAGCAATTTTCTCTAGTAAAAAAATGGTCAAAAGACATTAATAAACAATTTGAAATACTTCAAATAGCTAATAATAAGAAATGCAAATGAAAACAAGCCTGAGGTTCCATCTTACCCCGTGCAAACGTGCAAAAATGATGCAGTAAGAAGTAAGCAATCAGCATTGAAAGAGTTGTGGAAGCATAGGCACATCAACACGTTTGTAGTGGGTCTGTGAAATGGTATAAGCATTTTGAAAAGCAATGTGGAATGATGTAAATAAAGTGACTAAAATATTCATAACTTCTGAACCAGAAATTCCGTTTTTGGGCTTGTACTCCAAAGAAGTGATCAATAAGAAGAAAGTCCCCATATACATCAAAACATTTATAGCAGCATTTTTTTTTTTTGGTAATAGGTAAGATTTAGAAAAAAAAATATCCATCATTTAGGAAAAGACTAAACAAATTGTGATACAAGAAGAAAGTAATGGAGAATTACTGTGCTGTAAGTGATGTGTGATCAGTGCAAAAACGCATGGAAAGATCTGTGTGAATTGACAGAGAGTGAATTTAGCAGAGCCAAGAAAACAACATGTATAGTAACTACAACAATGTAAGATCAAAAAAAGTACAAGATAAATGTAATAAAATTATAAAGATCAAGCAGGACTCAAATGAAGAAATATGAGAAAATGCCCCCCTTTTAACGTTCTCCTTCATTGTATTGATCAGTTGTACTGTTTTATTTTCTCTAAAATAATAATATTTGTCATACCAGAAGGCTCTGTGAGGGAAGATGGGGAGGGACACTTGGGATACTATTGTGACATAAGAAATAGAAAATATTAATAAAATGTTTTTTAAAGATGCTATTAGTTCATCTTCACTTCTTGCTATGGGTAATTGATCTGGGAAACAACCATGTCACATGCATCAATTATTGGAGTGTAATTTGATAGTTTAACCTGTACTTGCTTTCCACTCTCACCCATATCCACCTACTTTGAACCTAACTCTTAGGATCTCTTTTATTTTTCAGTCTTGCAATCATAGTTGTCTTAAGAAGGGAGGGGATTTCAATGAAATATTCAATTTGGAAGACCTGGATTTGAGTCCTAAAAGACTGTGGAGGAACAAATAGCATGATATCTGAGAATTATCGTCCATGCTCTTGGAACGTTAGGCTCTGGATACGAACAGTATTTAAAAACAAGTGCAATAAATCACAAGACAAATCCTTGGTGTGTGTGGGGGAACAAAAGAAAGATTTGTTATTACTAAGTGTATCTTAAAGTTTTCTGCCCTTCTCCCTCCATCTGCATTTAGGAAGTAATCATGCCGCCTCCTTCTAAAAATTAAATGCTGCTATTTCTACTCTTGTTTTTATATTAATTTCTTCAAACTGTTTCTCCCTCACACCTCTTGGAATTCAGACCTCTAGAAAATTTGAGAACCCAAAGAGGGTAAAATTACAAGTGAAAAGAAAAGCTTCCTAGGAAAAGGGAGGTATCCGTAAGAAGGGATGGTGTAAGTTTGGTACTCTCTCCTTTTTTCTTCCTTCTTTATAAACCACTTGTGCGAAGGGAAAGGGGAGACTTTCAGCTTCTCTGTGATCTCCATACAGTCTAGTTTCCTAGGAAACTCTGGGCTTGCTATTCCAATTCTAGGTCTGGTCAGAGCTTGATATTTTTTTTTCCTCTGAGAATCCTCTACAGACAATACAGATGTTCTTTTCTTCCTCCCCTCTAGTCATTTAGTTACCTAGTTCCACCTACCCAACTCCTAGCCCCACGTAGCTGCTATGATGGCAAGACAAATGTTCTTTTAACTGCCTCTCCCTGGGATAAATTTTCCTGCCCTTTAGCAATTCCCGACCCTCTCTAGTTTTGGGCTCTGGAATTTCACTAGGAATCTCTCCTCCCAAAAGGATGAAAAGGAGGAGAGGCAAAAACGAATCTATAGAAAGTGTTGTAAAAATATGCAGCTAAACCAGGTCATCTTGAGAGCATTTATAGATAAAATGGGAAGTACCAGCAACAAATAAACGTGAAGTGGAACAGATGTGTCAGCATTTCTATAGCCATCTATCCTCATAGTCTAGGAAAGTGGGAATGACCACATTTGCACTCTGATGCATCTATACCCAGTGTGCTCTGTGAGGAAGGTGAAATAATATTAAGAAGATGAAGACAGGAAGCACAACAGACAAAAGCTAACCAAATATATACAAATGAAATTCATGGGGATGACATCACAATTTTAAATGCCTCAGGGATTGATTTTCAAGGTTTCTCAAGCAGAAAAGTTTACAAAGGAACAGAAAAGATCCCAGGCCATAGGTAGTATTAACAAAACAATATAGCCATAAAGACATTGGAAACTACTAACTTTTCATGCCTACTTTCTCCTCTCAATAAAATAGCTAGGAAAAATGTCAATGATTACTTATCTATATTTTGAGTTTATCCTTAAATATATGAAAAGGGAACAGTAAAGTTTGTAGAGATAATTTGTTTATCTTCAGTTACATAGCTAACATGGGTGTAGAGTGTGTAATATTTCATTGTGCTTATTATTTGTGTGTTTAAAAAAAAAAGCATAATTCTGAGCAAAACACATCCTTGAATGTCCTGCCAAAGAGGAGTATATTTTTATATGCAGAGTGTCCCAAAAATCTTAAAGCAATCTTAATTTTAATAATAATTTTAATTTTAATAGCTAGATTTTGTCCCAAAAATCTTAATGTAGTTTTTAGCTCAAATAGGTATTAAAATTTAAAACTCTAAAGATTTTTGAGATGTTCTGAATTTATACTATATGTTTAAAGATTATCTAAGAATTTTTTTTTTATTACAACCATTGAAATGATTTGGTTCAATGATCCTTTGATTAGCTATATCACCTGAAGCATAAAATCAGTGATCACCAGTGCAACAAATGATTATACTCCCTTTCCAGTGCTTTTGCTCTGCCTATTCTCCTTGCCGGGAATGGTTTATTCCTTCACCTCTTCTTCTTATTCTGTTTAGTCCCCTCCCCCCCCCCGCCCAAACTATTTAGATCCCACCATCTGCACCATCTCCTAGTCCTCTTATCTTCCATCAAACTTGCACATATCTTATTAGTGATTTCTATATTGTTTCCCTTATCAGAATATGAACTCATTGGAGGAAGGCACTGTTTTCGGCTTTCTTTCTATCCCTACCACTTAGCACATTGTTGTTGTTTTTCAGGCTTTTCAGTTGTGTCTGACTCTTAGTGACCCCATTTGAGGTTTTCATGGCAAAGATCCTGGAGAAGTTTGCCATTTCCTTCTCTAGCTCATTTTACAAAAGAAAAAAATTGAGGCAAACAGGATTAAATGACTTGCCCAGGGTCACACAGATAGTAAGAATCTGAGACCAGATTTGAACTCAGGTCTTCCAGGTGTTCCAGGCAACTCTACTGCTCTACCCAACTGCCTATATTTAGCACATATGAGGTACTGAGTCAGTACTTTCTTACTTAAAAATACTAGGCTGTGTAAAGTCCAAGTTGGAAAAGTAGCTATCCAGAAGTCAAACATGTTACAGTTTGTAAGTGATATTGTGTTGATTGCTTTAAGCCCTGAAATACAATATAATATCCTTTAGGGTTCACCTTCAATAAACAGTAATCAATTTATCAATGCGCAGAAGAAAAACAAATTAAATGAATAGTGCATACAGAGATTATGGTATGTAATTAAGTGAACTCATAGTTTATCAGTGTGTGTGTGTATATATATATATATATTTTTTTTTTCCACACTAAAGATGGTGTGTGAGCTGAGCCTAATGTAGAATTGGAGAAAGAAAGCTAGATTGCATGAGCAACTACATAGTATTTTCAATGAATTTGAGTTACTTTCTGGTACAAAAGGTACACATCATGGAACATCATAATCTCAAAAAATTCAGAATTCTGATTATTCAAAGGACAATGGGAAAACACATGGTAAGTATTCATGGATTGTAGTATATTAATAACAATGACATGTACATGAGAAAGGATATAAAAGACATTCCTTAGGACATGTTGACTGGAAAGAATCTAATCACGTATTCATATAACAAGGGGGAGTGATAATTGATAAATAACCCAGTGGTGGTTCTGATAGCCAAAGAAGCATTTAGAGTAAGATCTATGACACATTAGGAGTGTTGTCTAAAGGACAGTTATAGTAGGAATCAATGAGAATCCCACAGAATGCCAAACCATCAGTGAATTGCAATCCTTCTGGTTGGAAAGAATGATCACATCACTGTAATTCATTGGAATATATGGATGTACTTATGAGTTCAATATTTTGTTCTCTGTAGTTGAACTATCACTGGTTAAATCAAGTTTGACTGTGAGGTGGTATTCAATCAGAGATTTTCCTTCAGCAAACATTTATGATCACCTATTCTGTGCACAAGATTCTTCGGTGTATTTGATAAGATATTTTGGAACAAAATAAAAAGCATAATAACCAGCTGATAGCTAGTATTATTGCAATTTACTAATATGATGGGAAATCTGAAAAAATTTTATGTAAAATATAGATAATATTGCCAGAGTTGGGTTTAAAACCAGATATTCCTGGCTTTCATATCCAGCTTACTTTCTACTATTCTACATATACACACACACACATACGCACACGTGTATACAAACACATATATACAATACATACAAACCTATAGTATTCTACGTAGTCATCTCTATACAATACTATATGTATATGTGTATACATATATACATATATTTTGTACATATTAATTCTTGAATATTACATAGAAATCTATATCAACATACTCATCTCTCCATCTTTGAACCACAATCTATCTTTCTATCTATCTATCTTTCTTTCTATCTATCTATCTACCTACCTACCTATCTGCCTACATATCTATGGAAGGAATTTTACTAGATAGTTTAAGGAGGAGAAAAATGTGTAAGACAAGAATTATTGCTCTTGAGGTGCTTATAATATAGTTGGGGAGAATATATATACACACACACACACATACACACACACACATATATGTGTGTATATATATCTTAGCAAGGTGCAGGGAGTAGAAGAGAGATAGCCTCAGAGTGAGGAAGACCTGGGTTCAGTTGGTTGATTGTTGCCCTTTGTTCTTGAAGAGGACAAAAAGGACATCTCTATGTTAGTTTCAAGTTACAGTGTGTCTGACTGTGTCTGATCAGACCAACATGAGCTTGGAATGCTCTACCACAGGTAGAGTACGAATAGTTTATGTGAACATTCGGGGCAGACTTTCTGTATTTACATATCATACGTTTCTTTGGAGCTCCTTCAATTCTGTGCCGCTCATAGGACACAGACACCATGCTGGTTGGTCTTGTGCCAGTGTCTCCCATGTCACACAATCAATTCCAAAGTTCTTTTTTTTTTATTGATTTGCTTATTGACTTTTAGTTTATAAGATTCAGTTCCACAATGCCTTGAGTTTCAAATTTTATCCCCCCGCCCCATGGTGGCATGCAATCAAGTTGCATTTCATCTTCAGAGGCTACATTGAATGTACAATCATCTGGAAACACAAAATCATGCCGCAACATTCCCTTTACTTTGGTCTTGACCTGGGTTCAAGTCACATCTTTGATACATACTGGGTATATTATCCTGGTCAAGTTTTCCCAGTGTTTTAAGTGACTCTTGAAGACTATAAGTTCCAGAGAAGATTCTTGCCTGCATTGGTATAGAATATATAATAATGTCATCCTACACTACTATTCTTGTCTCTTCTAGGATTTTAAAGGAAGGGACCATTTTTTCTAGCTTAAGCTGTCATTCTGTCTTTATATAGGATAGGAGATAAGATATAAGCTGAACCTTGGAGGATTTCAAGAAGTTGGGATGGGAGGAGAGGGAGCTGAGTGGTGCTAGTGGGAGAATATATCACTTGAGTGGGAAAAGAACAAGTTGCAATTAATACATGGGGACTTCATATAGCTTCATCTAAGGAAATAATGGGAAATAAGACAGAATTGGTATTATGAGCCTAGATTGTGATAGAGTAGTAAATGCTAGGAGAAGGAAATTGTTAATTCCTATATAGATAATAGTAAAGTATGGTAGAGATTAAAAGATTTTAAGTAGGGCAATGGCATCATCACCATCATCATCATCATAATGTATATATACTGCTTATGATAGGTCAGTCAATCTGCTAAATGCTTTATTTTATTTTATTTTATTTTTTGGAGGGAGGAGGAGAGGCAATCAGGTTTAAGTGACTTGCCCAAAGCCACACAACTAGTAAGTGTCAAGTGTCTGAGGCCAGATTTGAACTCAGATTCTCCTGACTTTAGGATCAGTGCTGAATTCACTGTGCCACCTAGTTACCCCTAAGTATAATTATTATCATCTTATCCTCACAACAATGCTATAAGGTCAGTGCTATCACTACTGCTATCTTAGAAATGGGAAAACTGAAACAAAAAAGATTTAAGTGATTCAGCCAGGTTCACCTAGCTAGAAAGTATCTGGAGATAGATTTGAATTCAGATCTTCCTCATTCCAGGTTGAGTACTCTAACAAAAGAACAACTTCGTTGCCTTAACACTTTGAAACAGTGTTTTTAAAGATTAATCTGAAAGTGTTGTGTAGAATTGTTTGGAGTGGGGCAAGAGGATATAGGATGATCATGTAGAAGGTCATTACAATAATTTGGTGTGAAGAGGTTTGTGTCTGAATACAGAAGGTAGACAGGGATAAGACAATGAGGATCTGTTTATGAAAAATACTATCAATGACAAAGAGATATAAATTGGTTATTGACAGTTTCTGGAGGGTAAATAGGGGAAAGTCAAAGAAAGCACTAAAGTTTCAAGTCCAAGTAATTGAGAGAAGTGATGGGCCACTTCTTAACTCTGTAGCCTAAGGGCCAGCCTTAGGCTATATTCTCAGGAGGGGCTGAAGAGACCAGAGGCGAGAGAGAAGTGTACAGCAGCTGTCCTTTATTGTATTGTAGCGTCCTCCTTGTGTACTCTAGAGGTAACATGAGTAAGCATGATCTCCATGTGTGCTGGAGGGATGGACCAAGGGGAGGACAGTCCGAGCCAGCCAATCTCAGCTGCCACTCATCAGATGAGTGGTCTTGCATGACTTCTCTATGAGCTTTAGCAACTGGGCTGTGACCCTCAGCACCACAGGTGCTTTTAGACTCACACTGATCCCTACAGAGAAGTAATAGAAATAGGAACGTGTAGGTGTGTGGATATGTGGATGTGTGTGAGAGGGACTTCTTTCATTGCAAATCTATGGAGTTTAGTGTTAGATATCCAGAAAATTCAAAGGTTATCAGGGCCAGGGGAAAAAAGTATAATGGAAAAAAAGTATAATGGAAAGTAGACAAGTTCAATGTCTCTTAAAGCCTTAAAATCATAAAATAGAAGTTTATTAATTCAATCTAATAACTTTTCTTAGTTGAAAACCTCAGGAAATTGTAAGAAATTCTAATATAGTATTTTTTAAATTTAATTTTTAATTTGTGGAATAAAGTAAGCCTCTTCATAAGATAGTGCAATAAAAAGATGATTGTACATGAAACTAAATCCATTATGCACAACTTGCTATTCCTTTCAAACATACAACAAAATTATAATGTAGATTTCTTTTTTGAATAATATAATAATATAGTATTAAAGAAATGTGAAAAATGAAATTCTCTTATACTTCACCCCACAAAGTACACATGAGAAAAATGATTTTATATGTATGTCCTTTGGACACTGGGAAGACAAAGCATGATGTCACTACATTGCAGTTATTGAAAAGGAGGCAAATGTGTTCACATCTATAGTAATGATGAAACAAAGATTGGGGGCATGTCAGAGATTTTATTTGAATAAAGATTTATTAGTATCAACCACTGTGCATGGGACACATCATTAGACTCACTGACGCCTTTTACATGAAATGAAACCACAGAGTCATCACCTCTCAGACAGTATAATTGCAGTTTACTTACTTTGGTTGGATATGTGAAGGAGAGATACGGATAGATTTAAGATCCTTGAGATGCTATTATGAGGGGAAATAAACTGGAATAAGATAGTCAAAGGAGGAAAAAAATTAAATGTCTTAGAAAAATATCAAGCAATAAGTGATAGAACAATTAATAGGCAATTAGGGAAGGGCAGGAATTCAATAGCATTTTTACATGTACCTAATCAAACTGGGGTGATTTTATTCATTTTCATTACATTTTCTAAACCATGAAACAGACAGAAGGAGAAATAGGGACTAGACCAACCCAGAGTCACTACAACTATGTAGCTGTAATTTCTATGGACAAAGAGTACAGGTGGATTCTGTTACTTATTCTAATACTTCCTAGTCATGAGACTATGGAAATGCCATTTCAGCTCTCTGCACTTCAGTTTTTTCATCTCTTGACTATGTTCTTTCACCTTTCTAGACTGTTACTTTTTTCATTTAATTTTGATTTCTTTTCAATTACATATAAATAAACAGTTTTACATTCTTTTTTTTTTCTACTTTGGGGTGGTCCTGCTAGGTCAACGAGTATGAAAAGTGTTATAGCCCTTTGGGTATAGTTCCAAATTATTCTTCAGCAGGGTTGGATCAATTTACAACTAAACCAACAGTGTATTAGTGTCCTTCTTTTTCCATATCCCCTCCAGCATTTGTCATTTTCCATTTCTATTATGTTAGTGAATTTGATACTTGTTAGGCAGTACCTAAGAGATGGTTTCATTTGTATTTCTCTAATCAATAGTGATTTAGAACATTTTTGTATGACTATAGATAGCTTTTATTTTTTTCTTTTGAAAACTGCTTATTCATACTCTTTAACCATTTATCAATTGGGAAATGACTCATGTTCTTGTAAATTTGATTAGAAATGAGGCCTTTATCAGAAGCACTTGTTATAATTTCCCCCCTAGTTTCCTGTTTCCCTTTTAATCTTAACTGCATTGGTTTTGTTTGTGTACCACCTTTTAAATTTGAGGTAATCATAATTATCCATTTTACATCCCATAATGCTCCCTATTTCTTGTTTGATCATAAATTCTTCTTTTATTCATTAATCTGACAGGTAAAATATCCCATGTTCTCCTAATTTGCTTATGACATCACCTTTGATGTAAAAATTGCTTACCTTGCTGGTGTGGACCTTTCTTTCTTTCTTTTTTTTTTTTCACTTTCTGGAGGGAAGAGGGCAGGACAGTTGGGATTAAGTGACTTGCCCAAGGTCGCATGGCTAGTAAGTGTTTCAAGTGTCTGAGGCCAGATTTGAATTCAGGTCCTCCTGACTCCAGGACCAGTGCTCTGTTCACTGTACCCCCTAGCCACTCCAGACCTTTCATTTTTAAAACAAGGATTTAGGACTAGATGATCTATAAGACTCCTCCTAGTTAACCTATTTTCCAGTTCTAGGACAGGGGTGGCCTCCAGGCCAATGTGGCTCTCTGCCTTCTCAAATGAGAAAGTAAATAAGTCAATAAAAATGGGGTCACAAATAGCGGGATATGACTGAAATGACTGAACAAGAAAAATAAAATATAGCATATACTGTAGCATATGGTCTTATCTTTATACATTGTTGTCTTACAACCCAGGTCTCTCCATACTTCATTGAAGTCAGATTCTTACTCTTTCGTTTTCTTTTTGCTTGCTCTTTTGACTCACCTTTGTGTTCGTCTGCAGCTGCAAAGTGCTTCTTCCTGCCTCATGCACTCGATGGGTTCCGAATGAGTTCTAACTTGTTTGGGATACTTTTGAGCTCAGTTGTTCATTTAGGGAAGTCTTCATTTTCTCTCCCGATAGTCTGATGCCATCTGTTCCAGTGATTTTAGTTGGCAGTTTCTGTCCCACCCAAGCACAGATGTAACAAGCAGTAATTCATCCACAATTAGAATTAGATCCTCTCACTTTGTATCCCCTGACGGATACTTTTCAGGTACCTGTTCTGTCTCTTTTGCTGCCTGGCTCTTTGTTTGCCGTCACTGCTCTCTCTTGCATGATGTAGTCACATTCAATATTTACTATCTTTTGGGTACTGGCGTTTGTGTTCATGATTCTGAATAAAAGCTGTTATCTCACCAGAGTCTCGTAAAAATGAGGAATCTCTCCATTAATCATTGTTTTTAGAGAAGGGAATTTTTGTGGCAGGTAGTTTTAAACGGTAGCTCAGAGGGGAGGTTACTTATGGGTCTCTTTAGCTTTGCCAGAACAGTCTTCAGGGACAATTTAAAAAATAAAATCTAGAGCCCTGGCAGTAGAAACAGAGGTCAGATACTTTTATACAATCTTTATGCATAGATTGAAGTTGAAATCAGGTGAGATGATGAATATCCCAAGGAAGTAAATATATCTAGAAGGTGAGAACAGACTACAAATGTACCTTGGAGATTCCCAGTTAATTTGGAAGGAGAAAAAGGGGAAGAAAGAAGAAGAATTAGGAAAAGAGAAATAACAAAGACTTGAGAAAAGCCAGAAGGCAGTAGAACCCAGTGCAACCCCATGTGAAGTCTTCCTCCTATGATTTTTAGATACTTGCAGAGTCACAACAGCATATCATAGAAAACAGTGGTAGTTTGTTCTATCAATTCTGCTGACAGAGGGTGTTGAGGAGAATTTTGAGACCCAAAAGCCAGAACATAAATACAAAATAGAGAGAAGAAACAAAAACGTATCACAAACTTAAATATTGGAACTTAAATACAAAATAAAAAAAAGCATGCCGTGCATAGCAGAACATGAGAGGATTCAAAATATGTCACAATAAATTTTTATTTCAAGAAAACATGTAATAAATAATACATGTAGTGTTGAGAATTATCCATCTTTTCTTTGCTTCCTTGCGAGGTATTTTTTTTTTTTGGTTCTCTACTGTGCAGTTTTTTTAGTTTGTTTTTTTCCTCTCCCCACTCCCAGAAGGCTGCAATAAGGTTTAGCTATGTTTCTATAGATACATACATATATACATACATATGTACAGGTATAGACATATACTTTCCAAAACATATTCTACTCCTGATCTTTGTTTTTATGGTTGTGCATATCTCTTGTTTCCTATACTTCCTGCCTCCTCTACTTTACTTCAACCCATTACCTTGCCCTCCTACTACTTGCCTATCTCCCTCCAAGGATCCTTCCCCTATACTCACGTTCCCATAAATCTAAACACCCTTCTATACCCACTTTTACCTATTCTCTCATTCTCCCCTATAAAGATCCTTCCCTTGACCTCTCCCCCTCCATGCCCCTACCATTTTATTTCTTCTGAATTTAGAAGGCTTTTATACTTTTCTAAATGTATATCTATTGCTCCCTCTTAAACTCATTCCTGATGAAATAGGTTACCTGAAATACCAGCCCTCCTCCCTCATTTAATTCTTCTGTATTGATTCTCCTTCTTGTACCTCATTTCTATAAAATAATTACTCATTTAAGTTGTTCCTAAATGTTAATTTTTAAACTCATCATACTCAGATTTACCCCAGTCTTTCTTACGAACTACCCAATTTTTAATAAGAATCTTAGACATATATTTTTTTAATATATAAAAAGTAAACAATCTGTCCTTATCAATCCCTTACAATCATTCTTTGGTATCTACTTTTTATATCTCTTGGTTCTAGTATGTTGAATCTTCTATTAACTTCAGAAATTTTTTTTAACAAAGTCTTAAAAGTCTGAGAGTTTATCAAATGACCATTTTAATTTTGTAGGATGGGATATTTTCAGTGAAATCCCCAGTTGCTTTCCTCTTTGATATATTGGGTTCTGAGACCTGTGGTCCTTTAATATCTCCATTGCTAGGTCTTGTGTGATTCTAGTTGTGGCACCATCATATTTAAATTGTTTTGATCTTGATGCTTTTAATATTTTATCCTTGAGCTGGGAGTTTCAAAATTTAACTATGATATTTCTATGATTTTTCCTCTTAGGTTCTTTTTAAAGTAGTGATTGATGGATTTTTTTTTCTATTTCTACTTTCTGCCTAATGCTTCACAAAAATTTTCTTTAATTATTTCTTTTATTATTGTATCAAGAGTCTTTTTTGATCATAACTTTCAGTTAGTCTGATTATTTTCATATTTTCTCTTCTAGATCTATTCTCCAAATCTGTTGTTTTTCTAACATTTCACTTTCTCTTCTATTTTTTCATTATTCATATTTTGTTTAATTATTTCTTGATCTCCTATAATTTTGTTGGCTTCATTTTGCCCAATTCTAATTTTAAAGGTGTCATTTTCTTTAAGTTTCTGGATGTCCTTTTCTAACTAGTTTACTTTCCTGTTTTCTTGGATTATTCTTTTTTTTCTTTTTTCTTTTTTTTTTAGTTTTTCCTCCATCTATGTCATTTGATTTTTACAGTCTTTTAGAAGATCTTCTATGGATTATTTTTGGGCAAGTGACCATTTGATGTTACTCTTTGGAGGTTTCTTTACTTCAATATCCTCCTCTGAAGATGAACCCTGATCATCTCTATCCCCACAATAGCTTTCTATGGTTGGAATCTTTCTACTTTGCCTGAGCTTTTTTTGTGGTAATAGCTTAATTTTTGTAATCACCTCTAGCCCTGGAGTATGGGAGATGGTGCCTCTTTCCCCGGATCTTTAGTTCTTTCCTCTAGCCTGGAACCAAAGTCAAACTTCCAACCTCCTGTAAATTCCCACAGCCAGGGTCTTTCTTCCCTATTGCTTCTTCACTCACTGTGCATATGCTGATTCCTTCTTACCTCCAGCACTCTTCACAGCACAGCTAGACTTGTTGTTCCTTATCAGCAGAGGCTCCCTCAATCTTCCTGGGTTCAAAAGCCCAACTCCATTGTACAGGGGTAAAAGTTCTGTAGCTGGGGCCAAGGCAGCTTCTCCAACCAAATAACCCCAGGGCTTGCCACTTGTTGTTTAAGTGGCTTGCAGTTTGCTGTTAAAATGGAACCTAGTTTGGAGGTGTTTACTTGTCCTGTGATTTTTTTCTTCTGATCTCAGATTGTCCCAGGAAGACCTTGGTTGTGCCCCATTCTTATTTATCTCCACCTATAGTTTGTTTGTCCTAAGGTGCTATTTTAACTCTTTTGTGGGGGCAAATCATGAGAGCTTGGAACTTTCTGACCTACTCCACCACCTTCACAGAACCCTTTCCTGTCAGTAGTTATCTATAATGAATTCATAGAATGTAAAAGCTGGAATGGACAATAGAGATCAATTATAGACCATAATTCTTCTGATTAGGAAATTTAGGACCTGAGAAGTTAATGACTTACTTGCACAAGCATGATACATTAATGATAGAGCTGAATTTGAACCCAAATTTCCAGAGGGTAAGAATAATACTATCTACATTACGTCATGTTCCCTTCAGATTGATCAGATATTAATGAACTTGAGTTTGGCCTAACAATCAATATGAGGAAAGCACAGGTGTTCCATCGAGTGACTACCACACCATCTATATGTGGAACCATCAGTTACAGCAAATGGAGAAGTTTTGAATGTTGTGGATAAATTCACTGCCCATGGAAGGGTACTTTACAGGAATTTAAACACTGATAACAAGATTGAGGCATGGATGTAATACTAATGTAATTTGATCCCTTTGTATTGGCAAAGCTAACAGGTACTTAGCACCTAGTTTGAAATTAATTACATCAAGCCTCTGTTAAGAAATAAAAAGGATGAACCCCTGTTGCTGACATAACATGAAGTTGCTGATGTAACAGGAAGGGGCAGAAGAATGAGGAGCTAATAGGCATATAAGGAGAAGCCCTAGCTGGAATTTCAGATTTTCTTGGAGCCAGGTTCTGGAGGCTGAGGAAGAGAGGCCCAGGCTGGAGAGAATGATTTTCATTTTGAGAACCTGGATGAAGTGATTCTGGGAACCAGCTGAAACTTCTGCTGAGTCTGAGGGCCAGCCAAGCTGCTGAGGATTTTTGAGAACCAGCCAGAAGCTGCAGAAGACTGAGGAAGCATGACTATAGTGCTGGTATTTTGTCTGTGGTTTTGTTAAGCCTAGACTTCCTAAGAACAGAGGCTATGGAGGATTTAAGGTGGACCGGGCACTGTGAGCTTCATTGTGGAACAGGAACTACACAAAGAGCTGGACAAGCAGCAGGGAGCTGTCTGCTTTGAACCCACGTGACAGTTTGGTGAATTCAGGTAGGATTTGGGACCATGGAAGGGGAACCAGGGAATCTGAGAGCCTACTTCTTTTGATTTGAGTCAAGTTGAAAGAAGACTTTACTTGGATACTGTGTACTGACTGAGAAGATTGTGATTTACTTGTGACCAAAGGGTGGATAGCCTGTGTATTTTCTGATGATTGAATAGTGAATGATGACTGAATAGTGACTGATTTGTAACTTAGTGTGCCCCATGAGTAGAGAACTTTGACCTTTGTGTTTTGTGACCCTTAAGGATGATTGAACAATTGAGTTACTAAGTGATTGATTGACTAAATATTTGTGCTTTGTTCAAAACTATGTGACCATTGTGATGAAAACTATGTGGCCATTTTAGTGAAAAGTTGTTGTGAATGTTGTCTTTTGATTATCCGTGATAAGTTGTAATGTGAATGCTGTACCTTGATTTTCTGTGAATGTTTTGCTCTGATTTGTTATTGAATAAATAGAGTTCTCACTATACTGTGTAATCAGAACCTTGAAAAGATGTTGTGCTTGGCTTTACAGTATTGCCAGTGCTAGCTCAGTGTTTGGGAGGCTCCAACGGAAAATATAGGGGAGAGGAGGTATTGAACTGACTACCAAAGTGAAGATCTACAAAGCCATTGTGCTGGCCTCATTGTTGTATGCCTGTGAAACCTGGACAGTACACCAGGGTCATGCCATGAAACTGAATTATTTCCATTTGAATTGTGTTAGGATGATTCTGAAGATCAGTTGGCAGGATAAGGTACCAGACACTGAGGTCCTTACTCAATCTGCTTCAGAGATTGCAACTCCAATGGACTGACCATGTTGTTTGAATGCAAAACGTGCACTTGTCAAAAAGACTATTTTGTGGAGAACTCGCAAGGGCAAGTGTTCACATGGTGGACAGAAGCAACAAAAAAAGGGCAGTCTTAAGGTCTCTCTTAAGCACTTTGGAATTGATTATGTGACATGGGGAGACACTGTCACAGGACTGCTAAGCATGATATACTGTCATAAGAGAAGGTGCTGTGGTCTATGAGCAAAACAGAATTGAAACAACTCAAAGGGAGCACGGGATGCATCAATTTAGAGTATCTACCTCCAAATGTTTGCACAGACTATTTGTGCCTGACCTGTGGTAGAGTATTCTGAGCTTGTATTGTTCTGATCTGCCACAGTTGGACACATTGAAATTTTGGCTTTAGCATAGTGATGTCATTTTGGTTCTTTTCAAGGACAAAGGATAACAATCATTCAACTTTGCCCAAGACAAAATTGTTCATTAACAGAGAAATAGACTGTGTTAAACTTAAATGAATTGAATGAACAAAATATTTGGAAGATGCAATACAAATATGAAGCTTTGTCCAAGTTTGGAAAAAGAGACCTTCATTTCAATAGTTGCCACAGAAACAGATTTATCCATGAAACTGCTGTTTGGGAGTATCTGACATTGAAACCATAATAAATAGATTTAATCTCATCCAGTATTAATGATTTAATTATAGCAATACCATTTGTGGCAGGAGTTTTGGCAAAAGATGAAAAACA
>CM053582.1:318296642-318313207 GCA_028627135.1 Pseudochirops cupreus | reverse complement strand
ACCTCCACCTCCCCGAGGCTGGGGCCAGACCCTGTGCTCCTTTTTCATCCAGGTCCCACAGAGTTCCCTCACTAACCTTCCATGCTGTTCTTGATGGTTGTGGGTTGAAAAGTCTGGAAATTTCCACAGCTGCCAGTAATTTAGACCCCTGAGGCCTGTTCCAACATCGTCATACCTGGGGCAGCCCACACTGGACTGTGCTCTCCTCTCAGCCTGGTATGATATACCTTTCCTGTCAATCTTCCAGGATGTTGGGCTGGAAATATGTTTTACTCTGTCATTTTGTAGGTTCTGCAGCTCTAAAATTTGTTTAGAGTCATTTTTTTACAGGTATTTGGAGGGGTTGGGAGTGAGCTTAAGCAAGTCCCTGCTTTTGCTCCCCCATCTTGGCTCTGCCCCCCATTCCAGTATCTTTGCCAAGAAAACTCCAAATGGTGTCATGAAGAGTCAGACATAAGTGCAAATATCTGACCAACAATAGTGGCTTGCAGTGGTGGTGAAATAGACAAAACACTCAGCTTTTGCAGCATCGAAGCCTCTCTTAGATCTGTAGGTCTAACTTACTTAGTGCTAGTCATGGAGGAGTAAACAAAAAGTTATTTTTTCTCGGTGATATTATTTGTGTTGATTGGATTGAGCTAAAAATAACTGTAGCTATTTTATCTAGAGAAAGAAAATGAACCCCAATTAAGGACTAGCTAAATTTGAAGTGCATGAACCTTAAAATTTCTTTGATTAGAATTGAAGGAAGATGAATAAAATTTATATTAATTTGAAAGCACTTCATTGTGACTGTTAAATATTTTTGTTCTTAATGTAAGAGAATACTGCCTTTTAGGGAAAAATTAAAAAAAAAACTTAAAACAAGTACTTTATTAGAAGTGAAGAAATCATAACTATTTTAACAACTTCTTTGATCAAGACCAATCAAGAGGCTATATCTTATCTACCACCACTTGATATGTAAGAAAATTCAAATTCAAAAATCTATAGATATGCTATGCTCTAACCAACATGAAGTTCTTGATATACTCTGTCTTTTACTTTCTTCCCATTATATCTTTGTTCATACTATTTCCTTTACCTGGAATATAATATTACAATAATTTAGATGTGATGGTATTATAATTTGAATAATACAGTCTTTCTTTTTAAAATCCCATATTCCCCAGCTCAAGTGCTACCCCATAATTATTCCCTGCAATCAACTGAACTATACTGGATCTTTTGCCATTTTCTTCCTAATATTCTTCTAATACTCATCATATACTATCTTATATTATCTGTGTATATTACTTATTTGATTTGGTAGATTGAAAGCTTTTTGAGGTAGGGAATATGTCTAATTTATCTTAAACTCTTTTTAAAAAATCTTCACTGTATCTTACACATATCAGATATTTAATTAATGGATATACTTTGAACAAAGAGGAAGAGTTGTCTTTTGGAGCAGTATTAGAATAAAAGTATTGTAATTGGTAAGTGAAATGTATATAGCCTCTATATTTAAGAAGGAGTAAAGAAGACAGTTGATTATGGAATCACTATTATTTAATTGCAGGTTCCTGGAAAGGAGAGGTACGTACATACGTATGTGTGTATGTATGTATGTATGTGTGTATGTCTCTATGTATATATGATATGTGTGTATGTATGTGTATGCATATGCACATACACATATGCATGTGGAGAGAGAGAGAGAGAGAGAGAGAGAGAGAGAGAGAGAGAGAGAGAGAGAAAGAGAGAGAAATATAGCTTTCCCAGTTTTTCTAATAGGTAGAAATATTTAGAAAGCGAGCTTTTCTTTTTTACTTTGGAAGGAGATTCATGTTAAAGTCCAGCTATTTTTTGACTTGAACCAATCCAGTTGAATTCCAGTTCAGTACTACCAAAAAACACAGAAGATAATAAATCAGCTAGTATTTCTTAAGTATCTATTATCTTCTTGACCTTGTGTTAGGTTCTGGGAAGAAAAGTATAATGAGTGAATGGTGTTACACACACACACACACACACACACACACACACACACATATACACACATACATACATACATAAATTTTATGTTGTTTGCATAATTAAAATCTACTTTTAATTGGGGGGGGAGCTTTAAGTCTACTTCCTGGGAACTGTCAAGGAAAAGCTACTTACCAACTATGAGATAAATGATTTTAAAAGCAAGCAAACCAAACAACAAGTAATGATGGGGGCAAATTCTTTTAATCAAATCAGAACTTTCAAGCCAAATCAAAGTAACCGTAATGAAATATCCTAAAATAACTGAATTAGTTGAAGGTGGTGGCTAAATTGTTGGCTAGCTGAGGTGGGAAGTATACACTCTGTGCAAAAGTTTGGTTTTTTGAATTAGTATCCCTTTCTTTTCTTTTGTTCTCTCTCTCATTTTTTTTTTTTGACATTCAGGCACAGCATCAAATGACTTGATGTTGCCTAAATTTACTGTGCCTGAATGTCAGGAAAAAAAGACCAAAAGTTACTGTGGCTGTATTATCATAATCATACCTTTTGTGGAATCTTTTTCTAACTATACTTTTATTGTTGTTTTATAGTCACTGTTTTACCTCAGGAATACCATGGAAAGGGAGCAAATGTATCCAAAATTATCAAAGGAGATCAACATCACAAACAGGATAAACCACAATGATTAGAACCTCTCAGCATGCAAAAGTGATAGCTAAACTATTTTGATTTGACCAGTCAGCAAAAGGAATGAGTGATGCAAATGTGGAATACTTCATAAAATCCTAGCATCACAGCATTCATGATTGTTGGGGGAAGGGATATTACAGACCACCAAGTTCTAGCCTGGATTTTGATGAATAAACAGAGGCTTAGTGATTAAGGTACTTGTCCAGGGTCAGATATAAATATCTGAGAATACCTCTGACATTTGAAAACCATTGGATGGCAAATAAAAAGAAATACTTCTTTTTCTGAGCCATATTGAGCCAAGTAAGCAACAATGTCCCACCTCTTAGTATAACATAAATTTACTTGATTCACTTCTAATTAAAAGGTGTGGAAGAGTGAACCAAGGAATCTTGTTATCTTACCACTTTGCTTGACATAGGTAGAAAGCAGGAATATGAGGTAAAAGATAAATTAATGAATGATAAGTTATTGTGGTGAAAAGCAGTAAAAGTTCAAAGCATTATCATGCTTTTGAAAATGAAGTCATGTATTGTAATTACTCTTTTTCCTCTATAAATTTTCTTTTTAGTAATATTATCTGAGATAGGTTATTGGACTCTACCGATTCCTGTACAAATTTCAATTTGAAATGTGAAAACTCTTCCTAATGATTAGAACTGTGTAACAATGGTGTTAGGGGAAGGCCTGACTCAGGTCTATACTCAGTGTTGAAATGAAATGAACATTGGTAGGCCATTCAACAGTTAACAAAAGTTTTACTTATCCCTACCAGAAAAAGCCTATGGTAGTTCTTGGCTCATGTAGATATGTCTCACCTCCTTATGAAATGCCACACATCACTTTAGGAAAGAACATCTGGTTAGAAGAATAGGACATAGTGACTTGGGTACACTCAGAATATCTGCCAAGTATGAAAAAGCCCAAATCATGGGGGTGGGACTTCAGTGCCTTAGATGAACAGGAAGCCAAGTCATTGTGGCCAAAAGCTACCCAGAAGTTTTGTCAAGAAATATAGAACTTGAGCATTAGTTGCCTTGACTCATCAAGTTCCAGGGACAACTTTTTTTTTTAACATTCTGGCAAAATCTAGTAAAGAACCCTGGTAGATATTGGTCCTATTGTTACCTCACTCAAGTACTCCTTTATTTGAAGCCTTCAAACAAAGGCTGTATGACCATTTTATCTGCACATTGTAGAAGGAATTCCTCTTTGGATCTGTTTGACTGGATGGTTACACAAGTCTTTTCTAAATTTCTAATTATATGATTTTTTTTTCTGATTTATAATGGTACAGCATGTTTTAATATAATTCCATGGAAAGATTTTTCCAAGATCAAAATACAGTCTTTTAGTTTGAGGTCTGCTACTGGGATTTTCTGCAATGGTAATAAAGATCATCAACTCATTTCATAAAGATCATTAACTAGAGCAGGGCTTCTTAACATTTTTGTGTCATGCACTTCCATATATATATATATATATATATATATATATATATATATATGTATATATATGTATATATATATATATATGCAGTCTGATGAAATCTGTAGGATCCTTTTAAGAATATATATACATATATATACAAATATGTGTGTATATATATACATACACACATACATATATGGATATTATATATGTATTTATTAATTGAAGGAAATAATAAATTTTTTTTAGAGGTTACTGAAAATAAAAGTGTAGTTTTTTGCCCCGTCTCTGTTTACAGATGTTGTGGAAACCATGTTCCTTGGATACTAGGTTAAGAACTCCTGTCTTGGAGGGTGTAGAAAAAGAAACACATCTTGGACTTTGCCCAGCCGCATTGAATCCAACCCAGCGATCCATATCCAATCTTCTTTTTCCTAAGACGGTGTAGTCTGAGATTTATCTTTCTTGCTTCTTAATTTTTTCTATATCCTTTTTTTTATTAATTAACCACATATTTTATCATGTCTATTTCAGTAACGTCACTTGATAAGTGAGTAGCCTTGCATCTCTTTCTTACCGTGAAGGACAAATAATTACTGAACACTGAATGCCCCTTGACTGAAGGGGTTGAAATAGTATTATCTCAGCTTTCTGGTGCTCTTTCAAACTGACACCAAACTCTAACAAATGTGTGCTGGGAGAAATTAACAATTCTTTCTCATCATATTTCACTACCATCCACAACAGCAAACACGTTTCCAACATTTATCATTTTGGGCAAGTGAAACATTAAGAATGAAAGTGACAGGCTCAGAGAGAAATTATTCTACAGAATAAAACTTAATGATCCATGTGCAAGCATGGAAATATACTTGGCTCATTCTAGTAAGTAAATACTGTGCAATTTACTTAAATATTGATCTGATTTTTAGTAGAAACATTTAATGAATTACTCAGTGTGGTGATCATAAGTGTACACCAAGTTGTTTTTGTTGCAGTCTTAGTATCATGCTTTGTCATTCTACAGGTTTGTAAAAAGTTGGTCACTGATAACAGTAACTCCTCTTGTAAGTTGTAACCATGCCATCGATCACTGAGCTAGTGTGCTAATGTCAGTATACTTAGGGGAAAAAAGTGACAGAGATGGATTATTCTGCATATGTGTACAACATCTGCCAGAGTAAATAAAAGCCTAATTTTATGTGTTTCTAGTTTAGGGTATAAGCTTCACCAACTTCGATGTGAAATATTGAAAACATCAGGGCACTGTAGTGTGTTGTAATATTGATCATGCTTCCTTCAGTTGATAGCATCTTCAGGATGCTAATTTCTCCTCTATTTGACTTTGGAACATATACAAGGGATCATAATCATAATAATATTCACAACAGTTATAGCTTATATTTATGTAGCACTTAAAGTTTTGTAATATGGTTTACATATATGATGTCATTTATTTAGTGACACATTGGGTTTTTTAAGGAAATGTGTTTATAACAATTGCAGAAAATATCCTAAATGCTACCTTAAAAAAAACAACTAACTTCTTTTTTGAAATACTAAACTCTTTTCAACAGAAAATAAGATTATGAGAGTTTGTGTAATGGGTGCATTAGTCAACAATTCAGTTTCTCTCTATGTGGTGAGGTGCTGTAGATGCATGTTATTAGAATATAACAAGAGAGAGAATACACAGGATTTATAGAATTTGTTGAAAGTAAAGACTATTTTAACACAAAAGATAACATTGAAAATGACTACTGCATAAAGTTGATCTGACAAGAATATAAATTATAATCTTTGAGTAGTCCTGTTCCTATTCAATGTTATTTCATTTATCACCTCGAGGATGAAAGGTTGACATCAGGAGTATTCAATGAGTTTGGATTTGGCAGCTACAGAATTCTACCCTCCCCCAAATTTGGGGTGCTGATACAAATTTTGCTTTTCCTTCAACTATTATTCAGGATTAAGATAGGATTAGCCATAATCCTATATAGGATTTAAAAATAGACAGGGCTGCAAAGGCAGGAAGGCATAGAAGTATGACATTATTGCTTATCTCCAATTTTGCTTTTTTACTGTATAGAAGTTTTTTGTTTTCCTGTCTCTTGCATTTTAAGAGCTATGTATGATTATTTTTAGAAGTATTAAAGTAAATATTAATAAAGCTTAACTCAAGAAGACAAATTTAGATTTGTATATTTCCATTTTGCCCTTCTTCTCTAAGCTCTACAACTCTGGGCTTTAAAATAATTGCACTGTTATTTAAAAATGCATCATCTCATTTATTTTAGTTTCCTTCCTTCCACCCCCCTCTTAGTCTTGATTGTTTGGAGTATTTGAATCCAAGGTCTGGGACTCTTAACAGTAGTTTTCACAGGAATAGATCATGTTCACAGTAATGAAAGATTTAAGCTGTATATGTTCTCTAGGGCCATGATTGCCAAATCTGACAAGCTAAAATGAGCTTGCATTTGCATAATAAAGCGCTAAGAGCGAATTAGAGTGCAATTGATTCCAATGCCCTCCTTCATGTCCTTGGCCCTCTGTTTTAACTCTTTAAATTTACCTTCTTAATATCCAATTGTCATACAGTAAAATATGTATTAGTGTAAATCATATTACATACTGAATATGACATTTTATTATGTACTATGTCATATGCCAATAACTATAGGTATTTTCAAGAAAGGTGCCATTTACTTTATACCTTTAGAGAAAACATTATGTTGCTTCATAAAGGAAAAGTAAAGAGAAAGTGAGAACAAGGAAAGTAAATGTTTAATGGTACCTCAGAAGCTCAATAAATTTCACGTATTAGGTTAAGGGCATATAAATCTTATTTGATCATACCCGTCATCTTTAATTTTGGAGTTTTATTTTTTACAATAAAATACTTTTTAAAGTAATTCATTCAATTCTGAATTTTCTTTCTAGGAGATATATCTTGTAAAACTAAAATGAAATGCTCTTCTCATCAAAAAATAATTTGGTCAGGAATGCTTTTTTTCAGTATAATCATTTTCTTTGTGTTTTAGAACTTATGCAAAATTTAAAATATGAAAAAATTAAAGGCCTTATTTAATTGAGAGCTTAATTATTTGTATACCTATAGTTCTTCAATTAACATTTGTTGAACACTATGTCACAGACATTTGAAGATGCTAATAAAATGAAGGCAATATTAGCCTTTGTAGTTTTTTTCACCATCTTAAAGAGACACCCACAATAGATGATGTAAGTTTTGGCCTCTACAAGTGAAATTCTCAAAACTAAATAAAGCATTTGATTTTATGAGATACCTGGGACACTTTTGCTTCTTCTACCTTGGCTCCTGTGTCATATGGCCCTGGAGTTGTCTTCCTTAAACATATAGCTCTTTTCTTGCAAGAGAGTGCATTATGTGAGTTGTTACTAGGTGGTGCTCTACTTGAGGTACCAACCAAGTGACCCTATCCATTTTTCTCTGTCACACGTACAAGGTGGTCTGCCTAAAAATTTATGGTATCTCCACTGACTACAGAATAGTACTCAGGTTGCAAAGCCTACGATTCTCCTAAGATTGTGTGCTTGTGCTTCAAGATTGATGCTAAGCAGTTTGGATTAGCTTCTGCTGATTAGGGCTGAAATCAATGTAGATGATGAAATAGGATGTTGATCAAAATACTAAATATCAAAGCCACCATTTATAACTTTGTCATGGGATTCATGAGCTCCCATGTTCTGTGAGATCTTTTTAGTTTTCACCCCACGCATTCATGGAATTTAGAGACTTTGCTATGATCACATAGTTCATTTTTTTATTGAATAAAATTAAAAAGAAATAAATCAAGCAGTACTATATGGAAGCATCTACCTCCAGGTATTTCTTAAACCTCCTCTTGATTATTCTCCTAAATTATTGGGCATAGATGGGAGAACTCCCAACCACATGCACCTTTGACTAGTGGGAAATGTAAAAGGTTTATGCCTTCGTTCTTACTCAGGTTCACTAACTAGAAACAAGGGAAAGTAGAGAAAAAGATGAGGGAAATTAGCCTTCCTTCCAGCTTACTATCTCAATTTTATATATCTTTCCTGTTGCCCTATGCAATTCTGGGTATTTTTTTTTCTCATGGCTCTCAGGAATCATCTGTTTCGGGACCCAGACCTTTCTCTTGGAACTGACCTCTGGTTTTCTCACTCTCAAGGCCCTCTCAATGTTTTAAATGTTGACTGGTATATGTGTTTTCCATTTAGCTCTGGTCATTGACCTTTTGCCTTCATCACCTACATGGCAGCCAGGGAATCCAAATTGAAAGGAAGTTAAAGTTAGATAGTCAACCTTTGATACTACAGTGTCAAATCTGTGTCTTATTCTCCTGTCATGTGACCTTCTGCCCTAGAGTGCACTTGAGATAGAGTTGTTTCTTCTGTTCTCTTTCTGTCATAGATAGGATTGGGGCCATTTCACTTCTTGGGGTATATCTCAGCTATTCTGTTCTCTCTATTTTCTTGTCTGGAAACTCCTTGGGTTATAGGGCCTTACCACAGACACAAAGAAGATGATCTTGGAATTTCAGCCATATCTACAGTAAGTGAAATATATAATATTTATATATCAAAATTCTAATATCTCCTTGCAATATCCTTTATACACTAACTTGAAATATTATAATATTAAATGAATTAAGGATAAATGTAAGATCTTAAACAGGTTCAAAAAATCAACTTCATAAAGACAAGATGTGAGGCATGGTTAGATACTTCGTCTGAAAAAAAGATCTCAGGGTTTTTGTGGATTGTAGAATTTATGCATTAAGTGTGCTGTAGCATTCAAAAATTCTTACAGTTTTAGACTGCTTTGAAATTCCCTTGTTGTCAAGATATAAAAAAAATAAGTTTGGGAATATACAATGGCAACTGGGCAATGAGGATGTCTCAAGTTCAAGTAATATGGGGATTGGTTAAAGGAGCTGCAAATATTTGGCCTAGAGGAAACAATTAGTGGAGGAGTAATTGTTGTATTAAAACATTTGATGGGTGTTGATGGGATGAGGAAGTAAACTTTTCTTTAGCTCCAGAACTCAGACCAAGGAATAGAAGATAATTTTAGGTTCAGTAAAGGGGTTCAGTAAAAATTTGCTAGAAATTTTCAAGTTGAGGTGATGATGACATGGTTTCTACCTTCTCTTTCTAGTCATGGTGACCTTAACCTATATTTTGGCTTAAATCTCTATTATGTTGCCAGTGTCAGGCTTTGTCCTTGGCCTTGGTTGTTTCAAGTTAAGCCTGATACTTCCCCCTGTGGAAATCGAAACTGGTAATGTAGACTTACTGCTTTTAGCATCACTGCTCTGATTGATTTGCTTGTCAAAACCCAGACTAAGGAGTTTCTTATTTCACAAATAATGAAGAGGAAGGCAACATATTATTTTGTATGTATATTGTGTCTCATATTCAGGAAGTTATGCAATTAATTCCTGCCTCTAACACATACTAGCTATAGGACCATGGACAGTCACAATTTCTCAGAGTTTGAGACACATCTCTGAGACTATAAATCAAAGCTTTGATACCAATTTTCATAGGTAGATAAGTTTTTTAAATTGGGAGTTCCTTACACCAATTAACTAGTAAGTCAGGGCTTCCTCTACTCCACAAAAAAGGAAAGGAAATTGTCAATAAGTGTGACATAATGAGAACTCTATAAGGAAGACAATCTGGCAATAATGTGAAGGATAAACTGAGTGAGAGACATCATGAGACCAGATAGGACAGGAGATTATTTTGGAGGTCCTAGGAGTTAAAAAGGTCAGAACCAAGGTGGTGACATAAGGGGGTAAAAAGATGTGAATGTGAGGAGGAAGAAAGAAATTTTGGTTCCTGACTGAATATAGAGTTACATGGAATAAGGCAGAAGGAAAGGTAAAATGACTGGAAGTTTTGAATCTGAGTGATAAGAAGAATGGAGGTAAACAGAAACCGAAGAATCAGGAGTTCCAAGGAGAAGATCAATATACAAATAGATAGATTGCTTTTTAGTTCTTTTTCACTATTACAATTCACTTTTAAATGATTTTTATGCAATTATATCTATTGCAAATTGATAGTAGCATTCTAAATCTCTATGGTACAAGATACAGTTGTATTCAGCAAAAGACTAACTAATAGATCTTTTCAGTTCCCCAGAATGAACTGTTTTTGCATTTAAAAAAGATTAGAAATAAGTCATTGGATGATAATAAATTCTTGATATATCCTATTTTTACAGGGGAATTAAGCTTACAATCATATTTTAAAAAACACTTTTCAGAATCTGTAAAATGGTCATTATGTATTGTGTATATTCTCTGTTACTTTAAAATTCAAAGTATGTCAGAAAACATTTATTAAACCCTACTATATACCAGCCACTGTACTGGACAAGTGCTAGGGACACAGCAAAATGTAGAAGTTAGTTCCTCTTCTTAAGGAGCACAGTATAATAATCCTTATCTATAAATTACACACATTATATGTAATCAACAGAGGAGAGGCACTAGAATTAAGAGGGGTTCAAAAAAGCTTCCTGTAGAACAGGGGATGGATATTAGCTGGGCTAGGAAGCAGAGATGAGGAGGGAGAACATGCGAAGCATGGGAGAGAGCCGGTGACAATGTCAGAAATTAAAAGACTGAGTATCTCCTTTGAGGAAAAGCAGGAAGGCCAGTGTCACTGGAATGTAGAGTAGGGAGTGGGGGAATTTTAGAGTGTAAGAATACTATAAAGATGTGTATGGAAGTGGGTTTTGAAGAGATTTGAATGTGAAACAGAAGATTTTGTATTTGATACTGGAAGTGATGAGACACTTGAGTTTATTGGCTAGGGGAAAGATGTGGTCAGACCTAAGCTTTAGGAGGATCACTTTGACAGCTGAATAAAGGATGAACTAGATTGGGGAGAGACTTGTGACTGGCAGAACAATCAGCAGGCTACTGCAACAATCCAGGATTGAGGTGGTGTTTTAAAAGGGATGTAGGAGTTAAAAATTTAGAGCGAGAAATATTCCTAAAGAATTTCAACAACTGAGACTGAATGCACAATCTAGCACACCTACTTACAGCTTTTTAGCTTATTAATAAAAAATAACAAAAACTTTGTTCCATGACTTTGAACTCTTCTCTTTCATTTTATTTTTCTTCCAGAAATGGCAAACCAGTGTACAAACACAATAGCTGTTATTTCAACCTTTGATCAGCAGACTGAAACTTGAAAGTGGCTATTAGCCTACAGCTTAAGTACTTTGGAGAGAGGGAAAAACAATTGAAGCCAGCAAATTGACTTCCATTAGGGATGGGAGCCCAGGGTCCTGACTAAGCTCACTTTGGAATCATTTAAATCTTTAGAGAAATATGCTCCATTGGCCTGTGGGTAGTAGAGTCAAGAAATCTGGGCATATAAAACCATTCTTCAGAGAATAAGCAAAACTACCTCAATGGCATGAGGCATAAAAATTGTACAAATTCATTGTCTATAAATAACATAGCAAGGACATTATATGTAACAATATGGAAATATTTTGCAAAAGACCAGAACAATAAATTTATAAATTAGGGCATGCTGTATAAGTTATTCTAACATGCAACAATATTAGTGCTGAAGGACAGATAATGCTGATTCTAGGTAGGGTCAGTCTGCCCTGTCTTGGTTGTGGGGGAATAAGCACTATCAGGATTCTTCTTTTCCCCCTGAAAGACAAAGTTCTATAGATTCTTAGACTTGGCAAAGAAAACTAGGTTTAAGGAGACCTTTACCTTTTTTTATAGTCTTAGGTTATTAAAAAAAAAAAAAACAACTAGATGGCATAGTGGATAAAGTGCCAGCCTGGAGTCAGGAAGACTCATCTTCCTAAATTCAAATCTGGTCTCAGACACTTACAAACTGTGTGACCCTGGACAAATCACTTAAACCTGTTTGCCTTAGTTTCCTCATCTGTAAAATGAACTGGAGAAAGAAATGTCAAACTACTCCAGTATTTTTGTCAAGAAAATGAATAGAATCATGAAGAATCAGATAGGAATGAATAAGAACAGTGCAACAACAGCAACAATTTAAAAAAACATTTTAACAACATTTTTAATAAGCCAAGTACTTTAAGAAATATTCTGTTTTCATTCCCAACTCCCTAACACTTGCTTTCAAGTATGTAGGAACATTCTAGAAAATTAAGGCTGTAATATATAAAAATCATATAAGTGATTTTTCAAGTGGCAAGTAAATTTAATCGATTCCAGTAGTCCAAATGGAATAGGTCTTCCTGATAGATGAAGCAACAAGCATTTATCAAGCAAATGGCACATACTAGAAAGTCCATACTAGATGCAAAAATTTTAATTACATTCTTTCTCCTTGAATCAAATCCCCTGAATCCAATGGGTTCAAAATGCATTCCTCAACTCACGTTGAGTCTCTCAGTCTTAATTCACACAGATATAGAAACCACTAGGATTCTTTAGTTCTACAGGTCTACAGGTATTCTATCCCTTCACTCAATCACTTTTCCATTCATTCAATCTGTAAGCTCTCTCTTGAGGTGTTATAAAGACTCCAGAAGTTCTTTCTCTCTTGGGTCAT
Organism: Pseudochirops cupreus; assembly: GCA_028627135.1. NCBI lineage: Eukaryota > Metazoa > Chordata > Mammalia > Diprotodontia > Pseudocheiridae > Pseudochirops > Pseudochirops cupreus. The sequence continues at coordinate 318,300,511 of CM053582.1, read as the reverse complement.
CCATCCTGTCATTGACTTATCTTTAGAGAAATGGTTGTTAGGATGGAAGATGATCATTACATCCTCATGAGGTAATTGTTTTTCACCAACAACTTCACTATTGCTAAAATATCCCCTCACAATTTAAAGGCAGGGACTAATTGAGAGTAGCCGTGTGAGTCTTCAGTCCTGTGATATTATTTTTAGATTTTAACGAGAGGGGAAACAACATGAAATATATTTTGAGAATGATGAATAGCACTGTTTTGGTGGAATTTTGGAAGGCAGATAAAAAGTGACTTGGGAAAGAATGTGATACAATGCTGAGTACGATGACATTGTGTTTAGATTTTTTTTCTTCCTGTATGAAAAGGGAAGCCAATGAAAAAGTGTGATATTAAGGAAATACTGTACTTTAGGAAGTGTTCCAAGAGGGATTGGAAAGAGGCTAAAAGTTGGGAGATAAGTTAGGAGACTAGAGTGGCAGCAGTGGGAATGGAAAAGGGGGCAAATGCAGATGCTAACGAAGTAATGAATTGGCAAGATTTAGTAACCATGGATGCAGGAGCATTCTAACAATTTGTTTATTAGTAAATAGAGCTGGGGAAAGCAGGAAAAGAAAGTTGACCTTTTGACAAGTAGCCTTCAAGGTTCTGGAGGGATATCCAGCTGGAAGTGTCTAGCTGGTTGTTGAAAGTGGATGTAGATATCTTCAAGAAAAATCAGCAGTAGGGATATATATTTAGTAGCATCTGTACAGATATAATGGTTGAAGCTGTTTTGGAGGTGTGACTCTAACACTAGCACCCTCAGGTCTGGTTTATGGTAGGGATGAATGAGGGACTAGGCAAGTCATTGAATATTTAACAAAAGAGGTTTGCTTTGAATATATAAGTAGAATATATATATATATATATATATATATATATATATATATATGTATGTATAAGCAGAATATATAAGCAACAATCATAGAGTAGCACATACATTCTCTGGATGTGGACCCTCCCCCCAATCCCTCTACCCATTCCATATGTAAATACATCACTCAGCAAGTCACCAGGTCTTGGAAATGCACATGGTGGTATGCAATCATCAAGTCTGAGAGTCACAGAATATATACTGCTGGAACTTTTTAATGTCCTCAGATGACCCAGAAGCTAGATCAGGGAATCTGAAGCCAATAAGGCACCAGGTGCAACTTTATATTCTTTTATACAAAACCTCCCCAATTTTGGGGTGGAAGGAAAGAAGTTGCATCACCAGAATGTTGGCCCTATCATATTATGGGAATGACTGTGATTGCTAAGGGGGGAAAAAGAGAAGGGGGGGGAAGGCCAGACAGTCTTTGTATTTAGAAGCCTAGAGAATAAAGAGGAGTCAATAAAGTAGAAAGAAAATTATCAGTCAGAGAGGTAGAAGGAAAATCCAAATTTGTAGTTACTGAAGCCAACAGAAGATAAAAGTTTCAAAATGGAAAGTATGGTCAATAGTATGACCAGCTGTAGAATGATTGAGAAGGATGGCTAAGAAAGGGCATTTGATCTGGGGATAATCAGGTCATTAGTAACCTTGGAGAGAATGGTTTTATTTGGGGCAGAATTCAGATATTAAGGCTTTGAAGTATAACTTTAAGCACAATAAATAAATACTTTGAGATTATGTGACAAAATTAAACATACAGAATAGACTCTAAAAATACCTTAAAAATGAAATTCAAATGGGATTTTTATTGTTTTTTTGATTCCACATATTTTTTCCATGAAACTGATATCAGATACTAAAATGGAAGGAAATCAGAAAATATATAAATATTTACTTTTGGTCAATCAACAAACACTTATTAAATGGTTACTATGTTTCAGACATTTTACCCGATTCTGAATATAAATATATTAAAGTTAAAAAGTCTCTGCCTGGGGCAGCTAGTGGGTGCAGCGAGTCAGGAGGACTTGAGTTCAAATGCAGCCTAAAACACTTGACGTGCTTACTAGCTGTGTGAACTTGGGCAAGTGACTTAACCCCAATTGCCCCACCTTCCACCCTTCAAAAAAAAAAGTCTCTGCCTTCAAGGAACATATGTTCTACTGGGAAGGATACAATATGTTCAGTTAAATAAATAAAGGGTAAACACACCCCCCTCCAAAAATGTACAGAGTAATAGAGTGCTAACAAAGGCAGGAATATGGGAAGGCCTCATGAAGGAGATGGCAATTGAGCCAAACTGGAAAGGAGATAAGATTTCCACAGAAGTAGAAATTTAGAAATTTAGAAGGGGAGCATTTCTAGCATGGTAATACAATGTTGAATATAGGGATTTCCTTCAGGACTGCATATAGTATGCACCATGAGTTCAGCCTTCATTCTGAAGGTTTTGCTTGTGCTATGATGTGCCTTCTGGGTTGTAGTCATAGTCTTATAATTCATAGAAAAAATTCACCTTCCCACACAACTAGCAATGTAGTAGGGCTACCGAGAAAAAATTAAGAAAATAATGTATGCTTCATGGCATAATAGAATCAGGAAAAAGTGACAGTTTTAGACCTGTAACTGTCTGACTAGATGAGGTTGAATAAGTTGTAACTTTGGCCATCAGTTCCCTTGTTTTTAAAATAAGAGATTATTCTAAGTTATTTCTATGGTCTCTTACAATTCTGGGATTCTGCTGTGTGACTCATACATTCTTTCTGTAAGAATTATAGCTCTGCTGACCCAGTGTTACTCAAGAGAAAGTGTAATTGTGTCTATTCATGATGAGTTGTACTTGATTGGTCCATACACTTTCAGTTGGATGCCTTTCTGATTAATAACATATATTTTTTTAATCATAGTGGCAGGAGTCAGTGGGAATGGAATAGAACAGCACTTTGTGGATTATTCAGAGATTAATCAATCAACAATAAAGGAACCAGTATATACTAGCCACTGTGCCTGGTGCTGGGGATATAAAAATTAAAATGTAACCATGCCTTCCCAATATCTATATGAATAAGCATAAATAAAAAATGCAAGGGGAATTTTGGAAGTGGGAAGAACATTAGTAGCAAGAATCAAGAAAATAATCACTTTGAAGGCAGCGTTGGAATTGAGTTGTGAAGTGTAATCCAGCCTTCTAGGAATGGCCAGTTCTAACATAGAAATGCCATCGAGGGGTCTTTTGAGCATACCCAGTTTGCTTAATGTGCAACCATTTGTATCTCCTGTCATGTGGGTGGGGGTAGTCTCCTTTGATTTTCCTTCTATGTCTTTAAAGCTGGCAACCCTAAGCCAATCATTTGGCCATGATATTTTTCAGATGTACTCAATTCAGTGACTTTTATCTGATGCTCTAAATACGGATGCCGTGAACTGAATCAATGAGAGGGGAAAGACTTTATTTCCTTGATCACTGACTTTTACTTCAACTTCAAGAAATGGGCCTGTAAATATCTGTTTCTGTTTTGTGTTGGTTGTTCTTGGTGTCTGATTCCAGTGTCAATCAATCCTCGTATGATTGGTAGTTTGATCTATGGTGACCTTAGAGTCAAGACTGTAGACAAGGAGGTGTAGCCATCTTGGTCTCTGGGGAAAGTTATCTAAGACAGCACAGTTTTTACATGTCCTTGGTTACATTTAGATTACATCCATATTTGGTAGCACTGATGGATAAGTTCTTGTTTAAGGTATGACCAGGTTAGATCTAATTTTACTCCGTCTTCCTTGAGGCATTGATTCTAGACTGGCTACAAAACCCAGCATAGACCAGATTCTTCTGCTCCCAGAAACCTGAAACTCTTGTGGCTTACTCTTTTGGCCTTTTAAAATTCACAAGGGAAGAAAATAAAGGAACAAATTTTGAGTCAGACAAATAACTGAGGCTTGATCTTCATAGGCCATATCATAGCTAAAAA
>CM053582.1:318259152-318296142 GCA_028627135.1 Pseudochirops cupreus | reverse complement strand
CCAAGATTCAGTTTTCTTATCTCGGTGAAATTATAAAATATGTAACTGTTCTCATTGAAAAATATACTGTGATGTAAGATATAATGTGGTCTAGAGAAACATTTCTTCGATTAAGAATAGTTTTAACTAACTTTTATGCTCTATGGAAATAAATCTAAGGTGTCTTTAGATGACACATCTTTGGTTTTTATTTTCCTATTTTTTTTCCTCCCTTCCCCCACATAATTATATAGTAGAGAGCTAAAAATTGACAAAATAATGTAATCAGTTGTCTGAATTTTTAAAACTGAAGCATCTATTTGGTTCAAATTAGGGTGCAGTTTGTATCATGGGATTTAGTTGGAAGGAATGCTAGAGATCAATTATCCAATCACTTCTATTTGTACGTAGGGAAACTGAGTGTAAACCAAGTCACTGGTAAATGACTGGATAAAGTACATATACTTGTAATTATCAGGGATATGATTTGAATGTTGATCTTTTCATCCTGAACGTTATGCTTTTCCACTACACCTTGATGTTTCTTTTATGTGTTAATATAAGTCATCATGCAATCAGTCATGAAGCATTCATTAAGTACCTTCTGCATTCTGGGCACATGCTAGGTGCTGGTGATGCATATGAAAAAGGGGGATAGTTTTTGCCTTCCAGGCCATATGTTCTACTGGGATCAATGCAAATAGATAAATCCTGGTTATATGCAATGAAAATACAAAGCGATTTTAGAAAAGGAACCCACCAACATCTGGGAAAGTCAGAAAGGGTTTCTTGAAGAAGGTGGTGCTTTAGCTGAGCCCTGAAGGGAGGTGAGATTTTCTAACACAAATGAGAGCACGGTGGCTGACACATAGTAGGTGCTATAGAAATACTTTTTCTGTTCTTTATTCCCCTTATAGAAGGTAGTAATAATATAAAGACTGCTACCTATATTTTTAAAAAGAAATATGCGGATATGAATATAGTTTTATGATTTAACTCAGAAAAGTGAATATTTTCCAGGAATAATTTTTGTCCTATTTCTCTGAGAATATTTGTAAGTTCACTATCAATCCATAATTCATATTTTTTTATTTCTCAGCTTAAGATTCATTTTGTCCTCATTATGTGACTGATCTATGCACGAAAAAGGATTTATCCAAGCATTGCCTCGTCTTTTTAGTAGTACTCTAAAAAGATATCACCATTTAGTGGGCAACATTTTATTCTTAAAGAGGCTTGGTTTGTATCTTTCCAAATAAGAAATTTAATATTGTCATGAATATTGTCCTTTGCCACAGTAATATGCTACATGAGGACATCAGATACTCATAAATATGTCTATATAGAATTAGTGAAAGTGTTTTCTTAACATTTTTTTCTTGGAAATTACTTAGCATTTGCATTTTTAATATTTTCCATTCTGGATAGGTTGGTTTAAAACTTCAGCATATGCTCAGTGTGGGCATTAATATTTTTTATTTCCAGTGTAGTCAATAGTATTTAAAAAAAGCATTTATTCAAGAAATAATTACTGAAAAACCATTCTATGCTAGTCTTTTAGTAGGCAGGTGAAGGGCTGTGGAGTAATTTTGGTAGCAATAAATGATAAATTGGAGATGGCACTTGTTAAAAGAAAGCTTATAGGCAACCTGGAACTATTAGCAGTTGTTCAATTAGTGACATATTAGCTTGATTTTTATATTTATTATCCTTGAGGTTTTATCATAAAATTTTTCATTTTCTGTTAGAACTTTTAAAAACTGATTTCTGCTTATAATTCCTTCTCTGTGTGTAAATCCCAGTATGGAACCTCCTCCAGTAATCACAAAAGTCTTGTGTAAGTTATGATGGAAGAGAACAGCCTGAGCCATTGTGAACTAATATGTTTTCTGACACACAATGTTAGGGTGTGTCAGAGGCAAAACTTGAACCCAAAACTTTCTGAATCTTAAGGACTTTACAAGCTATATAAGGATGCACTAGTCTTAATTCTGATGTATGTATAAGAATTCAGTCTTTTTTGCAGACTAAATTTAAAAGGTCCAAATTTAACCTCTTAAATATTGGAAATAAATGTAATTGTAATATTGATTGTCACATAATAGTCTTTGGAACTTTTGGAAATCTTGGCCAAGATTCTTCTGTCAATTGTTTCCCTAATATAATGTGGAAATATTGTTGGTTATTACATCATTACTTAGTTGCTCAGTTCAGTTGAAAAATAGTGATAATAAGCCTGTTGGTTTGACCATTATGCAGTTGAGTTAGCTTTATGTGAAGAAATTTTTCTCTTCAGTGGGTGAAAAATGTTATCTTGGCACAAGCAAGTCATTTCACAAATACCTATCAATGGTCACAAGAGGGATCAAACTGAAATGTTTGCTAAGTTCAAACTCATCTGAATTGCTAGAAAAAATATTGCAGCAAATCCACTATTGGTGATGGGCTGGGGGACTCATTGTTGTGAAGAAAAAAGTGAATCATACGGAATTTCTAACCTTGGCCAATTTTCAGAGGCTCCTAAATTCATAGAAGAGGTATATGGCAGGAAATGTGGTCCATAAAATATCAGTTTAAAGACAAAAAACTGAAATTCCAATTTTAGACACTCTCTCCAATAGGATTTATCTGATGTGTTGGTTTATAAATTCTCTGTATGTCAAAATTAATAGAATCTTAATTATAATTTGGTGTGGATACGTGTATCTACGTGTACCTGTAGGAAATAAATGTCCAAAAAAGTGGCATAAATGAATACAGCACTGGGCTTGGAATCAGGCAGACTCATTTTCATGAGTTCAAATCTGGCCTCAGATACTTAATAGCCATGTGCCCCTGAGCAAGTGCCTTAACCTTGTTTGCTTCAGGTCCTCATCTGTAAAATGAGTTAAAGAAGGAAATGGCAAACTACTCCAGTATCTTTGTCCAGAAAACATCAAATGGATTCAGTCACATGACTGAAGTGATCGAACAACAACACATGTATATGTGGTTTTACCTTTTTTTAGGAAGAAAAAAGACATACTATATATAGAACCAGGGGAAGGAAAGGAAAAGATGCACATTTATTAAACATCAGCTATGGGCCAAGCACTGTGCAAAGTGCTTTCCAACTATTATTTCATTTGATCCTTACAATATCCTAGGAGGTAAGTGTGCTATCGTTTTCTCCATTTTATAGTTGGCAAAACTGAGGCAGACAGAGTTTAAGTGATTTGCTCAGGGTAACACAGCAATGAAGGTCTGAGGTAGTCTTTGAACTTAGTCTACCTCATTCTAATTCTAATGTTTTGGCCACTGTGCCAATTGGCAGTGGCTCCTATGTTCCAGGCCCTTTACAAATCTTACCTCATTTAATCCTAAGATTTTGGTATAAGCAGGTGCTACGATTATTTCTATTTTACAATTGTGGAAACTGACGTAAAAAAGAGATTGAGAATTGTCCAAAGTCACACAACTAGGTTGTGTCTGAGGCTAGATTTGAACTTGTCTTCCTGATTCTAGTCCCAGAGTTCTGTCTACTGTACCACCTTTATTTTCTATTGTCTTAGATCACATACATTATTTTCTGATGAATGCCTTGTTAAAACATTAGCGATAATGAATTTCATCTTCCATGTGTAACATTGATGGTTGAAGGTATTGATAAATTATATTAGCATTGTTATCTGTAGGATATGATATAACAGTGTTAATAAAATCTTCTTTTTAGCTTTCAGTGGAACTCCAGATTTTCATTGGAAAAGTACTATTATACGTGTGGACATTCTTTGTATTTGTTTTTGTGTGATTTAGTAGCACAGATCGATTCTCTGATTCCAAGGTCATCTTTGATTATGTGTGTGTGTTTCACATATGGTATAGAACCATGTCCAATAGTGAGTTCTTCTCACTCTAAAAACTTCTAGTACACCAGTGTTATTTTGATACCAGTCCACTGATGGGTGAGTTCCTGGAATAGTAGTGATTCAGTATCCTTTCCTTTAAGATACACTATAGCTTTGTGTGACTGCACATTGAATATGCACTGTTTATCCCCTTACAGCTGAACTATTTTGCCCTAGATTACGTAAAGGCTGAATAGACTATCTGAATCAGGAGAAAAAGTGTAAGTAGAGTGTTATGCCAAGTCACACACACAAGCTTGGTCAAATCCCACTTCCAACTGGGCACACCTATCTATAAATCAGCAAATTTCTACAAATGTACTTTTACATATATTTGTCAAGAGGTAAAGTCCAAATTTTATAGTTTTCTGCATCATCAAGAGAGATCTCACTGACATGTAAAAAGAATAAAAGGAAATAATATGTTCATTAATTTCATCTAGATAGATGTTAACTAAGTGGTTAGAACATTTATGTAAACTTTATCCTACTGAATTTCTTTAAGAAAAGAAGATGGAGGGGTTACTAGGTGGTGCAGTGATTAGAGCACCAGCCCTGGAATCAGGAGGACCTGAGTTCAAATTCAGCCTCAGATACTTAACACTTAACTAGCCCTGTGACCTTGGGCAAGACACTTACTCCCAATTGCCCTGCCTTCTTCCCTCAAAAAAAAAAAAGAAAAGAGGAGTGGCCTGAGTGGGCCACATAGAACTTTCAAAGCACTGGTAGGCCTATAAAAACAAAATTAGTTGATTTCCTCATAGGATATTGTACTTGGCATTCTGAACCTCTGCTTCTGTCTTTCTAGTAGTTTCTATACTGGCCAGAAATTCTGAGGGTCTTCCCCTCCTAGACTGATTCTTTTCTGAAGACAAACTAGGCCATTTTTTTTGCCTCAATTCATACCTAGTTTTTAATCACTGAATGGGTGCTACCTCAGACAAACTGAGACATGGGAAAGACCAACATAGCTTAAAAAGGCCAGGGTCTCCCATTACATTGGAAACAATTGCTAGTCATATTGAACTATGCCTTGCCACGGGACTCTGATGACTCTGGAGGAGAAAGTGAAGCTAATGACTTTAAACAGCCCTGCCTTGCTTAAATCCAATTCACTTGCAAGTCAAGACATCACCTTCTTGATGCCATAGGTCCTCTTCAAGAATGAAGGACAAGCAACAATCTGTGAGTAGTTATAGCTGCCTCCTTAGTGACCCAACTGACCAGTTCCAATTGGGCAATGATCCTATTTCCTATTGCTTCCATTCTCCTTATCCTCTCCATCCTTTCCTTCTCCCTTGCTCCCCTCTTTCTTCCTCCTTCTTTGCTCCCTCTGTCCACATGGGGAGTCATATTCTTATATGTAATTTTCATCACTTATACATTACAAGATGTCTTGAAATTTGAAGGCTAGATTTTTTTTCATATTCTCTATTCTATTTTTTTAAGCTGAGGCAATTAACTCTTTTGTCTCAAGGGGTTTTCATTCATGATTTCTTGAAATTGTTGTTGCTTGTCCTTTATTCTTGAAGAGCACCCTGACATCAGGGAGATGATGTCATGACATACATGTGAATTGAGTTTAAGTGAGGGAGAACTGTGCAAATCACCAACTTCACTTTAACTTCTGGAGTCATCTGGGTCTAGTAGCAAGATACAGATCAGCACAATTGGAAAAAGGCCCTGGATGCAATGGAAGACCTTGACCTTTCTAAAATAAGGTCTCTACCAGGTCTTAGTTTGACTGAGGCAACACCCTCTTTATGATTAAAGCTAGGTAAGAAATGAGGCAGAGAATGGCCTTTTTTATTTACTCAAAAAATAATCAATCAGAGAGGAGAAGAACCTCAGGGTTTCTGGCCAAAACAGAAACAATTACTGTTTCATTCATTCTGACCCAATCAGGACCCAAACAATGACCAAATGGGACTTGACCTGGGACCTATTATTGGCCAATCAACGAAAGCCAAAGTGATAGAGGTTTAAGGCATGGTTCTTAAGAAACAAATGTAGCCTATAAAGCCCAAGATGTCTTGTGATGTTTCAGTGATTAAAATTTACATTGCTTTGGGCAGAGTGCCAACAAATAAAGATGATTGCCTACATATACAGAGGGAAGGGAAGAAAGAAAGGAAGACAAAGAGAAAAAGAAAGAAAAGAAGAAAAAAGAAGGAAGTGAGGAACTATGTTGCTTAACTGGAAGAGTTCCAGTACTCACAGAGGTGGTGATTGCTTTCTCTTCATTCTTGAAGAAGAACAAATGTGAGATAGAGAGAATCATGGGAGATGATTTGTATAATTTTGTTTATATTAAATTTTAAATGATTTTGCACAAACAAAACTCATGCAGCCAAAATATGAAGAAAAGCAGGAAACTTGGATAAATTTTTTGCAGCCATTTTCTCAGATAAAAGTCTAATTTCTCAAGTATGAAGGGAACAGAGGAAAATTTATACGAATAAGAGCCATTCCCTAATTGATAGATGTTCAAGGGTTACAATCAGGAACTTCAGAAGAAGAAATCAGAACTATCGAGAATCATAAAAATGCTCTAAATCACTAATAGTTAGAGAATTGCAACTTAAATCAACTCTGACATACCACCTCATATCCATCAGATTTTCTAAAATGACAGAAAAGAGAAATAACATGCTGGAGAGGATGTGGTAAAATAGGACATTAATACACAGTTGGTGCAACTGTGAACTAGTCTATATCATTTTTGTAGAGTAATTTGGAATTATGCCTTCTAAGCTGTAATGTATATACCCTTTTAGGAGCAATATTACTAGCAGGTCTATACCCGCCAAAGAACTAGAAAAGGAAAAAATGATCTATATGTACAAAAAGATTTATAGCAGCCTTTTATTGTGGTGGCAAAGATTTGTAAACTGAGAGGATTTCCATCAATTTTGGGAATGGCTAAATAAGTTGTGGTATATGAATGTGATAGAATATTATCATGGTGTAAGAAATTATGAAGGCTATGATTTCAGAAAAATCTAGGTAAGATTTATAAGAACTTATGCAAGTGAAGTAAGCAGAATCAGGAGAATAATTTACGCATGAATAGCAATATTGGAATGATGATCAACTGGGAAATACTTAATAAATTATCAATACAGTGATCTACCACAGTTCTTCAAAACCATTGATGAAAAATGCTATCTCCAGATAGAGAAGGGATGGGCTCAGGGGGCCAATTGAAGCATTTCTTTCTCTTCTTTTTGTTTGAACATGGCTAATAGAGAAATATCTTTTATGTAACTTCATATGTGCAATGAGTGTTGTATTTATTGCCTTCTCAGTGAGTGGGGGAGAGCAGGAAGTTGGGAGAGTATTGGGAAGTAAAAATAAAGTTTAAAAAAAAAGATATTTAGTTGAGCTAAACTTTGCCACTGATTTCTTATATAACTCTCCACTTCCAGTTTTTACAGATTGAAACCATCAGAGGAATAAAACATGAGATGACATCATTAAAAATATAAGTTTTCATATGATATTGTGGGATGGCAATCATCAAATTAGTTGTCTTATAATTCCTCTAAACTCACCAGATATGGCTAATATAGACAATGCCACATCAAAAAGAACAAATGTCATGTGTTAAAGTTTGTCAGTTTATATAGTGAGTGGATAGGACAATTGTCTGAACACAGAAATCTCTGTACGGTAACATAGACTTCATCTCGAATCACCTTTCTTCAGAAAATAAATAGTGACTATAAATTTGAATGTGGTCATTAGGTTGTTATGGTACTGAGAATTTATTAGTATATTTAGAGGCAGAGGAAATTCAAACTATTCTAATCTTTATAAATGTGCTTTCTGGCTTCTTTTTTTCCCATCTCTTTATTGTCAGTATTCACCAGGGCTCTGTAATTGACCACTACTCCCCCATTACATAGTCCTGCCTTTCTCTCATTTTGGTAATTATTTTATTTTTTCATGATTTTAGCTATTAACTCTATGTGAATGGCACTCAGGTCTATGTTGCTAGCTCTCTACTCTCAAGTGATTTCTAATCCTATATTTCAAAAAGCCTATAATTCATTTCTACTTCATTTTCCTGCCATCATCTTACACACAACCCCCCTCCCCCAAAACATATGTGATTTAATGGGTTGTGACTTTTGATGGCAATAACAATGATATAGTTAATAATATAAATAGTGTTAAGAGTTGCAAAACACTTTACATATATTATCTAATTTGATCCTCATGCAAGCACTGGCAGGTAGGCACTATGATTATAGCCATTTTGCAGATGAAGGTAGTATTGATTGCTCTGCAATTTTGAAATGACATCCTCTATTTCTCTCACAAATGTGCACTGCAGTTTTTCTTTATAAGTGCTATACTTGAGACATGATTTTTGTTCCAGTACTGTTAATTAGGTCACTTTGCTATCTGAGATATTAGGATAAGATACAAGCTTCATTATATTCTTACTAAACAGAGTCCAAAATCTAGAGGGAAGTTGAAAGGTCTGAGCAATAGGCAAAGCAGCAGGCTGTCTTCTTTAATTGATTAAATCTTATGATTCAGCAATCTTTCTCAAAAAGAAATTATATTCTGTTGGCTAGAAATTAGGTTATAAGCATCTATGGGTCAAAATATCACCAATTAACCTTTGGCATTTATTCATGTGAATGAATGCTACCTCTTCTTACTTTTATTTTTTTTTGCTACCTCTTTTTATTAAAATAATGCACAGATATATTTGTGTCCTCTTATACAAAGGGATGAATATTGACAGCATATATGTAAAATTTGGTGAAATATACATCTCAATCTGATTTTAAAACTATTGAACTTTGTACAGTGTGTAGTGTCCTACATAAATTATCTCATTTGTCTATAGTTCCTCATAACTCTTGTGAACTATAGAGTATGTCTTTGAATACATGAAGCATCATAATGAATAGATTACTAGACTAGAATTAGAAGAATTAGTATTTTAGATATCTAACCTCTTTGACTTTCATTAACTTAACGTATTTGAACCTGATTTTCTTTCCTTTTTTTTTTCTTTGTTTTGGAGGGGGGAAGGTAGGGCAATTGGGGTTAAATGACTTACCTGAGGTCACATAGCTAGTTTTTGTGTTAGATGTCTGAGGCTGGATTTGAACTCAGGTCCTGCTGACTCCAGGACCGGTGCTCCTAAAGATGGAGATGGATTTTTTTTTTTTTTTGCTTTTTGGAGGGAGGAATACAGGGCAATTGTGGTTAAGTGACTTGCCCAAGGTCACACAGCTGGTAAATATTAAGTGTCTGAGGCTGGATTTGAACTCAGGCCCTCTTGACTTCAGGTGGGTGCTCTATTCAGTGAACCACTTAGCCGCGCCAGGACCTGATTTTCTTAATTGTGAATTGGGGTTAATGCCCCTGCCTAATTCACAGTTGGGTTGTAGGGATAAATGAGATATCAACTCACATAATTTCAGTACTTTGAGTAAAATGTAATAACATAAACACAAGTTTGTACTTTTATTGTAATTAGTGCGTTGCCTTCTAAGGGTAATATACTTTAATTGACTCTTTCACTTAACCTCTGAAAGACTCCCCAAAGATACAATAGACTTCCTCTTAAGATTTCTGCTATTAGCAATAGGCTTGCCTAAACCGTGGGATTAGCTATAAAGTCAGATCATTTGCAACCCTCCTCCCACAATAAAAAAATAACAAATATAATTCAGCAAAAGACTTTTCCTTAAATATACAGATTTTCACTCTTGGTAGGAAGGGGAGCAAAGCCAGTGTATACCTGCATAATTCCTCTGTAGCCTTGACTACCTGCACCTTTTACTCTCCTGCTTCACAATAATGAAATAATGGATTGTCCTGTAATAATGAGTTGTTATTTTAAAAAAAAGTTGATATTATGATCTCATGACTTTGTAAAAATGAAAACTAAGTTGTATGGAAAAAAAAAAGACTGTTTGGTCCCCTATTCTAGAAAGTGAATTCTACTATGATAGTGGCATAACACTGTTAATTTGTACTATTTTCAAATGTAATTGATTTACTTCTAATTTGATGTTCTAAGGCTTCCAGCTTAGATTCCGTCTCTACTGTCTTCTTCTTTGAAAGTCTCACATCTTTACTTTTCAGTGATTACATGTAACAAAGAATGGATAATAGAAAGAAATATTCTGAAAACTAAAATGAAAAACTGAATATTTTAGATATAGCCACAGGGGTGCCAGACAAACTGAGCTTAATAAGTATCTACTTGCACTATGCTGTTATCAGCACAGATGGCAGCCAATTAGGTTTTTAATTGGCTCGATACATTATATTAATGACACAAAATTTCATGTGTCTTGCCATTCTGTACAAATAGCTTACAGAATAATGTAAAGTCATTTAGAATGATAAACCTTTGTTTGTTAGGGGACTTGCAATGTTTATTGTTATAATCAAGTATTAGGTTAAGTAGTTTCTCCATATTTTGTTCTTTTGTTTACCTTTTCCCCCATACCAAGGCAGGCAGTCAGTAGGCATTTACTAAGCTCCTATCATGTGGCTAGCTTTGAGGATACAAAGGAAAGCAAAAGGCAATTGCTGTCCTCAAGGAACTTACAGTCTAATCAGTAGACAATATGTAAACAATATTATACAAAAAAAGCCATATACAGGATATATTGGACATAATTAATTACCAGGGTGTAGTTGGTCCTGATGCTACAGTTTCTTGGAGCCACGAGTGAGAACTGGGTTAATCAGGTGGACACCTACAGTGTATGAGCAATCCTAAAAAGAGCTAGGCAAGCTGTCACACCAGAGGTGCTAGTCCCCCCTAAACACCTACAAAACAGAAGGAGTTGTTTAGCACATACAGGTTGAATTTATGGCAAGAGTTGGCTCCCAGATTTTTTCTTCTGACCCATAGCCTTCCCTGACTTTATTGGATGGAGTAGAGGTGATTCATTTATCACTTATGATTTCTCTGCCACTGTGAATAGAGATCATTTCAGTCTTTGCTCTTGTATCCCCACAGCCTAGCATAATGCCCAGTGTACATTAGGTGGATAATAAATGCTTTTCAATTGATGATTGATTATGTCAAGTTGTCCAAATAGATCAGCTGCTCCTCAGACCTCTAAGGCCCTCACTGGAAGGATGGTATCAGTAAAATTCTGACAAGCGCTATTACACTATATCTGATATCACAGTTTCATCATCATTTGCTCCTGCAGTGTCATGTGTGACAAAAATATTAACAATTATTATAAGTAATATATAGAGAGGTTGCAAAGTTTTCCAAGAACTTTACATGCATGATATTATGTGAATTTCACAATTCTAGGCAACTGGAACCACAGGTGTTATAAATCCCATTTTAAACATGAGGAAACTAAACCTTACAGAGTTTACACGGAAAGCATAAACTCCTTGTGGAGCTTATCTCTTTCTCTCTGGAGAATCTTGCACAATGTTTGGCACATAGCAAAATGTTTTGTTGATAGATTGATTAAGTGACTTGCCAGTGGTCACATATATGGGCTTCTGAGGTTCATACTGGACAGACATCATTATAACATGCCACATGTCAAATATGCCCATTTAAAGGGAGAACATTCCCATTGCCAAGACATCACATTGCAAGAATTTTGTGTCTTCTATCCTCTCCCAGTCTTTCTTTAGAATTTTCTTCCCCCTTGAAGAATCTTATATCAAGTAAGACACTGCTCACAAAGAACTTTCTAAACCTTCCAGTCCCTCTACCCCAAGATTATTCTAATGTGTCCACCAGCAGCAGCCTGTCTACTTCTGGACCTCTTTAAAGAACCTCATGGAAATTCAAGTCTCCCATAGCAGTTTGGAAGTAACTTTCACTTAAACAGCTCTGTCTGCATTCTTAGCCCTAAATTATCTCAAATTCTGGATTTCCTGCCAGGATATCCTTCCTCATTCCATCCAGATTAGAGGGGTAGAGTACGGCTTCAGAGATTGCAAACCTGAAAAACTGACATAAGATGCACTATCCTATGGGTCAGTGTGATAGGAAGTATGTCTGAAATAAATTGGGTAATTCTAAGTGGTATGGCATGGAAAAAGAGAAGATGAGAATACTTTCTGTTCAAGGGACTATGGCAAGAAAGAACACTTGTATATTGTTGGTGGAGCAATAGATATAAATGGAAAGATCACTAAAAGGCAATTGAACTCTAAGTAATGGAGGGGAAAAAAACTAAGGTCCTAGACAAAAATGAAGCATGTATCCTTTCTTGTGACAGAGAGGTAGTCTTCTAGGGCAGAATATTGTGCACCTTGCCAGAGAATATCCCATTATATTCATATAACACATATTCATCCTGTCACTGTAAATGATGACTCATTTATATTGCTACTACAGATACTTGGTAACAGTAGGATCATTATTTTTGTCTTTGATGTACTTGGGGGATATACGGCCATAGTGAAATTTCTGGTAAAATGATATGAATAGTTGAGTAACTTTTACTGCATAATTCCAATTGTTTTCTGTATGAATTCCTAGCCCTGTCAATCGCATATTAGTGTGCCTGGCTGTCTAACTTTTGAGTTTCTCTACAATGCTCTGTCACAGTCTGTGAATAATTACTGGCCAGCAGAGTGGTTTAATATAACAATGCCACTGAGACATAGATTTCCTGATGTGGGCAGGGAGTTCAGAATATTATTTGTTATACCTAGCCGTAGAATAACTATGACTAGTGCATCATTCTAACTAGATTATAGAAGTAACTACCAAGCAAGAGCAGAAGCCCAAGCACTGACCCTGCATAAAAGAAGAGTCATAGTTTGTAATTCTCTCTAAGCCTTTCTTCCTTAGTTTCTAAGCAGGAGTCAGACTACCTAGCCCTGTCAAAAGGCTCTCTGTTACAATATGGAGTCAACCCCCCTAAAGTTGTATTAGGTCTTGAAGTTATTATGGTAGGATCACAGATTTAAAGCTCAAAAGGATTTAGAGATTTTCTAGTCAATCCCTTCATTTCATAGATCAGTAAACTGAGGCCTGGAGAGATTACATGATACTTCTGGATTTGCACAGGCAGCAAGCAACAGAGCCTGGATTCAATTTCAGGTACTCTAACTCCAAATCCAGTGTTCATTCCACTATATCATAACCCCACCTTTTTTCATGTCAGAAAACCTTCTTTGTGGATCCCCACTTCCTTTTGTTTTTTTAATAGCGATAATTCATCATCATTTTTGCAAGACTCCATTTTCTCCTTTTTATCCCTTCCTCCCCTCATCACAGTGGCATGCCCTAGACCCAGATATGTTTTAATCAGTTGCTTAGATAAGGCTGTATTTCTTGTCAAGCAAATACTGAGATAGGAATGGAAGAGTAGTACTCAATATTTTCCTTAAGCCACCAGGCACATTTTCAGGTTTTATAACCTCAAATCCAAGTTCTCAGTCCTCTAACAATTTAATAGACATTTATCCATAATTGCACTAGTACTGAGAGAGAGGGAAAATGATTACTTCAAAAATCATTCATTCATTCATAAGACAAGCATGTATGTGCCAGGCATTTTTTCAAACATAATGGCACATATGAGATACAAAAAAAGAAAAAAAATAGTATCTTTCCTCAAATTGCTATTGGCATAGAATAAATTATTTTTCACCCCAACAGCAACTTAAGGACTGATGTCATTTTCCCTTTTTTAAAAGTTTCATACCAAATGGACCACTTACTCTTTGTTTTGAGTGTGCATTTGTATGTGTATGTGTAAACACACATATATATGCATATATATAGAAATATGCATATATATTCATATATGTGTATGTATGTCTATATGGGAAAGAACAAATTGGTCAGTTTAGCTTCACATGGAGAGCATAGGAGTAGAGAAAATGGGAACGGTGTAAACAATATTTCAGAGACAGAATCCAGAAGACAGGGAACAACTAAATGGATATGGTGGGGGATAGACAGGGAAGAGTTGAAGATAACTCTGGCAGTAAGCCTTAAAGATTAGAAGGAGAGAACATTAGGGGAAGAGGAGAGTGTCTTGGAGGAAGGTAATGAGCTTCATTTTAAACATGTTGAGTCAGAGATGACTATGGAAGTTTCCAAAAGGCAGGTGGCAGTGTGAGAATAGAATTCAAGAAAGTGACTGATTGATAAACAGGTAATGGTATATAGATCTGTGAGTCATCTGCATAGCAATGATAGTTTGAACCTAGGGGATGCATTCAACAAAAAAGATAATGTAGAGAGTGAAGAGATAAAGGTCCAGCATGACCTCTGAATTATAACCATAAATACAGAAGAATATGTAGATGATGATCCAGTAAAGGAAAATGAGGAGTTGCCAAATAAGCTAGATGAGAACTATGAGAAAACAGGCCTAAGAAGACCCAAGAAAGAGAGAATATCCAGAAAGAGAGGATGGCCAACAATGTCAAAAACTGCATTAAGTTCAAGATATTATGGGAACTGAGAAAAGGTCTTTGGATTTGATTGAGGAATTATTGGTAAATTTGAAGACAATGGTTTCATTTGAGTAAAGAAATTGTAAACCATATTGAAAGGGGTTGAGAGATAAAGTGAGAGAAGAAGAATTTGAGGTAGTAATTATAGACCACTTTCCCCCCCTCTGAGTTTGGTTCTGAAAAAGAGAAGAAATATATGATGATTGCTTGAAGTGATGGTAAGGCAAATTGAAAAAAAAAGCTTCATTTGTTTGTTTAAAGGATTGGGAAGTTGAACAAGATTTTAGACACAATGAAAGAAACTAGTAGGAGAAAGAGAAGCATATATTGAAAATTAAAGAGAAGGGGTATGATTTCAGGAATAGGCTTCTGGGTAAAATTGGACAGGATGGGATAGAGCACAAACAAACAGAGGACTTTCCATCAGCCAGAGGTAAAAGAGAAGAGAAAAGAAGATAATAACCAGGAAATTTGTGATTTAGAATAGAGGAGAAGAGGGAATACACTGACACATGTACCCCCATCCTCTGTTTTGGAAAATATGTCCTAAGGACCCTTACTGAGAGGACTGAAAAAGGGGTAATGTGAAAGGCTTAAAGAAAGAAGAGAAGTTTTGGAATAGCCACTATTGGGAATCCAATAAATACTCAATTAGAAAATTAGTCAATTTGGGAAGAGTAAAAAGATTTGTCTTTCTGAAGGGAGGGCCCAGTTGAGATTAGGTTACATAAATATGTAATCGATCCAATTGGAAATAGTGTCTGATTTTGTACAGTACTTTTTAGCAGCATGAGAGCAAGGAAAGAAATAATATTAGACCTGGAGACAGAAGTCTTTGTTTGGTTTTCTGGATGCAATACCTTTGATTATAGACAAGTCACTTTATAAGGACATCAAAGATGTTATTAACAACAACAAATTAACAACAACAAAAAAAAAGATTTAAGTTTTGGAGATAAGTAGAACAAAAATTCCTAGGCACTTCCTGAATTTTGGTTTACTAGTCTACAAACTTCCTCAGTTCTAAAATTTTTTGAATGTCAAACTTAATGCACTCATTTTAGCAACTAGGATCTTGGCATTTTGCAGACACCTGGACAATTCTTCTACTCTGATTTTTTTTTTCCTTCCAATTTTGACCCTAGGCAAAAATTACCCCTTACTATGCTAAAATACTTTCCTAATTATTATTTTCTATGAGTTCTGCCTTGCATGGAGGCATTGGGTCTGATGTTGAGATGTAGTTTCTTCATCAGAAAAAAAATGAGAAAAATACTTTTAGTGCTATTGCAGGGAAAACATTTTGTAAAGCTTTAAATTTGTACATAAATAAATTATTAAAACGTTAACAAAGTAAGATCAAAGGACAGAATTTCCTGAATTCTTTCTGTGTCAGCACTGAGTTTCACTCAAAATCATTTGATCTGTAGGCTACAGTGCTAGCCATGCACCCTGATAGCCAGAGAAGAGATATAGGACACTTGGATAAAGAAAGTCTGATCTTAACCAGAAAGGGGGAAAATGTAGCAATGATTAGGGTAATGGAGATGGAAAAGATGGAAACTTTTCATCCCTTCCAGTACCTTTTCTTCATATTATGTGTTCCTTTTAGGTTTAAGGTAGAAAGATTCCCACAGAGTATGTATGAGATGGTCAACTCAGTCCTACTCTCAAATATCCTAAAGGGATATCACAATCTCAACAACTGTTGATTCAGCTTGGTCTCAGTTCTAATCCATTCTTTTGTCATATACTGTAATGCCAAG
The DNA here is from genome assembly GCA_028627135.1 of Pseudochirops cupreus. Taxonomy (NCBI): domain Eukaryota; kingdom Metazoa; phylum Chordata; class Mammalia; order Diprotodontia; family Pseudocheiridae; genus Pseudochirops; species Pseudochirops cupreus. The sequence continues at coordinate 318,280,070 of CM053582.1, read as the reverse complement.
CAAAAGCAACTTCCAGGTTCAGAATTACAAGCATAGTAACTCTCTATATATTCAGTAACAAATTAAGGGAAAACATTAACAGAAAAGAGAAAATCAAAATACGGGGTAACTCAGCCATTTAGTAAGTCAATTCAGTCACAACGTACAAAGTCAAAGTACTCCATTCCTCACTTGTACATTCATTTAGTCAATCTCTTCTCAAGTAGAGATTAGTTTCCAATCATAAACAAAGTACATTAATTTGGTAAGTCACAAAGCACAAAAAATCAAAGTACTCCACCCCTGGATCACAACTGAATTACAATTATCATTAGTTACCACCAAGCACCTTCTCAAAGGTGCAGTGGAGAGCACAAAGGCCATCTACCCCTAAGCCACAACAAAGTTACAGATATCATCACAGCATTCAATACCCAAGGAGAGGTCTTTTCTACATCTTGACCCGAGACAAGTTCTCAGCAGTCTCTGTTCCTGGAAAGACAAAGTTTAACAAAGCCACAATATACATTGCCTGCATCCTCATCAATTCATTCTCTGCCTGCAGAACAGTCTCAGGACCTCTGAAAATATCAGCAAGATCCTCCTCCAGGATTTCTGTAAACATACAACAAGACAATCCTCCTTCAGAGCTTCTGAACCAACAGCAAGGTTCCAGCACCTCTGCAACAACAGCACTGTCCTTTGCCAGCCGATTAATCTGGAAAAATAACATCAAAACAGACAGAAAAAATACCGGTACCACAGTCATGCCTCCTCAGTTCTCAGCAGCTCCAGGTGACAGTTCTCAAAAGTCCCGGGCAGCTCCAACTGGCCCTCAGCAGTCTGTGTGGCTTGGCTGGCAGTTCTCTCTCTTTCTCTCAACTCCGGCCCCTGGCAATTCTCTCTCTCTCTCTCTCTCCACGATGATGCTCCCAAAAGTTCTTCTGGCCTCTCTCTACTTGTGCCTCTCTATCCACAGAGCCAACTTCTCCCAGTTCAGCCCCCTCTCATCACACCAGCAAGTCTATCCCACAAGTGGGATTCAGAAGCTCTGGGTTTTAACACTGAACCCAAAAACCAAGCCAATACAAGGGGATCTTTAAATTCCATTACCATTACACATACTTGCCTTCTCTCCTCTGGCTCACTTATGTCTATGTCATTGACTTATTCCTTGATTTTTACATTATCTCCAAGCCTGGATTACAATCCCCTGTTCAAGGTCCTTTCAACCCCAATAGCATGGAAAAAAAAAACTTTGCAGTGCTCAAAATTTTCTATTAATCATCTATCTTAAGTATTCTGTTTCCTTCCAGAAAAGTTCCCCAAAGAGTTCTATGACTCTATTAAAGGATCATTCTAATACCTCTATGATCCAGGGTTTGTTACACTACAAAAACAGTTAATGCAACCAAATTTAAATAATTCTGTACATATAAATTCTATATATGCAAGATATAGAATGTTAAAGCAGGGAGGGACCTGAAAGATAATATTTATTTTATAGATGAAGACTTGACAAAGGTCACAAAGCAAGTTGTTGGCAGATCCAGAACTAGAAAATAAGATTTTCATCAAATTTTAAATGTTTTAAAAAATATTACTTCTTGCTACTTTTGGATAATTCTTGACCTAATTCTCTCTGCAATTCACTCTTATTTATTTGACTAGTGATTGACATTTGGGAGACTTCTTGGGTTTCCCTGTTAGAATTAAGGTGGGGTTACAACTCTGTTCCTTGGACAAGGAACTTGCATTAGAGTACTAACAATCAAGTTACAGTTCTTTAAATCTAACAATGTAATAGAAACTATAACACTTAGCAATGGGAACATTTGGTCGTTCCTTATCCTTTTCCTAATGTTTTGTTGAATGGTTCTTATGCCAAGAGCAAACTTCTTCTAATTACCTATGCCTAGCAAAATACTAACTGCTATATTTACATAGCCACCATGCTTAAGGGGAATTTTTTTTTCTCAATTTGAGCGTCAGGTCTCTTAGGTATTGACATTAAATGACTCAAACCCAATATATACTTTTGATAATGATGACACTCTTAGGTCAAAAAGAACAAGTTTTTTATAAGGGAATAAACAAAAAGCCACACTACAGTCATGATATATTGTATCTTATTGATTTTTCTGCTCTACCAGGCTTGTCATTATTCCATTAGTCTGATAGGATTTATTCTTAACAGAACCATGTTGATCATTTTTTTTTGTCTAGTAACCCATAATATTGTAGTTGCCTACAAATTGATTTCATTCATGATTTGCTCCTTTATTTATCTAGATCTGATAGTAAGACTTACAGTTCTATCATCTCCAGAATTATAATTTTTCTCCTTTAAATGTAGGCATTAGTTTTCCCCACTTCATCTTCCAAAATCTTACCAAGCCTCCATGAGTTCTTACAGACAGTTGTTAGTTCTTCTTTGATGATTTGAGGTAACTACCTAAGGTCACTTGGAACTTGAAGATTTAAAATGCTAAATTTTGTTATTCTGTAACATGCTCATGTTAGGTTCAATTTCTATTGTAAAGGTATCTGTAATTATGCTAATATTTTGCTTGTCATCACTCTTCCCTCCTCTTCTTATGGGTCTGTATATTTTACCACATATGGCCTAACATGAATAACATTTTCATACATCATTTTATAGTTTTCAAAGTACATTCCCATATATTATTTCACTTGAGACTTATAATAAACTTATTAAGTGATGAGGCAGAGCTTATTAGTTCCATTTTATACATGAGGAAATAGAGAATAGCAGAAGCAAAGTGACTTGCCCAAGGAAGAAAAACTAAAGAGTGACAGGGCTGGAACTCAAACTTAGGTATTATGGTTTTAAATCTAAGTGTCTTTCTACTATGTCATGTTGTTCTCTGTTTAGCTGATAAAAAAGTTCATTGGCATTTCTCATGGACAGTAACATATTTCTTTGCATTACAAATTCAAGGTACCATGCCTTTGCTTGCTATTCTCCATGTCTAAAAAGAATCATTTTCTCCTTTTTCTTTATTGAATTCTTCTGCGTGTTTTATAGCCCATCTTATTATATGTCACATATTTTAATCAGGCTCCCTGAAAGCACTTTGTGTTGACAGTCTCTAAGAGGCTCATCACATAATATTCTGCATCATAGATATTGCTATTGGCATCTTATCCTGATATTAGACTCTAAGATATGCAAGATATCTTATCTAATAGCTCTTCCCTTGCCTAATACATGATTCAGTACTAAGCAAATGCATTTTTGTATGTTTGTGTGGTGTGATGTGATATAGAATGGTATGGCATGGTATGGCATGGCATGGCATGGTGCCCCTTGGTGTGGTATGGTAGGTATGTCATGCTGCCTATAGTACTCACACTTTGCTATTGTGTGGTATGGAAGGCATCATGTGCTATATTGTAATATGTACCCATACCATACCACATCATAGTACTGCATTATACTATAATCCATGTGGAAAAAATTGGTATTCCTATTTTAAAGTTCAGAAAACTGAGACTCTAGGATTGTAAGGGTTCAAGATCATATGGATTTTAAAACAATAATAAAAAGAAACCAAGACCCTTATGACATTTTAAGCACTATGTAACATAGGACGCCATATTCATGAAAAAGGTAATGTGATATCAGCACATCATATTAAAATAAAAACAGAAAATCTTATGCAAAACTTCTGCAGAATGATATAAGAATAAAGGGAAAATAGCAATTGTGGAACCTATTTTAGGAACCTTTACTTTTACTGAATTCCATTAACCTAGTCTATTTATGACATGCCATTTAGATAGTACGATTTTAAGCTTCATTTTATAATATTCATTACTCTTGAATGAAACACATTAGTAATTTTCAATTTGCAAACCTGTGCATTTTTTAAAAATACAATTATACTTTGTCTATTAGGATATTAGGATTAATTTGTGACTTTTGTTTTAACTGAATCAGTGGCTTTATGAGAAAGACACTTCAAATAGTCTTTTTTGATGCTTTGTGCAAATAGGTAGAAGTTCCCCGAGACAGCTTGGGATGAAATGCTTCTGTATCTTCTTGGATCTGCCCTTGGTTTCCTGTCTCACACTCTATCCTTACCAAAGAGTGAAAGATATGGTACCCTTAATAGTCAATCAATTAATATTTCTTAAGTATTTAATATATGCCAGGCATTGTGTTGAGCATTGGGGAAACACATAAAGGCCAAAGATATTCCATCTTCTCAGAGAATTCATAGTCTAATGGGGGAGAGAATGTTTAAGTGACTATGAATAAACAAGACATATACTGGAAAATTAGAGACAATCAACATAGAGAAAGCACTAAGATCAAGAAGGATGGGGAAAGGCTTCTCATAAAAGAAACAACTTTAGTTGGGGCTTAAAGAAAGCTGGAGAAGCCAGGAGGAAGAAATGAGTAAGGAGACTATTCCAGAAATGGAGGCAGCCAGTGAAAAGACAGTTAGTAAGGAGCACACCAGCACCATTAATATTATTATGTAAGATTATTTTCTTTGATTTCTCTTACTGGGAATCAAAATCTTAAGTAGATCATGCACTAACTTCTAGGTGAAAAGGAAATTCTTTTTCATAGCATTTCAAAGCCTCACACAGGTTCTGCATTTACCTGCAAATTTCTTGATCAGTAGACAATGAATAGTAGAGAAAGTCATCTAAATAGCACTGGTATAGTCCCAGTGACCAAAACATTTAAACCTGTTATGTTGGTTTAGTGACTTTTGGAAGTTACTCTGGTTATTCAGTCATGTCTGACTCTTCGTGACCTCATTTGGGGTTTTCTTGTCTGGGGTGTTTCCCGTTTCCTCCCTCAGCTCCTTTTACAGATGAGAAAACAAGCAAATTATCCCAGAGTCACACAGCTATAAATTGTCCAAAGGCCAGATTTGAACTCAGGAAGACTAATCTTCCTGACTCTAGGCCCAGCACTCTATCCACTTTGCCACCTAGCTGACTCTAGGGATAAGACCTACTTTCATTTAATCCTTTTTAGGGTCCTAGTGAATTTGAAGACAAATATAGTCAATCAAATGTAACATATAACACAAGGGATATAAAAGACAGGTCTGCAGTCACTAGCTCAAGGTTGTTCTTTTCAAAAGGGACAGGTTAAAACATGAGATAAAAAGACAATGGACTTTTGTTGATGGGAGATAATTATGGTGTTGATACACCCAAAATAAGTTCTCATGATATTTCACCTTGGATCAGGTTCCAGTTGTGTCATCGTCTGGATAAATACTCAGTTAAATAGCCTGTTGACAGTTTCCCTTTGTGTAAGTACATGGAGGTTGTTAATTTATTGACACGCTGTTACATCATCTCTAATAACAAAAAGTTGATCTTCCGAAACAGAAATATTCAATATCAATATATGAGAAGAAACAATAAAACCACCATGATAATAACATTTATATAATACTTTAAGGTTTGCAAAACACTTTAGAAATATCTCATTTTTCATCCTCAAAACAAACCTACAGGATTGATACTGTTATTATTCCTATTTATTCATGAGGCAACTGAAGTCTAATGTGATTAAGTGACTTGTCCATAGTAATAGTATGTGTCTTAGGCTAGATTTGAATTTAGGTCTTCCTGACTGTATGTCCAGTCCTCTATTCATTTTGCTATATCATTGATCGAAACAAGAAACTGAAAATAAGGGTTTTACAACCCTGTTACCTTTAGTTGATAGTTGCAAAAGTGACTCATCATAAAAATAAATCTTCAAACAAGACAGGAAAAATTTAACAGGAAAATACTTTTAAACTGTATTAATATAGGATGTTAGGGCTTACAAAACTTTTTACAAATATTTCTCAGACATACCAACTGCTGGGAAATCAGGTATAAACCTGTCAGAGCCCTGAGAAATTAAAGTATTTATCTATACTTCTTTATCCTTATTTCTCTTCAGCAACATTTATATTATCAAAAAGGCAATCAGGGGTCACTGTTTAGAGCTAGATAAAATACTAACAATTCATTGGAGAAACAAAATATATAGAATCTCAAATAAAATAAAAAAGAATGATAGAGAATAGTACTTTTAAATCTCAAATTATACTATAAACAGTAATCAATAGTATTGAGCACTTTTTAAAAGGGAAAAAATGAGATAGTAGAACAATTCAAATAAGGATGAATCAGAAATAACTGAATGCAAATCCTAGTTTTGGATAAACAGTGAGAAAACAAAGTTATTAAAGAAGAACTCTATTTGAAAGGAATAGCTAGGAAAAATGGAAAGAAGTTTGCAGAAATTATGTTGAGAATATAACTTGTACTATATATCATAAAAAGGTCAAAATGTATACGTGATCTGAATATTGAAGAATGTATAGACATACACACACAAAACACACACACACTATAATGCATATATAGGTATCATTTATAATTAAAGTTGTAGTGCCACAGTTAGAATTCTCGGCAGGCAAACACAAGATAAAATAGAGAATTTCAATGAATGAAATTGAAATTCTTTTGCACCAACAGAATCAATGCAGTTAGGATAAATGGGAAACCAATATGTGGAAGAGAGAATCTCTAATAAGTGTTGGCTGTCGAATATTTTTTAAGGAACAAACTTAAACATATAAAAATAATAGCCGATTCTTTCATGAATAGCTTGCAAAGTAATACAAATAAAAAATTCTCAAGAAAGATTAATTTAACAATTAGTATTCATAATAATTATAGAAATGAAAATAAAAACAGCTTTCATACCCAGCAAATTTTTAAAGATAGTAAAATATAGAAATAGTCAATATTGGTAAGTCTGTGGAAAGATAACAAGGCTAAATCACTTCTAGTGGAGCCGTAAATTGGTTTTAATCATTCTTGGAAGCAATCTGAAAGTATTCCAACCAAGCAACTAAAATATCCATGATCCTCAAGCCAGATATCCCACTGCTAGTCCTATACTTAAGGTATCAGAGATAGAAAATTCTAATAAGTAAAAAAATCTTTTCATCATCACTTTTAATACTTGCAAACGACTATGTTATTAGAGGCTCACCAATTGAAGAATGGATGAACAGGACCCTAATGTTACATTGCAATCAACTGGTCAGTAACAGTTTATTAAATACTACTGGTCAATTAGGAGGCACAGTACATAGAGTGCCAGATCCCAGAGTTAGAAAGACTCATCTCCATGAGTTCAAATCTGACCTCAGACACTTACTAGTTGTGTGACCCTGGGCAAGCATTATTTAACCCTGTTTGCCTGGGTTTCCTTTTCTCTAAAATGACAACTTTGCCAAGGAAACCCCAGGCATCACAAAGAGTCTAACATGACTGAAAAACAACCAAACAACAAAAAACACCTACTATGAGCTAGGCACTGTGCTAAGCTCTGGGGATAAGAAGAAAGGTAAAAGACAGTCACTGTTCTCAAGGAGCTTAAAATCTTATGGAGAAGACAACACGCAAGCAAGTTGTGCAAAAAAGTTGTATGAAGAATAGATTAGCGATAATTAAATAGAGGTCCTAGATTTAAGGAGGGTCAGGACATCTTTCTCATAGATAGTGGGATTTTAGCTGGAACTTGAAGGAAGTCAGGTAATCCAGGAATAAGTGATGAGAAGAGAAAATATTCCAGGCATAAGCAACAGCCAGCAAAAGTGCCCAGGTATGAGATTTGCATGTTTTACATGAGGAACAGCAAGGAGGCAAGAATTGATAGTAATACGGAAGTTTGGAAGGTATGTGTGGAGGGGTGGTTTGGCCAAAAGCTTAGTTCAGATTTTAGCCCTTTTAAGTTTAAGATGCCTCTGGTATATTCAGTTTGAGATGTCTAATAGGGCAGTTAGAGTTGTGAGTCAGAAGGTTCAGAGAGAGGTGAGAGCTGGATAAGTAGACCTGAGAATCAGCAGCACAGAGACCATAACTGAAACCCTAAGAGCTAATATTTTCCCCAAATAAAATAGTGAAGAGGTCCCAGGGCCCAGCCCATGGTGAACAGTAGCTTTTAAGAAGAAATGACCTGCATGAAGAAGTAACTATGAATAGAAATACAGGCAGGCAAGGGGGAAAAAAATAGGAAATGTTGTAAAATGATTTAAGTAGAATAAGGGAAATTACACACAGTGACTCCAGCAATATAAAAAACAAACTAAAAACACAAAAAGTAACAACCAAAATCAAAATTGAACACTACAGTTACAACCTTGGCAGTCTAAGAAGAGATGAATAAGATCATCTCTCTCCTTTTTTTTTTTCCAGAAGCGTGGGACTCTAGAGGTGGAACACAGTATACAGTGTCGAACTTGATTGATTTGCTGGTGGTTTTGCTCAGAGGCCTTTTCGTATCATTTCATCTAATCCTGGCCTTGTTGCTGGTTCTGTGCAACAATCGTTATGGTGTCCTTGCAGAGGTTTTCACCCACACCTGTGATGTACCACCTCCCTATCTCATCCTCTTAGCTTCTTTCACCCTTTTCAATCTGACTTCTGAAATCATCACTCAACTAAAACATATCTTGCCAAAGTTACAAATGATTTTTATTTTCTAAATCAAAAAGTCTTTTCTCAATCCTCATCCTCCTTTGACATTACTCCAGTACTTGATACTTTTGATCATCTTGTCCACTGCTTTCTTTTGTTATTTTCTTTTCCTCCTACCTGTCAGGCTGCTTCTATTCACTCTTATTGGCTGAATCATGATCCTCAATATATTCTTTAATAGTAAGTTTATCTCGAGGCTTTGTTTTGAAAAGGCTTTTGCCTTTTCTCCTTACGTTTTCATTTGTTGTGCCCTATAGAGATAATTCTGAGATTGTACAAACCCATAGTAGAGAGTTCATGACCTTTTAACAGCTTACAAAAGATAGTCCTTCCAGTAGACTGGATATCTTCCTTTCTCTCAAGATTGTTAAGATATCAGGGGAACACCTTGGCTATCCATCTGATAATCACTTATTCTTGCTCCTGTCTTCTCTCCTGGCCATACAATTATTTAATAACCCCTTTTACTATTGAGATTCCTTTGAGTTCCTCAATACTTATGTATCACAACCTGCTCACATCTACTGTGTGCTTTTCCATTGCCCTCTGCGTGATGCTCATATTCATTCCTTCAGAGGTAATGGTATTCCACATCTTGCTGCCATAGAACAACATTGGTAAAATATTTATGTTGAAAAAGGGGAAGTTTAGTAAGTAAAAAATAAAAGGGTCTTTATAATTCCAAAAAAGGTCCAGGCCACTTTCCTCCTGTTCCATCCATTATCTCCTTCCTCTATTATCCAATAGTACTGTCTATCCCAGATAGAAACACACACACACATACTTAAATAGAGATATGTATGCATATGCACATATACACATGTGCACGTGTGCGCTCACACACACACACACACACACATACTATAGGACAAGTTCTAAAACATGTGCATCCTAATGCACAATAGACAAATCTTCATCCACTTTTTCTTTCCAATGTAGACTCGTTTGAATACTTAGAGATTTTTTTTTTCCAGGAGGCTCTACAACACCATTCTTAAGCAAAAACATCTGGAGTACATCATGATCCACTGAGAAACCATGATATTTTTTTTAAGTGTCAATGCAAAGCCAATTCACTCCCAGATTTCACTATGAAACAGACTAGCTGTCTGAAAGCAAACATTTTCACTACATTAAAAAAAAAAACACTCCAAGGTGTAAGGGTGATATATAAGAGGTGCATTGATATTTAGAAAAATAAGATATCAAATCTAGTCCTTTATGACTAATAAGGTACAATGCTTTCAACATTACAGGTAAATCCCTAGTTTCCTCTTGGGAATAACATGGAATGACTACTCATGGTACCATACCATTATTAGAACCCAGAAATATTTTTCTGTTTTTGTCTTTTCTTGCTTTTCCTGCATTTTTCTTGGAGATAAAATGAAACCACTCCATTTCAAAACTCTAATTTCTTCCTCTAGGTCAAAAGGGTAAATTGTTCAAATTCTTCCAAATATCTTCAAGGAGAATAAACAACAGATTTTGCTTCCCAACTGGATTCCTTCCCTTTCTGTAGATGTCTTTGGAAAGAGTTTAGCTCTTGGGAGTTAGTACTAAGAATCTGCCCTTGAGACAAACTCTTAGAGCCACCTCATTGAGAAGTAGGATCACTATACTTATACTATCCCATGTTCTTACAATCTACATATTTGCACATGCTGGCCCTCCATGCCTGGAATGTGCTCTCTTCCCCATCTCTTTTTATTTTTATTTTTTCAAATACTTTATTTTTATTTTTTTCTCCTAATTTATTTTTATTTTTCAATATTCACTTCCACAAAATTTTGAGTTCCAAATTTTCTCCCCATCCCTCCCCCCCACCCCAAGATAACATGCATTCTGATTGCCCCTTCCTCCAATCTGCCTTCCTTTCTATGACCCACCACTCCTTCTCTTATCCATTTCCCTTCCATATGCCTGGAGGGCAAGATCAATTTCTATACCCCATTGCCTGTATATCTTATTTCCCAGTTGTGTGTAAAAAAAACAATTTTTAACATTCAGTTCTATAACTTTGACTTCTACATTCTCTCCCTACCTCCCTCCCCACCCACCCTCATTGAGCAAACAATTTGATGTGAGGTATACATACACAGTCATGCAAAAGACTTCCATCATAGTCATGGTGCGAAAGACTAGCTATATTTTCCTCCATCCTATCCTGCCCCCCCCATTTATTCTATTCTTTTCTTTGATCATGTCCCACTCTCAAAAGTGTTTGCTTCTGATTATATTCTACCCCCCATCTCACCATTTGCTTTTTATTCTATCATCCCACAGACTCATTCCTCTTCCTCCCTACTTTCCTTTAGGGTAAGATAGATTTCCATCCCTATTTCTTTTTAATAGGATTCCTGGCTTCCTTCAAAGCTCAGCTGAAGTTCTATCCCCTACAGGAGGCCAAACTCAAAGTTGTCCCATTTCCTTATGATGAGTTCTTTTCACTGTCCCTTTTATGTGTACATATTTTTATTTGATTTTCTTTGTAAAAGTACATTTTTGATATTTCTTTTATTCATCATCTTTTTTTTTGCGCTTTGTAAAATATCTAACACATAGTAGATGCTTAATATTTGTTATGTTGTATTTCATTATTTCCCAGGTTGAAAAATAATCCCAATGATAATTTCAAATGGGGAATAAAAGAAACAATACAAAACTAAGCAAAGTATCAAAAAAGCATGATTTTATATAGAACATTTTAACCACCCCTCCATATTCTCCCACTTCAGACAAGAAATGTAAAAAAAAAAAGACATGGAAAGTAGCAGAGTGTTTATGATATGTTTCCTTCTTTGTGGAGTTTTATCATTATCACTTCACAACATTTAGGCTTTTTTTCTGTTGTTCTGTCCAATTCCTTTATTATATGTAGTGTCCGTTTTGTGTCCTTAATTTTGCTTACACTGCTTTGTGTTAGTTCATATAAGGCTTTATGATTTTATTTTATTTATCATATTTGTTTTCACAGCACATTTTTTTTCCATTTGCAACATATTTATTTGCCTATTCTCCTAGTCAATTAGCATATATCTTGTTTCTAGTTCTTTTCTTACTACAAAAATAATTTTGCTATAAATATTAGGCTGTATGTGGGGCCTTTATTTTACTTTTTAATGTTCTGATTTATACTCCTAGCAGTATAATCTCTTGGTCTTCATCATCATTATGATCTAAAAAGAAAAACCATTAAGCACTTAGATGCTGTGTTCGATGCTGTGTAAGTGGTGAGGATATAAATAAAGGCCAAAACATGTTTCTTGGGAGCTCACATTCTGATTGTCATAGTCAATGTACATTTTCTTTTCATAATTTAAATTGCTTTCTTGAATTATTGTACCAATCCATCACTTAACCAATACATTTTGGTGTATACTTTTCAACAATCATTCCAACTTTGATTATATCTTTAATTTTTAATTATACATTTTTTTCCTCCTAAAAGAATGTAAGCACTTGTAGGGGCTGAAATTTTGGTTTATGTGTTTATATCTCCAGCACCTAGTGTAATGATATAACAGTAATGAAATTTGAAGTTCCTTTTATGTTGTTAAGATAAGATGTACTTAGTACCTAGTTCAGATTAAGCCTCTGTTAAAGAAACAGAAGGTATAAACTCCTGTCTCCTGTTGCTGACTAAGAAGAAGGGATTGGCTGAAACAGGAAGCTAAGGCTGTCTGTGTATAAGGAAAAGATCCAGAGATGGAAGGTCAGAATTTCTTGAGACCAGCATCTGGAGGCAGAACAGCTGCTGGAGAGAATTGAGAATTGAGAACTGAGACAGATCTTGGAGAAGGGAAGCTGAAAGCTCCCCCCGTACTTCTCTCCCCAAAGGCTAAAGAGAATAGTTTTGATTTTGAAAACCTGGATGGAATGACTTTGATTCTGGGAACCAGGTGAGACTTTTTCTGGGTCTGAGGGCCACTTGGAGCTGCCAAGGGACTGAGGAAGCATGACTGTGATGCTGAGACTTTGTGTCTTTGTTGGGCCTTGACTTCCTGGGAGCAGAGTCTATGAGGGATTTGAGATGGACAGGACATATGGAACTTCAATATGGAATGGGAACTGCCTGGAGAACTGGACAAGGACTTGGGAGCTGTCTGCCTTTGAACCCAGGTGACAGTTTGGTAAATACAGATAGGATCTGGGACCATGGAAGGGGATCCAGAGAATCTGAGAAACCACCCCAATTTAAGCTGAAAGAAGACTTTACTTGGATACTGTGTTCTGACTAAGAAGATTATAATTTACTAGTGACCTAGGGGTAGAGGGTCTGTGTATTTTCTGATGATTAAATAGTGAATAATGAAGAATGATTGATTGACTAAATGATTGTACTTAGTGATTGATGGCTGAATAAGTGATTGATTTGTAACCTAGTATGCCCCATGAGGGAAAACTTTGACTATTGTACTTGGTGATTCAATTAAGAATTTTGTGAATGGTTGAGTTAATAAATGATTTTTCTTTGTTCGAAACTCTATGACCACTGTAGTGGAATCTATGTGACCATTTTCTGTGATAAGTTATGGTGAATGCTGTATTTTGATTATTTGTGATACGTTGTAATATTGTGAATGCTGTGCTTTAATTTCTGTGAATGTTTTGCTTTGATTTGTTATGGAATAGAGTGTTCAGTATACTATGTAATCACAACCTTAAAAGCTGTAGCATTCTTCTAAAAAGCTGCTAGTGCTTGGCTTTACAAATGCCTCTTTTAGAACAGTTATTAAACAAATGTTTGTTAAATGAATGAATGCATGAATGAATGTATATATATGGTCTAATATACAATTAGTATATTACTACCTTTGTCTTGGTCACACACATCTGGCAAGGTCTCCTGGTCAGATGATATTTTAGTTAAGAAAAATTTATAGAGTAACAATTTGGCATTCTGAGATTTCAACTTTGCTTCTTGAATTTTGGAGGGAATTCTGAGAAGAATAGAATCAAGTTCTCCTTATGATGTTATAGATTGTTTATATATGACCCAAAGGAGTAGTCTATTTCTATGTTTTCTAAGGACTTGCAACAATTAAGATAATATATAATATGATCAGAACACTTATTGCACAAAGTTATTAAAAAGTTGATATCTCTTATTTTTATATCACCAATATTCCCCAATGTAACTCCATTCTTCCTCACATAAAGTTATTTCTTATAACAAGAATAAAAAATACGAAGAAAAAAGAGTTCAGAAAAATTAACCACTACTTAAAAAGTTTTACATTATATGTAGTGTTCCCCACCCTTAGTCCCCTACTTCAGGGAATTGTGATAAAGTCTTTCTTTGTCTAGGTAGAACCTCTGGAGCCCAAGAAATCACAAAGAAAATGTTCATACATCTTTAAGCAATTAAAAACAAAAGACCTGTTGGGTATCAACTAACCAACAATTAGAGTCTTAAGCCCATTTTTCCTTCACTTTGTGTCATATTACATTTATTCATTGGAGGAGGAAAGAAGAAGAGATGGGGGAAAAGGGTGAGGAGTTGAGGGAAAAGAGGGTGCTCATGTATAACAAAACAACATTATCCAGTTCCACTGAGGTGAAGACATATCACTTCTGAAAACTAATAATTTAGTGGACAGAGCATTTGAGATTAGAATTAGGAAGATCTGAGTTAAGATCCTGCTGTGTCCTTTGAACACTTACAAGCTGTATGAAGCTGGGCAAGGCACTAAACCTCTTGTATTCAATTGCTTCATCTATAAAAAAAAATTAGTTAGACTTAATGAGTTTTTCAGGTCCCTTCTAGTTCTGCATCTATGATCTCATGGTTTTAAATGTCAGAGGTCATTAATGAGACCAGAAAGACTTTGCAGAAGGATTAAATCAGTAAGTCAACATCAAAAGTAATAGAAACTCATTATTTTTTCCCCTAAATACTTCCTCCCTTTCAAATATCCCTTATACTATCAAGGATATCACCATCCTCCCAGTCCCTCAGGTGTAAGGGTCACAAAATAGAAGCCAGATTGCAAGTCGTGATGTTGAGACACAGAGAGGAGTGAGGCCTGGGAATTAGTTGGGTCCACGTGGAAGTCAGAGCACATTGCACCTTCCCTGGCCAGGGGATATTGCGTTGCTCAAGGCTTTCTTATGTGGGATACCTGAGGTTCCCGACTGGTGTCTCCACACCCTGGGGTCTTCATGCCCTTGTAATTACCTCCCCTCTCACAATTTCTCTCTGCTGGGCTGTGTCACATGTGGTGTGTGGATCTGGGGTAGATAAAAGGACCCAAGCCTTGGAGGGATTAAGGCCGGCCTTAGAGTCCTGCTGTAAGGCTTCCCGGGTGTGACATCAATAGACTCTCTTAACATATACCCTCCAGCGTTCCTTTCCTTTTCAAGAGAAAACGGGTCTTCTCCTGCGGGTGAACCCTGACACCCAGGCTCACAACCTATATGTCATTCTCAACTCACTTTCTCTCACACCCTTCCCCATATCCAGTCTTTTGCCAAGACCTATTCACCTTTGCAACATCTCTTGAATATGTTGCCGTATGTTCCCAAATGCCTTGATATCCTAGTGCAGGCCATAATTTCTTCATGCCTAGATTATTGCCATAGCCTCTTGAAGATCTTGCTTGCCATAAGTCTCTTTCCACTGCATTCCACCTCTATTTAGCTTCAAAAGTGATTTTCCTAAAGCCCTGGTCTGCTCATTCTCGATAAACTCCAGTGGCTCCCTATCATTTGCAGGTTCAGATATAAACTCCTCCAGCAGTCAAATCTCTTCATAACTAATCCCTACCCTACCTATCTTTCTAGTCTTCTTATACATTCTACTTTGCTCACTATCTCCCCACTAGGCTGTGAATTCCTTGTGGTCAAGGACTATCTTTTGGCTTTCTTTGTATTCCCAGCTCTTACTTCAATACACCGACATGCAGTATGCCCTTAATAAATGGTTGTCGACTGACTGATCTTTTTTTTTTAAGTAAGTTCCCTAGAAAGTAAGGTCATATCTCTTAATTCAAGACACCCCAAGGAGCAGGAGACTGGGACATCAGGAAGGAGGAAATGGGTTAATATGTCAACCTTTCACATTTATATATGACTAATACTTAAAATTATCAAAGGGGATCTGATAAGGTGAGGGAAGAATGTTACTAGGGATCCAAGAGTATGATGGTGTTTAGGCCACTACAGAAAGGAATAGACAATAGTTTAGTAACATTAAGACTACACTTCAAAACAGTCCAAGGCAACTCTTGAATCATTTTG
The DNA here is from genome assembly GCA_028627135.1 of Pseudochirops cupreus. Classification (NCBI taxonomy): domain Eukaryota; kingdom Metazoa; phylum Chordata; class Mammalia; order Diprotodontia; family Pseudocheiridae; genus Pseudochirops; species Pseudochirops cupreus. Next base: position 318,264,308 of record CM053582.1, on the reverse strand, counting down.
ATGGGCCAAAGTATCTTCTTGGCCCATTCTATTTTATAACTGCCCATTGTTTTTATAAGAGCAGAAATACTTCTAGCTGAATCCAATTGGTTTCCCACCCCCTGAGGTGACAGTGTGATACGCTATTCAGTTATTTCAGTTATGTCTGATTCTTTGTGGCCCCATTTGGAGTTTTCATGGCAAAGTTACTGGAGTGGTTTGTCATTTCCTTCACCAACTCATTTTATAGATGAGGAACTGAGACAAACAGCATTGAGTGACTTGCTTAGGATTACAAAGTAAGTGTCGGAGGCTGGCTATGGACTCACAAAGATGAATCTTCCTGATTTTAAGCCTAGTGCTCTATCCATGCCATCCAGCTGCCAGAAAATGTAATACCACTTTGCTAGAAGGAATATGCTAGTCAGGGATATGCCAAATATAAAGCTTCCAGATGTGGATATTTTCTGAGAAGCGACAGGACAGAAACGATCAGGGAACCACGCAGCAGGAGAAGGAAATATACCTGAGGAAGAAATAGCCTTTTTCACATATAAAGACTGGACTAGGAAAAGGGTGAGTATGAAATAAGGTTTTTATTTTAGACTACAATAAAGTTGTGTTTTGTACAAACCTCACTGGCCCCGCCCAGGAGCCACTCTCCTATCCACAGAGCCATTTGATTCCTAAGAGAGTATATACGATCTTAAAGTGATTACTACAAAGTATCTCTCCCCATGAAGTTCACTGCTCCCTGGACCTTAACTGATTATCAAGAGCTGAACCCTAGCTTTCAGGACATGGTATCTTGGCTTCTAGATTGATTCACTGTTCAAATGGGTCAAGCAAGTTACTTCTCAGAGCTGAATCCTCCCTAACTTTGGCTGCTGCAGTTATTGGCAGATTCTACCAGCGACTCCAGTTACTTAAGTTCTGGTGGCTCTTCTACAGTTTTGAAGCTCAAAAAGTGGTAGTCTGATCCATTCTGTTGCCAATTCTATTCCCCCAAATTCAATTAAAAATAGACAAAATAGGGAAAGAAGAAACAGATGCGAGTATTGTTACATGGTAACTATGGTAGGGAGAAGAGATAGTCAGTGCTAGCATTTATTTTTCTTCACAATCTAGAGGGTTCAGTAATTCTTGTCCCACTTTCTATTAGGAACTGATACTGATTTCTTGTTCTAGTCTTTTATATGCTGACTAAATTCTGCCTAGATAGCCAATTAAAAGGCTTTTCATCAGTCTGGCAGGAAACAGTAATAAGATACCTGCACAGGTTCTGCATAGGGAAGGAGCAGTTCATGACATCACATATTTCTTCTATTAGGTTCACTGTCTCTAGGATGGTGATGCTAGATGGAGCACACTTCCCCTGATTAAAGGACTGGGTGTTCATTGGCCAGCACCGCCATTGCATTTCACTAAATCCAGAGGAGTTAAGTAAATATGTTACCATTATTTTATAGCCATGCCATGTGGATTGAGCTATTTTAATGAGTTTGAATAAAGATTGCCTTTTCCCTAGTGCTTTCCCAGATGGCATTTATCAACAGCTAATTATCACTCATTCTTCTTAAAAGTACATTAACATCACTCAGTGACAGCTATAATAATTTTCTTTTTAGTAAGGGTTATGATGAGGACAGTAGTGGTGGTCTCCAGTGAGGGTGAAACAAGTAAAAACTTTAACAGGAGAAATGTGAGTCAACTCAGAAGAACCCTGATACACATACATATATGTATTGTTGTTCAATTGTGTCCAACATTTTGTGACCTTGTGGACCATATCATTCCAATATTATCCATGAGGTTTTCTTGGCAAAGATAGTGGAATGGTTTGCCATTTCTTTTTCCAGTGCATTAAAGCAAACAGAGGGTGACTTATCCAAAGGAAAACAGCTAGTAAGTAGAAGAGACTGCAATTGAATTGAGGGGTTCCTGACTTCAGGCCCAGTGCTCTATTCATTGAGCCACCTAGTTGCCTGCACACACACATACACCCCACACATGCATATATTTATATATGTGATAAAATTTCCTGTTTTTGTTTTTTGCTTTTTGAAGGAGGAAGTCAAGGCAATTGGTGGTTAAGTGACTTGTTCAAGCTCACATGGCTAGTAAGTGTTAAGTGTCTGAGGCCAGGTTTGAACTCAGGTCCTCCTGACTCAAGGGCTAGTGCTCTATTAACTGTGCCACCTAGCCACCCTGAATTTCCTGGTTTTTAAAACCACGAGGTATCAATAGATCTTTATGAGGTTCAGAGATCAATCACACCATAATACCCTGCACCACACTTACAGCCCTTGACAAGTTTGCTTCCAATTAAGATATCTAGAGCAGAAGTATCAAACACATAGCCTAAGCTACAGAAGCCAAAATCAGATTAAAGTGTAATTGGGAAATTTTTCTTTAAAAATACAATAAAGCATAGATAATATTACATTTTAAACTGATCTTTTTACCTTTAAATTAAGTCAACATATGGCCCACAATAGTCCTTATACATGATTTGTTGGCTGTCATTTCTATTTTATTTTGATATCACAATGCTAGAGAATCTAGAGACTTGGAGAATAATGATATTGCAGTTTCAAATAATTACTGCATGTCATAGTAAATAATTATATCAATATAAAATGTAGGTATGAGAGACTGCATTGTAAAGTGGTTAAAGAGCAGTCTGTAGCAATAGGAAGACTACTAATAGTGGAATTTTTTCCTAATAATTCCTGGCTGTGTGACTCAAGCAAGTTGTTTATCTATCAGTTACTCAGCAAGTCTCTTAAAAGTATAAATTGTATAGCAGATACTATTTATTCTTCATCGGTAGAAATTTCCTCAGAGGACATTCTGTACACCAATGAAATCATAGGTCAGATCTAATCTGAATATAGGACCAATGAGATCAATAAGAAGATATTTTTTGATATATTTGATAACCTTTTTGGAGTGTAGAGTGTGTTCAGGGAAGACTAGCCCATGTTGTATGAGGGCTGCTGGGCACTGTTCAGGGCTGCTTTCCACTTTTGGAGTACACTTTATTCATCCAACTCTCATTGGTCATTCCAAGATGCTGTAGCATATGCAGCAGACACACTCAAGTAAATCATTTTGGCAGATGGGTTAAACCAAGATGAGCACAACTGAGGGGTATCAAACCCGTAGATAAATTAGATGAACTATCTACCACAAGCATGTGGAGACCTCCTCTGCTGGAATGGGCAGATGAGAACATTTTGTTCTAGTGGTTATAAAAGTGGTTGAAGAGTAGAACTTGGTCAGAAATCAAAGATCCTAAGCCTTAGGATGCAGTGGATGACCTTGGCATCAACAAGTATCAGTTTTTACAGAGATAACCAGCATGTAGTCATTCTGTCTTTGATTGAAAACCTCCAGGCTGTATAGAGGAACCTATTACCTCTAGAAATATTTCTTTTCACTTTTAGATAACTCTAATCATTTGAAAGTTTTTAAGTACCTAAAGTTGATTTTTTCCTAATTTACTAATTATTTTCTTTTCTAATCTCTTTCAGTTTTGACAATTTCAATTTGGAATAATAACTATTTTAAGCTTCTTAGGTTCAGCCTAATAAATATGTGTTTTACTTAGAAAATATAAGATTGTTTAAACATATTCAGAAATAGATTATAATTCATGAAATTATTTTTTATGAAAAAACTTATCTGGATCTCATTATGAAGAGAGAATAGTTAAAGCATAGGAGATAATATAGAAGTGGCAAGGAATAAGAAATAATACAAAACAATGAATTTAGATTCAGGGCAGGGAAAGGTTATAACAAATTACAATTATATTTTATTTCAGATGTGGAAAAAAAATAAGCATGGTATTGGATTTGGAACAAGAAGGCTCTTTAAAGAGCACCAAGTCCAACTAAATCTCTCATATGACATTAATTTATAGATGTAGAAATTCTGCCCAAGAATAAGTAACTTGCCCCAGGTCACTCAGTAAGTAGATGAACTTGGTTCTGAAATTATCTTCTGATTTCAAACCTAACGTTCTTTCCACTTTATCACATTGTCTTTTGTATTTTTTTCCCATGTACTAAAAATGTTGAGACTGATGGTGATCACTCTAGCTAGTATACATGTGGAAAACCACGTCTGAGACTATTGCATGTTCACCTACAAATTACCTTCAGTACAGGAACTGTCTACTAGGGTGGTTTCCTAACTCTTTGTCTCATCCATAATTTGTAGGCCTTTTTCTCTCTAACACAGTGCTAGGAATGTAATAGATGCTCACTAAGTTTTCTTTTCTTTCTCTTTTTTTTTTGGCTATTTGATTGATAGGTTTTCTATTATGTCTTTACTTAGGAGATTTTCTTTGGAACAATTCAATTCAACTTCCCTTCAATATGAGCTAATATAAATAACTGTCTCAGAAAAGTTAATACAATTATACTGCTATCTGAAAAACTATGACTTTTTTCATTAATAAAAATGCAATTTCTATTTATTCTGTTTGATGCAGTTTACCAGATATTAGCGTAAAAGCTAAGAAATACTTCTGCAGAAAGACAGTATTCACAAGGGATCTTAATGAATCATAAAATGAGGATATTTTTGTAACTTTTTTGTAACTTTCCTGAAAGTAGAATAACTGATCCCCTGATATTATATATGTGTGTGTGTGTATGTGTGAGTGTGTGTGAGTGTGTGTGTGTGTGTGTATATTTATGTATGTATGTATATAATTGACTAGGATATGAACCACAAATTCTGCATTGCAGATATGCTGTTTAACTGATGTAAAATTTATGGCATGATGAACAAAAAGCCTCTGAGACAATAATTGCTTCACCACAAGCAGCTCGTGCATCTCAAATTCCTTTCCCAAACTTTAAATTGGCCTTGATTTATCATTGCTTCACATTGGCACAAAGTAGCAATGGTCAAAAAATCTTCAAAATTGAAACTATATTCTTTGTAAATTCTTGTAACTATTTTTTTTCCTTAATTGAGAAAGACAATTCTTTACTCTCTTTTAGATAATTTTGGACAATATGAAGTGGCATATATTAAAAGGCAATATGTATTCTATATTTTCACTAAGTTAAGCCTTGTGCAGATTTGTAAATGATGTATTATATTCTCCTTCACAAATGGCATCAGGCTTTGGAAACACCAGTATACTATTTATTTGGTTA
>CM053582.1:318242720-318259052 GCA_028627135.1 Pseudochirops cupreus | reverse complement strand
TAGGAAGAAAAGCCAATAGAGACAGCTCCCAAACTCTAGCCAAATTATTTTTAAATTTAATTTATTTTTAAATACATTTTTCTTATATCAGATATCGGATGAAATAGGTCGTTATCTGGGACAAGGAAAAAAATTTGGTCATATGATCATCATCATTGTGCGAGGTCACACAGTTAGTATTTTTCATGAACATGCTGCTATGAAGAAATAATGTGACATAGTAGATACAGATGTGGCAATAATCAAAAGATCAGTAAGCATGTCACACTCTATGCTACGCAAAATTAAGGAGATCTGGGTTCAGGTCCTCTCTTTCATAAATGCTCTCTCAGTGACACTGGGAAAATCCTAAGTGCCCCCTGGAAATCCTCTAAAATGACTCTTAAGTTGCAGAATACTAGCTGATCTACATTGGTAGAAGTTTCATTAACTAGAGTTCCCTTGACCAATGAAATCCCTGATCCTGATCCCTTCCCTGAAAATTGCTGCCATAAAAGGGGAAATTGTTTTATTGTTCTGAGAAATTATGATCAAATTAAAACCTTTTATCCATGAAGTGAATGCTGATCTTTAGCAAGACACAAGACTAGATGATAAGAAATATGTAGAAAAGATGTTGTCAATGAACATTTTCGGATTTCCTAATCAAACTACCTATTGTTATACATTGTGTCCTGTCATTATATGATGTTTCCTTACATTCCCTATACAGTAAAAAGAGATTAATTTTAAGGGAAATATTGATGCACACAAAATACTTCTTTGAAACTTGAATTTTAGGAAAAAAAATAGAAATAACATACAAGTATCTTCTGTTGCATGGGATTATGGTATGTAGATTCCAATGTTCATTAAAAGTAGTGGAGTAAAAATAAATATCAGATGGATTTGTGTTGTATAATGTCATCTTGCTCTTTTGAATAAACCTTTACATTGTATATTTTAGATGTTGTTTTAAAAAAGTACAAGGAATGTTATGATGTCTTATTCCATGACTGAATTTCTTTGCTATTTAATTACCAAAAATGTTTACTAAAAAGACCACAATTTAAGAATACTGCAAAGTGCCAACCTATAGCAATTGGCCAATGTATTTTTAAGTCCATAAGACACAGAATACAGCAATAACAGTATATTTTTTTTATTTCAGAGTAAAATTATAGTAATTGTTTGTAATCATTTGTATCTAAATTAAAGTTATATAGATAGGAAAAATTGAGTAACTATAAAATATTATTGCATCAGTTGATATATTCGATCATTATAGTATTAAGCTGATAGAATGAAAATCTTTAAAAGAGTTAATCTTTCTTATTTTCCTGTAATGAGTAAACTCTTATTTGAAGACTTTGATTCCTCTGATCATGGAAAAGAGAGGGACTTGGCATTTTTAAATATTTTATCTCTAGATAGACTGTGAAAATATAAATTTGTTTTTATTAGTAATTGCAGGTCTTTATCTGATAATTTAAGGGCATTTTTTTCCTTCTGTGAAAATATTAAAGCAAAATGAATCAAAACCAATGTAAAACAGCACTAAATTTATGCTGAAGATAGATGTGTGTAAAATATCAAGACAGCTATAACATCTATCCACAAATGAGTAGTTTAGAATTCCTGCAGCCTGGATGATACCTTGGAGGCCACCCTCTCAGTTAGACGCCTATATAAATACTGTCACAATTTTTGCATCATGGTATAAAACTCAGATTTTTCTCACAGTTACTATTAATATAGGACAGCCTCCAGCAGTTTCCAAAATTATCATTATGTTGAAGATTATGTCAGTGCTGCACAGCTAAACTGGATCTAACATAATAGATTTTAATTTTAGTTCATCTAATTTTTCCCCAGCTGTATTGAATGATTTCTACCAATTTGTTGTGGCCATCCAGTCACTGTTGGAAATATCAAATTGATTTAGGTTTGTTTTGGTTTCTTGCTCTGTTTTGATTTCTTTTTTTATTCCTCTTAATGAAGAGCCTGTACCAATTGTTATTTGATTTCCTTTTTATCCTATGGACAAATGCCTAACATTTCCTTCCCATGTTCAGACTAAAGAAAATAAGTTAGGGGTTAAGTTTTCTCAGTTTAGAAGAGAAACAACTAAATAGTATTCAGTAAGTTGGTCAAAAAATATTTATTAAGCACTTACTCACTGCCAAGAACTGGAAGACAAAGCCCTGAGGACACACAAAGAAAAAAAAAAAGACAATGCATGCTAACAAGAAAATCACAGTCTGATGGAGGAGACAACTTGCAAATGCCTATGTATAAACAAGTTATATACAGGTTAAACTTGATATAATCAATGAAGGGAAGGCACTAACATGAAGGAGGATTGGTATTCAAATGAACAGTACATTAATTCCTTTGTTTAACATTTTAAATCATGAGCATTTGTAGGAGAGAGAGGAACGAATATGTTTAGTTTTTATATCAAGGCACTTAGGTCATCAATGTGTAATTTTAAAAATGATTAATGAAACAAGCTTCTAAGTAGAATACCAGTAGTTTGATATGCTAAATAAAGTGTATTCTTATCTATTTCTAAAAAATACATGTATTGGCTTAAATAGATGATTTGTAACTAATAGATCAGTTCGAAGAAGACTTTTAAGATTTCCTACCTCTATATCAGAGGAAAAGGAAAAAGTCTATATCGTACTAGAAAAATCTCAGAAGGGTGAGTCAAGAGACCTGGTTTCTTGTCTGAGATCTTCTATTATTACTTGACTGACTGTTTTCTCTCTGCAAAATGAGGTTTATAATACCTGCCCAAGGTATTGTATTATATACTAGGTATGTATTAAATGCAATATGCCTTCATTAAGCATTTACCATATACAAAATATTGTGCCAGACACTAGGGATACAAAGATAAAGTAACAGTAACAGTAACAGTAATAACTAACAATTGCATGGCACTTTATATTTTAAAAATGCTTTACAAATATAACTTAATTGTATCCTTATAGAAAGCCCTGGGATATAAGTTCTATTATCCACATTTTATAGATGAAGAAACTGAGGCAGACAGACATTAAATTATTTGCCAATGGTCACACAGTTAGTCAGTCTCTGAGGCCCTGGTTGAACTCTGTTCGTTCTGATGTGGGGAAAAAACCTGACATTTTATGCAATGTTCAATACTTACTTCTGCAATGGAGTAAAGAGATTTCTTATATCTCCTCTTTGGGGCCAAGATCGTTCTTTGTAATTTTGCAGACTTCATTTTCATTTTTGGGTAATTGTTATTTTTAAAATTTATATTGTGTTAGCCATTGTGTATATTGTTTTCCTTGCTCTGCTTGCTTGACTTTGTGTTAGTTCATGTAAGTCGCCACATTTGTTATATTCATCATTTCTTACAACACAATTATATTGTATTCCATTTATATTCATATACCCCAATTTGTTTTGTCATCTCCTCAAATCATAGGCATCTCCTCTGTATCAATGTTTTTTGTTTTGTTTTGTTTTGTTTTTTTTTGCTGACCTATAGTGCTTTGGAGATATTACTGGAATGAAAGAGAAAGATGAGGGCTAGGTATAGAGCCCATAGGAGTTTATGAGATTATGAAGATAAAAAGTATTGAGAGGGAAGAGGCCAGAACATAGTCTGAGGACAAATCCTTACAAAGGGGATGGGACAAGGATATAATCCAACAGAGAAGTCTGAGAAGGAGCAGAAAGGTCTGACTTCATATATGGTAATCTTTCCACTATAGTAGGCTGATTGTATTAATTGATGCATTAATTCTTTAAACAAATACTTTGTGATAAATTAATATATACATGCTAAACATTGTGAAGGATGTAGAAGTTATATAATCAGTTTTTCTTAAGATGTATCTGGTTCCATGTACGTGATTTTTTATGTTTTAAAATAAGTAAATAGGAGTTTTCCTGAAGTAAAAAAATACAAGAAACATGACCCCATTACATGTATTGATCTGGGGAAGTATTTGCTCTAAAATGCCTTAGGTGAATGAATAAAACTATTAGAACCATGCAATAAAGTGTAGGATTAGTTATTGTATTTTGAGTGCTTACTATGTGTTGATAAAGAAATTTCCAAAGAAAACATCTGTTCCTATCCTGAAATAGCTCAGTAAGCTAATTAAATATTCCTAAGCATTCCCAAACCTGATAATTATACAGAAAATATCAAATAGAAAATAATAAAATATAATATATACATATAACATGTGAATACAAAATTGAAGATGAGCATAAGAATTATTGCACTTTATTATGGTGGATTAGTAAATGCATGAGTTAATAGAGAGGGGAGGTGAGGGACTATTATGACTAAAAGCATGAAAACAGGTATTAGTTAAAATACATGGGGCATGGAAAACATTTTGTTGGTGGAGTACCGAGTTAGGCAATAACAGAATATGAGGTGGGAACATAGGAGGAGGCTACATATTTGAAGATTTTGAATTCTTGGCTGGTAATTGTACATTAGAAATGTACAAAGGAAATTCTTGGCCCACTCATTGCAATTAGAGGAAAATCAATAGTTTAAAAGCAGATTGCGCTAAAAACCTTTAAGTAACCATGTTGCTAAGTTACACACACAAACTGAAATTATGTACAATGTTCACAAATAAAGCTTTGCAACTGACATTAATATCAGCTAAGAGCTCTTTTTAAAAAAATCTGTTATTAAAAAAGAAAAAATATGACTAAATCTTCTTCTTGGTGTCTCTGTTTGATTTCTTGCAGTCAAACATTCCCCTTAAAAAAATAACACTGTAGAAGTATAAATAATATTCTTTTGATGATACAGATATGATGATTTCAAAGTAAGCTCTTTGATGAATCAGTAAAAAAAAAATCCTTGCATTCACTTTTTATTGAGTGGGTAGAAAAATGTCATTCAATAATATAATGGAATATTAATGAATTTTCTCATATTTTAGAATCTATATGGCACATTTCAGAGGAGAATATCATATTTTGCATTTGTCATCATATCTTCTGATTCAGACTTTTTGCTTTACTACTAACAGACTCCTACTCATTTAAAAAGTAATTCATCATATTCTATGACTTAGCTCATTATTATTTACTTAGTGTCTATGTTTATGATTCAGATGCTCAGTATTATTATTTTTAAAAATAAAGTTTCCTAAATTACTTTAATAGTCTATTTAAAAAAAGGAAAATAATAGCACTTATAATCTGTTCAAGAATCCCATTACCCATGTATTGTGTTGGGATTTAACATGTAGTAGGAACTCAATAAAATTTTGATGGTGATGGTATTGAAGTTTTAATAATTAATTTATTTGATCCAAGAAATCACCTAATTGTAAGACTGGGTAGGTATTTGAATGGTGATGTAATCATTTTTCCTGTCTTACTAAGGGTTGTTATTCCATTCAAGAAATATTTATTAAGCACCTACTATGTGCATGGCATTGTATGTATGTGCATGTATTGTATATAGACATATATATGTATGTGTGTAGATATACATACATGTATCCATGCATATATATTTTTATATAGGTGTGTTTGAGTGTATATATATATGTGGAATCACTTCCATAAACTTTTTCATAATCCATCTTTCCAACCCCCAGTATTTACTCATCTTTCCTTCTTTAAGTTACTTATCTGTATGTGTGTGTGTGCACACACATATATTTTTTTTCAGAGAAGAATATGAAGACAGGATTGTTCTGAGGATCAAATGAAATAATATTTGCAAAGTTCCTAGCATATAGTAGGCACTTAGTGAATGCTTATTCCTTTTCCCCTGTTATTCTTTGATATTTCTCATTCCAAGTAGAGGAAAATGTAGAAAATATAAGTTTTTCTTAGAGTTTTGCAAAGAAGGGTATTCTCATCTACCAAAGATCCTACGTCTCAAGGCATCAGAAACAATAAGGCCTATGCCAAAGAGAGATCACATCAATCAGAGATCCTAAGTCTCAGAAAAAGTGTAAGGTGATAAAAGTCCTATGCTTATGGGGACTTGGAAATCAGAAACAGAAGACTTGTACCATATGTGTTGTACCTTCTGAGGGTTCTTATCCCCATCACATGTGGTTAAGGTGATGGAACTGTTTTTAAGTGTGAGTTCAGTCTAAGCCTCAAGCCCCCAGTCACCACCATCACCATCTTCTGTCTTTTCAAATATGTAGGAAATCTCAGTCCTTAAGGTGCCTGAATAGTTAAGAAGAACTGTACCTGTTAGACGTGCCTGGAATATCTGAAATATCTAGTTATGGAATTTGATTTCTTTGTCCCTGCAGTGACTCAGTTCTCATTCATCATCGAAATCTGGAGGGTTGAACCTCCAAGTAAGTGTTTCCTCCTCTGTCCTATAAAAGACAAATTGATCCTGTTCTCCCTGGTATTTGGTGACCCTCCGCTGGGGTGAAAAATCCATTTACTTTCTAATCACTCCCCATTCTTTCTCTCTTATCTATCTTACCATAGTCCATATCTTTTTTGTCCTTGCATTTCATTATGCATTTTTGTACATTCACTCAATTATTAACCAGTTCTCTTCTACCCTAGGTAGTTTAGGTCATGCTCTTCCCAACTTCTTGGATGAACATAAAGTTGGCTTCTTCTGGAAGACACTCTAACAGCTGCCCATACTCTTTAAAATTTGGTGCGCCTTTTCTTTTTCATGTTACCTGACACACTGGACTAGAAAGGAGAATAGTTAAACTTTTCTTCTCACCACTACTTCCAAATTGTCTCTCTGTCACCATTATTTAGCAATTTTCTTCTTTTGAAGTTTGGAATATGGACCTAGAACTTAGCACCTAGTCATATATCAACTTTCATTTATCAATCTTTTCTTAAGTTCAGTATCTGACTCAGTCTTATTTTTAACTACAATCTCTGTCTTCACATTTGAAAGACTTTAGTTTGCATGAGCTAAGACCTTTTTTTGAAAATAAAATCAACCCCCAACCTTTTCTGCTTATCAACCCCATCAATTTCCACAGTAATTGTCACATCTTAAATCACACTTTCAAAGGTAACTGTGCTACTTCTTTCTCTTAGAAAGAAGTGTAGTCTAACATGGTAGAATATTGACTTTAGAGTCATGAAGACCTGAATTCAAATCCCACTTCTGATACAAGCTGTGTGTCTTAGAACAAGTTAAAATTTCTTTGAGAATCAATTTCTGCATAAGACAAATAATAATGATAATAACTATTCTAACTGCTCTACCAGGTTGTTGACAAGATCAAAGGAAATTGATCATAATTTCTTACCTTTCTATATCTCTTTCTGCTTCATTCCTTTTAGTTCTTAAACTTCACCATATCCTCCAGTCCCTTCAGTTCAAACCTTATTCAATCCAGTCCATTACCCCTTCTTAAATACCACTGTCCTTCCTTCAAAATATTTACCTTATAGTTCAGGAGTTTAAATGCACACTATGTATAACTATCTTCTATTCTTCAATCCTTGTCAATAATCTGTCTTCAGATGCCTTGCTAAGCCCCCAGCCTTCTTTACCCACACCATCCATCAGCTTCACTCCAACATGTATGATACTGAAAACTGCTGGAAAAAAATAACACTAGCTATGTTCACACATTTTGTCTTCCATTATCTCATATTGGCCATCACTAATGCAAAGCAACACTTTTATCCTTCTCTGACAGATTAATATCCTCTATGGATCCAATGATGGTTACTGCAAACTGTGTCTTTTATTCAGGATCTCCATATCATCTCTTCAGTCTCTTTCAGCAGAATATCCCGATAGCTCCTTGGAACCAAAAAGACAAAAATAGAGGTTTTTTACATTCTCCCATACCGTACAACACAAAACCCTGCTATATTAATCTCTATTCCCCTGAGCCTTGCTCCAATTTCTTTGAAAAGGTGATACTTCTTGCTAAGGCAAAATTCTGTATGTGTGTCTTTCATCCTATATCCTTCCATCTCCTCGATTAATTTTCTCTATGTTCATTTCATTCCTTTACCTTGGCCTCAGTCATTTCTTATCTTCTGACTACCACTGCTGTCTAAACGCACGCTGGTATCTTTCACATGATTATTCAAAAAAAGTTCTCAATTTTACCATTCCTTCAAGATATTAACCTATCTCTTTATGCTTTTACAATCAAATTCTTAAGAAATGGTCTTGTACACTAATTGCTTCAATTACTCACTCCCATTCAACTTCTCGATTTCTTTCAGTCTGCCTTTTGAGGATTAATTTGAATGGAAACTTCCTCTTCTAGATTAATGCAGATCTCTTATCTGGTATATACAACAACTATTTATCAGGTCTTATTCTAATTGACTTCCCAATAACTTTTTACTATGTTGATCACTTCCTCCCACTGGATATTTTGTTCCTTAGGCTTCCCTAATACTACCCATCTAACCACTCTTTCAATCCTTATCAATGAGTGTTGTTTAAACTGGGTTAGAAAAAAAACAACACTAAAAAAAACCTTTGTGGTCTGATTTGATAAAGCCATAGAGTGATGGAGGCAGAACCAGAGCAGAATGATCAAATACTAGTGTGTTAAATTTGTATCTTTTTTTGATCTCCCTAATCATACCTTCTAATCAGTATACTAAGCTTGTAAATAACCAGTATAAAGAGTTACTAACAAGAATTAAGATTGCAAAGTCAAACCTAGAAGGTATGCACTGTCTCAAAATTCACTAGAGCATAATTTACAAATTGTATCATATGTTAATCAAAAATCACATCCAGAAAATGTGTGTTGAATCAAGGAAATAATTGTTGATGGTGTCTGTTGGTCCTATGATATATACATCTCAGATAAATTCCAGATATTCTCAGTAAGATGAACAAAACACTGAAAGGTACTGATAACTTTGAGATGACATGAATATGCAAAGTTTTACTGGCAACTTTGAGATTACTTGGATATGTCAATGAACTAAGCACAAGATGGCACAGATAGGAGTTGATCTGTTTCCAAAAAACCTCTATAAAATGAGACATCAAACTTCTCTCCCCTGATCACTTTTCTGTCTTGATTGGGTCCATGCTGCCTAGTGCTCCAAACTTTAATCCATGATTATATAAGCAATTCTTTGCCTCTCCTGTTCTCTCCCATCCTCTTTCCGCATTGTCTGCCTTCCTTTACCACCTGGCGTCCCTTACACAGACCTTCTGACTCTGTACTGCCATTTATCTCTGTACTTTCTGTGTCATTTGCTCCATACCCTCTGTGGTGATGTGATTACAGCATTACTCCTCACTGTCGTTATGATATTTCCTGGTGAGTAATCAGACATGCCTACCCCATTTGATAATTTCATAGATTGATGATTAATTCAACTAGCTAACAATAATGATTAACATTAATATAGTGCTTACTAGGTATCAGGCATTGTGCTAATTTATGATTGTCTCCTTTGATCCTCACAAGAATTCTGGTACTATTATTACCCCTATTTTACAGAAGGTAAAATGAAGGCAAATAGAAGTCAAGTGACTTGCTCAGTCACACAACTAAGTATCAGATACTAGCCTTGAACTCAGGTCTTCTTGATTCCAAGGCCAATGCTTTATCCACTATACCATTTAATTGCCAGTTGAAGTCATCTGGAAGGTATAGAACTTGATGACAAGTTGGATATAGAGATGACAAGTGAGATAAAATGAACATTTCTTTTAAAATGGAGCATAACTTCTCACATTTTATCCATTCTATTGGTTATCTGACTTACATACTTGAATATCTGACACAACACCCATGCAGACACACAAACACACACATATTGTGAGTTTGTATACATATGTGTGTGTGTTCATATGCCTATACATATATACGCATAAATATGTGTATGTGTTTATTCAATTTTGTATAGGTTATTTTATGTACTATCATGACAGAACTTAGAATCTGAAAACTAGTATCATGACTTGTCTCTAATGATGTCAAGCTATATGATTATAATAAGATCTAGAGTTGGAAGAGACTTTAGAAATCATTCATTCATTCCCTCCGTTTTAGAAATCAGCAAACAGGTTCACAAAAACTTATCTACTTTTTCAGAATTCTTAATCAAGATCCAGGTTTCAAAACCCAAACCACTGGTTCCAAATTGAATGTTAATTCCACCATTCCACCTCTGGGACCATTAGTTCTCTTATCTGTGAGGTAAGGTTAATAATGTTTAGAACACATGGGAAAAAGCCATTGTTACTAGTTACCCCATAGGGTTATGATGAGAATGGAATTTTTCAAACTCTAAAATGTGGTGTAATATTGGGGACATTAAAATTAAAATTATTGTCTTCTTAAGAGTGGTAGTATAACAAATAGGAACTAATATATATTTGGAAATTGTGCATTTTCTTATAAGTGAGCTTGTTTGGAGATTCTTTCTACCCTGAAGAGAAGAGATTCATTTTGATATATTCCTTTAATTTTTTTCTCTAGCACCAAAGGATCACTTGGGGATGAGATGTTTCCCCATTTGGAATTCACCTCTAATATTGATGCAAGTTTATGGAAAATGTGATAGTTGCCCCTGTTCCCTATATCAGCAAATTTGAAAAATAAGATGCATAGATGTTTCACAATTTTGAATAGTACTATTCATGTGCTAGAAGAATGTCAGTCTTCTTTGTTCAAAATGTGATTTTTTAAAAAACTCTGCTAAATTTTTACATTTGATTCTTTTTTTTTTTAAATAACTCAGGGCCTGGAAACTTTCTTTGAGAATATGTCTCTGAAATAATTATATAAAATAATAGGAAAATATAATAACATTTATATTACTGATGGTATAATAAAAATCTATATTGCATAAAGCAACCTACAGTGGACCCGATATAATTCAAATATTATCACAAATTAAAGTAGTAGAATGATTTCAGAGTGATTATAGTGAAAGATAACCTTTTCTAAAATGATCAACTTACAGACTTAATGAAATATTGCCATATATCTTAGAAGTGTACTAGGGAAATGTGGATATTTCTGAGAATTTTGATGATGAAGATTTAGAAAACTATAGTTTTTGAGGTGGAGAGAAAAACTAGGGGAAAATCAAAATATTCTGTACTCATTTGAATGCTTATTAATGTTTTATTTCTAAACCAAATAATCAAAACAATGATTTATGTAGAGCTTTATATATACAAAGTATTACTCTTAATCCCCCCAAATTGAGGATACACAGGGGAAAATAGGATTTAGGGAAATATGCAGTTGGTAATCAAAACTGTGGATATGAATGGAATGAACTCAACCATAAAATGAAAGTAAATAAGTGAAACTAGGAACTGGTTTTATGAAAAATAAAATAAACTATAGAAAACTAAAAGTAAATGAATCAAATAAATAAAAGAAATTAACTAAAGAAAAACCACTGGTTAATTTGATTAAAAGAAGAGAAAGAAGAAAACCAAATTATTGTATAAAAAATGAAAGGAATGAATTCACAACAAATGAAGAGAAAATCAAAGGAATTATTAGGAGTGATTTGGGATAATTATATACCAATAAATCTGACAATCTAAGGGAAATGCATGAATATTTAGAACAATATAAACAGCTCAGATTAACAGAAGAGGAGATAGAATATTAAATAACTTCATCTTAGAAAAAGAAATTGATCAAGCCATCAATGAATAATCTAAGAAAAAAACATTCCCTGGGCCAGGTGGATTCAGGACTTAATTCTACCAAACATTTAAAGAATAATGAATCCTAAAGTACATAGAAAAAATAGGCATAAAAGCATCTCTACCAAATTACTTTTGTGACACAAAGATGGTGGGGACACCTAAACCAGGAAGAACAAAGAAAGAGAAACAAAACTGCAGACAATTTTCCCTAACAAATATTGACACAAAAAAGATTATAGCAATATATCACAAGGATCATATATTACGATCAGGTGGTATTTATATAAGGAATGCAGGGTTAGTTCAACATTGGGAAAACTATCAGCATAATTGACTGTATTGATATAACAAAAGCAATAAAAATCATATGATTTTCTCAATAGATGTAGAAACAGCTTTTCAACAAGATACAACATCCATTCCCATTAGAAACAGTAGAAAACATAGGAAAAATGGAGCTATCCTTAAAATGACAAGTAATATTTATCTAAAATCATCAGCAAACATTATCTATAATGGGGATAAACTAGATATGTTCCCTGTGAGATCAGTGGGTGAAGGAAGGATGCCTATTATCCACACCATTGTTAAATATTGTTCTAGAAATACTAGCTATAGCAATAAGGAAAGAAGAATAAATTGAAAGAATTAGAATAATGAGAAAACAAAACTATCACTCTTTGCAGATGGCATGATGGTATACTTAGAGAATCCTAGAGAATAAACATAAACACTAGTGAAATAATTAGCAAGGATGCATTACATAAAATTCACATAAATCATCAGCATTTCTATATATTTCCAACAAAGACTAGCAGAAAAGATAGAAGATGTTGTTCCATTTAAAATATCTACAGACAATATAAAATTCTTTGGAATCTACCTTCTAAGACAAACCCAGAAATTTATAAAAATAATTATAAAACACTTTTTACACAAATAAAAGTAGACCTAAACAACTGATGAAACAGTAATTGTTTCTGTGAAGGCTGAACCAATCAAATAAAAGTGACAATTCTACATTAATTAAGTTTACTTTTTCACGTCATATGAATCAAGCTACCAAAACTTATTTTATACAGCCAGAAACAATAACAAAATTCACCTGGAAGAACAAAAGTTCGAGAATATCAAGGGAATTTTGAAAAATGTGAAGGAATGTGGACTAAACATACCAGATTTTAAATGATATTACAAAACAATAATCATTAAAACAATCTGGTACTGGTTAAAAAACAGTGGTGGATGAGTGGAATTGATTAGTTACACAATACACAGTAGTAAATGATCATAGCAATCTGTTGTTTGATAAATCCAAAGATCTAAGCTTTTGGCACAAGAACTCACTATTTGACAAAATATGCTTGAAAAACAGAAAACACTAGGCCAAAATTAGGTATAAATCAACATCTCACAACATATACCAAGTAAGGTCAAAATGGATACATGATTAAGACATAAAGGATGACACTATGAGTAAATTAGGGGACCATGGAATAGTTTACCTCTTAGATCTAGATCTATGGAGATGGGAATAATATATGAAAAAAAATACAAGAGACAGAAACCATTAAGAGATGGAAAACGGATAATTTTGATTATATTAAATTTAAAATGTTGTTCCCAAACAATGCAGTCAAGATGAAAAGGAAAGCAGAAAGCTGGGACATGTTTTGTTTTTCTTTTTCCAGAAAATGCTCCTGATTAAAGGTATCATTTTTCAAATATGTAGAACACTGAGTCAAATTCACAACAATACAAGTTATTCATCCATTGATAAATAGTCAATATATATGAGGGGCAGCAAGAAAGCACAGTGGATAGAATCTAGAGTCAGAAAGTTCATCTACCTGAGTTTAAATCTGGCCTCAGACACTTGCTGGCTGTGTGACCCTGGAAAAGTCATTTGACCCCATTCACCTCTCTTTCCTCATCTGTAAAATGAACTGGAGAAGGAAATGGGAAACCACTCCCATGTCTTTGCCAAGAAAATCCCAAATGGAGTTGTGAAGAGACAGATACAATTGAAATTACTCCGCAACAGAAACAAGAAAGGATATGAATTGGCAGTTTTCTTTTCTTTTCTTTTTTCTTTTTTTGCTTTTTGGAGGGCAATTGGGGTTAAGTGACTTGCCCAAAGTCACATGGCTAGTAAGTGTGTCACGTGTCTGAGACTGGATTTGAACTCAGGTCCTCCTGACTCCAGGGCCAGTGTTCTATTCACTGTGCCACCTAGCCGCCCTGAATTGGCAGTTTTTAGTCATATGAAAAAAAAAATCACTAAATTACTATTGATTAGAGAAATCCAAATTAAAATGATTCTAGGTATCACTTCATACCTGTCAGATTGACTAATATAATAGAAAAGGAAAATGAAAAATATTGGAAGGGATGTAAGAAAATTAGAATATTCATGCCTCTTGGTAGAGATGTGAATCAATACAACCTTTCTAAAGAGCAATTTGGAACTATGTATGAAGGGCCTTAAAACCATACAGTTTTGGCAGAGCCAAGATGGCAGAGTAGAAACAGGACCTCTGCTCATCTCTGGTTCCCATCACCTCCAATACATGTAAAAAATGACATTAAACAAATTTTAGAGGTACAGAACCCAAAAAGTGACAGAGAGAAACAAATCTCCTGCTCAAGGCAGCCTGGCAGGCAGGGTCTATTGCACTGGCCTAGGAGCAGAGCACAGTCCTGCATGAGCAGCATGGTACTGGCCCCAGGGTAGCCCCAACCCACTGTGTCCAGAGCAGACTTCAGGAGAGTGAATCACCAGCAGGTGTGGCATTTTGCAGACTTCTCAACCCATAAATGCCAAAGAGAAAGAAAAAGGTCAGTTGGGAACTCTGTTGGAAGAGTGGTTGGAAGAGCACAGTCTATCCCCTGCCTCCAGACTGAGAAGTGGGAGAGGTGTGGCTGCTGCAGCTACTGCCTCCTGGCCTGCAAAACATAGGGGCACTAAGTAACCATTCAGAAGATAATCACTCTTGCTTTGACTTGCTTGGATCTGGATCATCATCTTGGGTGATGGTCCTGGAGTGTGTGGCCAGTGTGCTGGAACTTATGCGGGCTTCAGGAAAAATGCCCTCCTAATAGTGCTGGCAGCTACAAAAACTCCAGTGATTTGGGACAAAGCTCTCTTGACTCTGGAAGCAGAGTTCTACTGTGACAAAAAGCTCAAACGTCAAGTAATTGGCTAGCAAGATAAGCAAGCAGAGGAAGTGCATTCCTACCATAGTTGCCTTTTTTGGGGACAAAAACAATCAAAGCATTGAATGGGAGGAAGACAATGAAGTCAGAACTCTTGCACCACTAGCTCCCAAGAAGAATATGAACTGGTTACAGGCCATGGTGGAGCTTAATAAGGATTTTGAAAATCAAGTAAAAAAAGTAGAGGAAAAATTGGGGAGAAAAATGAGAATAAAGCAAGAAAATAATAAAAAAAAAAGTGAGTTAACAGCCTGACTGAAGCAAATAACACTTTAAAAAATAGACTAACTCAAAGGGCAAAAAAGGTTCGAAAAGCTAATGAGGAAAAGAATGCCTTAAAATGCAGATTTACCCAGATTGAAAAGGAATTTCAAAAACTCACTGAAGAGAATAATTCCTTCAAAATTAGATTGGTGTAAATGGAAGCTAATGACTTTATGAGAAATCAAAATAATATAAAACAGATCCAACCAAATGAAAAAATAGAAGGCAATATGAAATATCTAATTGGAAAAACCACTGACCTGGAAAATAGATCCAGGAAAGATACTTTAAAAATTATTGGACTACCTGAAAGCCAGGATCAAAAAAGGAGCCTAGATGCCATCATTCAAGAAATTATCAAGCAAAATTGCCCTGATATTCTAGAACCAGAGGACAAAATAGAAATGGGAAGAATTCACCAAATGTGTCTTGAGAAAGATCCCAAAAAGAAAACTCCTAGGAATAGTATAGCCAAATTCCAGAGTTCCCAGGTCAAGAAGAAAATACTGCAAGCATTCAGGAAGAATCAATTTGAGTATTGTGTAAAGACAATGAGAATAACACAAGACGTAGCAGCTTCTACCTTAAGGGATCAAAGGGCTTGGGATATGATATTCTGGAGCTAGGATTAAAACCAAGAAGCACCTATCCAACAAAACTGAGTATAATGCTTCAGGAAAAATATGGTAGTTCAATGAAATAGAGCATATTAATGCATTCTTGATGAAAAAAAAGATCTGAACAGAAAATTTGACTTTCAAATACGAGAAGCAAGAGAAACATGAGAAGGTAAATAGGAAAAAGAAATTATAAGGAACTTAGTAAAGTTGAACTATTTACATTCCAACATGGAAAAATGATCATTGTAAAGGGGGCAGAATCAAGATGGTGGTGTAGAAGCAGGAGAACTCCACAGCTCCCAACATAACCACCTCAAATACCCATAAAATATCAATCTAAACAATCCAGAATGCACTAAATTACAGAAAAACACATCTCCCACTGGGGGCAGCCCAGCAGGTGGGATGAGAAGGGTTCATCACAGAGTGCTGGGAGTTGAGCCCAGCCTGGTCTGAAACCGTGGCTTGGCCTTGGGGTGGCCAGGACAAGCTGCAGCTGAAGCACTCTGGAGAGTGGATCCCCAGCAGCTGTGGTAGTTTCCAGAATTATTAACCTATGAGAAACAAGGATAAAGTGAAAGGTCAGTGGATGAGAGGGGGGATGATGGTGCAGAGGGC
>CM053582.1:318221792-318242220 GCA_028627135.1 Pseudochirops cupreus | reverse complement strand
CAATGGAGGAAACGACCAGGAAGGTGCAAGGGAATGGGTCAACCTCACTATCATTGAATTTGTTTTAAGGAGGGAGTAACATACACACTCAGTTGGGTATCTTACTGTACAGGAAAGTAGGGGGGAGGTGATAACAGGAGGGATGGTAGAAAGGAGGGGAGATTGTGAGAGAAGCAATCACTGTTGAAAAGGGACAGGGTTTAAAGAGAAAATAGAATAAATGGGGATGGGATAGAATGGAGGGAATAATAATTAGTCTTTCATAATATAACTGCTATTGAAATGTTTTGTGTAACTACACATGTACAACCTATATTGAATTGCTTATCTTCCCAGTGGGGGTGGATGAGGAAGGAAGAAGGGAAAAAATCTGAAACTCAAAGTTTTAAATACAAATTTTTTTAAAATTCATTTTTGTTTATTTTTAGTTTACATTATTCATTTCCACAAGATTTTGAGTTACAAATTTTCTACCCTTCTTTCCCCTACCCATCACCCCAAAACAGTAATCCCACTGTATACCCCCTCTCCCAATCTGCTCTCCCCTATATCCTCCTCCATCACCCCTCTAACTTTCCAGTAGAGTAAGATGGATTTTCCTGTCCCCATGCCTGTATATCTTATTTCCCAGTTGCATGTACATCATCATCATCATCATCTATTTTAAACATTTGATTTTAAAATTTTAAATTCTAGATTCTTTCCCTTCTTCCCTTATCCCCTGCCCCCACTGGGAAGACAAGCCATTCAAATCAGGCTGTATATGTGTAGTTATGGAAAACATCTACAGAATAGATGTGCTGTGAAAGACTGACTGTTTTTCCCTCCATCTTATCCCACCCCCCAATTGTAAAGAGACAGGGATAAAATAGAGAATAGGACAATAGACATATGTTTGTGTATACATATGTACATATATACATATATACACATATGTGTGTATATTCCCTTCAACTATCCTCACACTGAGAAAGTTTCATAAGTTACCATTACTGTTTTTCCGTGAGGAAAGGTAAATTGTCCAACTTTGATGAGTTCCTTATGATTTCTTTTCCCTGTTTACCTTCTCACACTTCTTGTATTTGAATGTCAAACTTTCTATTCATCTCTAGTTTTTTCATCAAGAATGCTTGGAAGTCCTCCACCTCATTTAATGACCATATTTCCCCCGAAACATTATGCTCAATTTTGCTGGGTAAGTGATTCTTGGTTTTAATCCTAGCTCCTCTGATCTCCGGAATATTATATTCCAGGCACTTTAATCCCTTAATGTAGCAGCTGCTAGATCCTGTGTTATCCTGATTGTGTTTCCACAATATTCAAATTGTTTCTTCTTGGCAGTTGTAATATTTTCTTCTTGATCTGGGAACTTCGGACCCTGGCTGTAACATTCCTAGGAGTTTTCTTTTTGGGATCTTTTTCAAGAGGTATAGGTAAATTTTTTCAATTTATATTTTGCCTTCTGGTTCTAAGATATCAGGGCAATTTTCTTTGAGAATTTCTTGAAGGATGATTTCTAGGTTGTTTTTTTGATCATGGCTTTCAGGTAGTCCAATAATTTTTAAATTATCTCTTCTGGATCTATTTTCCAGGTCAGTGGTTCTTTCAAGGAGATATTTCACATTGCCTTCTCTTTTTTCATTTGTTTGGATCTGTTTAATAGTATCTTAATTTCTCATAAAGTCATTACCTTCCATTTGCTCCACTCTAATTCTGAAGGGGTTATTCTGTTCAGTGAGCTTTTGAGATTATTTTTTCCATCTGACAAATTTGGCATTTTAAGGCATTCTTCTCCTCATTGGCTTTTTGGGCCTCTTTTGCCATTTGAGTTACTCTATTTTTTAAAGTGTTATATTCTTCAGTCAGGTTGTTGACTCTCTCTTCATGATTTTCTCGCATCATTCTCATTTCTCTTCCTAGTTTTTCCTACATTTCACTTATTTGGTTTTCAGAATTCTTCTTAAGCTCCTCTATGGCCCATAACCAGTTCATATTTTTCTTGGAATCTTTTGGTCCAGGAATTCTGACTGTGTTGTCTTCCTCCCGTTCCATGCTTTGATCCTTTTTGAAAAACAAATGTTTTTTTAAAAAGTTGCTTTTTTTTTACATGAACCTGGGAAATAAGATATACAGACACTGGGGTGTAGAAATCCATCATGTCCTACTAGAAAGTTAGCAGGGTATGGGGGATGGTACAAAAGAGAACAGATTAGGGGAATGGCATGAGGGAGTAGGGTAAAATGGAGAGAAAAAAATTGTAACTCAGAATCTTCTGGAAATAAATGTTGAAAATTAAATATAAATAAATAAATTTTAAAAAAGAAATAAAAAAAACTGTGTCTTCTCTTTGACCCACAAGATCTGTACCCAGAGATAAAAGGACCTATTTGTGCATTTATTTATAGCAGCTCTTTTTGTGGTGGCAAAGAATTGGAAATTGAGGGGATGTCCATTAATTGGGAAATGACTGAATATGTTGTGGTATATGATTATAATGGAGTACTATTGTATTATAAGAAATGATGAGCAGTATGATTTAAGAAAAAAGTACTTGAAGAGACTTACATGAGCTAATGCAGAGTGAAGTGAGAAGAACAAGGAGGACATTGTACATAATAGTTGCAATATTGTGCAATAATCAATTGTGAATTACTTGTCTATTCTCAACAACACAATGATCCAAGACAATTCCAAAACACTCATGATGAAATACGCTATCCATGTCCAGAGAAAGAACTGAGGGAGTCAAAGATGATTGTCAAATGTATTGGCATACAGTTGAGCAAAATAGCTCTGCATTACCCTTTTCATTTCCTCTTAACTTGTTGTGAATTCACTCCTTTCATTTCTGATACGGGTAATTTGGTTTTCTTCTTTTTTTAAAATCAAATTAATCAAGTGTTATCTATTTTTTTTTCATAAAACCAACCTTACTTTTATTTATTAGTTCAATAGTTTTCTTAATTCTGATTTTATTAATCTGTCCTTTGGTTTTCATAATTTCTTATTTGGCATTCAATTGGGGATTTTTAATTTATTCTTCTGCTAGCCTTTTAGTTGCATGTGCAATTCATTGATCTCTTTCTCTGTTTTATTCATGTAAGCATTGAGAGATATAAAACTTCCATTCAGTATCACTTTCACTACATCACATAAGTTTTGATATGTTGTCTCATTATTGTCATTCTCTTGGATGAAGTTAATGGTTATTTCTATGACTGGATATTTGACCCACTCATTCTTTAGGATTAGATTATTTAGTTCCCAATCAATTTTAGTATATTTCTCCATGACCCTTTATTACATGTTATTTTATTGTATCATGATCTGAAATGGATATATTTAATATTTCTGCCTTTCTGCATTGGATTTTGAGACTTATATACCTTAATACATGTCTAATTTTTTATAAAGGTGCCATCTACTGCTAAGAAAAAGGTCTATTCCTTTCTAGTCCTATTTGATTTTCTCCAGATGTCTGCCATATCTAACTTTTCTAAAATTCTGTTCATCTTCTTTACTTCTTTCTTGTTCATTTTGTGGTTAGATTTATCTTGTTCTGAGATGGGGAGTTTCAGGTTCTCGACTAGACTAGTTTTGTTGTCCATTTCTTCCTGTAACTCCCTTAACTTCTCCTTTAAGAATTTGGCTGCTAGGGGTTGCTAGGTGGCACAGTGAATAGAACACAAGCCCTGGAGTCAGGAGGCCCTGTGTTCAAATCCATCCTCAGACACTTCACACACACACATACACACACACACACACACACACACATATAGTAGCCATGTGACCTTGGGCAAGTCACTTATCCCCAATTGCCTTGCTTTACCCTCTCCAAAAAAAAGTATTTGGATGCTATACCACTTGGTACATATGTGCTTAGTAATGATATTACTTCATTGTTTATGGTGTCTTTTCACAGGATGTAGTTTCCTTCTTTATCTCTTTTAATTAGATCTATTTTTGCTTAACTTTATCTGGGATCAGGATTCATACCCCAGCTTTTTTTTTTTTTGCTTCACCTGAAGCATAATATATTCTACTCCAGCATTTTTACCTTTCCTCTGTGATTATCTCTCTGCTTCAAATGTGTTTCTTTTAAACAACCTATTTTTGCATTATAGTTTTTAATCTGCTCTGCTATCTGCTTCCATTTTATGGGAGAGTTCATCCCACTCACATTTAGAGTTATGATTACTATCTATATGTTTCCATCCTATTTCCCCTATTTATGCTTTTCTCTCTCTTTTATCCTTTTCCCTCCTCAAAAGACCTTTGCTTTTATCCTGTCTCTCTCAGTCTGCCCTCCCTTCTATCAACCCCCTCCCCTTTCTTCCCCTTTTCCCTTACTTCTTCTTCCTTCCTTTTATCCATCCCTTTTTCTTTTCCCTTTCCCATCCTACTTCCTATAAGGTAAGGTAAATTTCTATACATAACTGGTTATGTTATTCCCTTTTTGAGTCAAATCTGCTGAGAGTAAAGTTCAAACAATGCTCATCTCCCTCTCTTCTTTCCTTCTACTGTAATAGGTCTTTATGCCTCTTCCTGTGATGTAATTTACCCTTTTCTACCTCCTCCTTTTCTCTTTTCCCATGACAATCCCTTTTTACCACTTAATTAATTTTTTTATCATCACATCAAAGTCAACTTATAATCATGCTCGCTGTCTATGTATGCCCCTTTTAAATGTCATAATAAAGATATAGTTATCAAGAGTTACAAGTATCATCTTCCCTTGTAGGGATGTAAACAATTTTTCCTTATTGAATAACATGTTTGTTTGTTTGTTTTCTTTTCTGTTTACCTTTTTAGCTTCTCTTCAGTCTTGTTTTTGGAGGCCCAATTTTCTGTTGAGCTCTGGTCTTTTCATCAGGAAGACTTGGAAGTTCCCTATTTCATTGAATACCTATCTCCTCCCCTGAAAGATTCTGTTCAATTTTGCTGTGTAGTTGACCCTTGGTTGTACTCTTTGCTCCTTTGCCTTATGGAACATTGTATTCCAAACCCTTTAGTATTTTAATGTAGAATTTGCTAAGTCTTGTGTAATACTGAATGTCATTGCATGATATGTAAATTGCTTCTTTCTAGCTGCTTGCAGTATTTTCTCTTTGACCTGAAAATTTTGGAATTTGGCTGCAGTATTTGTTGGCGTTTTCAATTTGGGATCTCTTTCAGGAGGTGATTGGTAGGTTCTTTTGATGACTATTTTGCCCTCTGGTTCTAGGACCTGAGGGAAGTTTTCCTTGATGATTTCTTAGAAGATGCTGCCCATGTTCTTTTTTTCATCATGACTTTCAGGTAGACCAATAATTTTTAAATTATCTTTCATGTATCTATTTTCCAACTCAGTTGTTTTTCCAATGAGATATTTTACATTTTCTTCTATTTTTTTCCATTCTTTTAATTTTGTTTCACTAATTGTTGGTATCCCATAGAATCATTAGATTCTACTTGCTCAATTCTAATTTCAATGAATTGTTTTCTTCAATTAGATTTTGGACCTCATTTTCCATTTGGCCAATTGTGCTATTGGTCTTCTCTTTAGTGAGTTTTTTATTCCTTTTGCATTTGGCCAATTCTCTTTTTTCAGGTTTTTTTCAGTGTTATTTTTTCCATTTGGCCAATTGTATTTTTAAGGACTTGTTTTCAGTCAATTTTTGTCCTTCCTTTATAAGCTATTGACTCTCTTTTGCATACCTCTAAATTTTTCTTCTACCTCTCTTACTTGACCTTTAAAATTCTTCTTCAGTTCTTCCAGGAAGGCTTTTTAGGTTTGTAATCAGTTCATATTCCCCTTTGAATTTTTGGGTGTGCACTGACAGTATTTTCCTCTTCTGAATTTGTGCTTTGATCTTCTCTGTCCCAATAGTAAGAATCTATGATCATTGTGCATTTCTACTTTTTGTTCATGGTGTTTGCCTATTTCCTGGCTTTTAAAGTTGAGCTCTCCTGCTTCAGCATGAATGACACTGATCCAAACTTCATGTGTTGGGAGCCAGGGACCTGGTCACTGGCTTTGTGTGCTGAGTCCTCAGGTGTTGGCAACTGGAGGCTGTATGGATCTGGAAGCTTATCTGATAATGATCTGGGGTCTGCAACACTGATGGTCTTGGGATGGATGGGTCTGGCCCCTGGAGAACATCTGTTCTCCCATCCTACTTTGAAACACTGTAAAGTCTGGTTGCTTGAAGATGCCTCTCCACTTGGAGTTGTCCCTCCTGGAGCTGTGCTTCTTGGAGTTGTACTGAAACAAAGGGAGTTTTGGCTGCTGTAGTATGCCTGTCTATTGGAACATGTGGTTGTTTCCCAAGCTGGAGTCTACTGGCTCTCCTGTTTGTGTCAAGGTACTCAGGAGGTCCTCATGTTGGTGCTTACCTGCTTCACCACTCTGGGGCTCAGGATCTCTCCTTGCTTTGCTGAGGTGGTGATTGCCATTGGCTTACTAGGAAGCCTCCTGTCCTGTACTGCTCTCCTCCACCAGAACAAGAGGGACATTCCCCATTAATCTCCTATGCCTCTTGGACTGCTGCACTCTATCTTTCTGCTGACTCAGCTGTTCCAGGGTTTTTCCTGGGATGAAATTTTCTGGGTTTTTAGAGGTCAGTAAGGGAGAGTGAGAGTGACTTACTTCTTACTCTACCACCTTGGCTCCTGGAAGTTTCCCAACTAAAATTTTTAAGGAATTATTTTCTTCCATTAGCTTTTATACATCCATTTACATTTGGTCAGTTCTATCTTTTAAGGACTTGTTTTCTTTAGTCAATTTTTATGCTTCCTTTTCCACTTACTTGTTGACAGTTTTTTTCACAATTCTTCTGCATGACTTTCAGTTCTTTTCTCAATTTTTCTTCTGCCTCTCATACCTGATTTTAAAACCCTTTTGAGCTCTTCCAAGAGGACTCATTTGGCTTGAAACCAATTCATATCCTTCTCTGGGACTTTATATGTAGGCATATTGACATTGTTGTCCTCTTTTTAGTTATTTTTTTTTATTTTCCCTGTCATCATAGTTTTTCTATAGAGAAGAGTCTTTTTGATTTTTTCCTTCTTTTTTGAAATGGAACTCTGCTCCTGGGGTACAGAGGGCTCTGTCCCAAGCTCCTTATGCTGGGGTCCAGGGACGTGGTCACTGGCTTTCCATGCTGAGGCCTCAGGTGCTAGTTGCTTGTCTGTTGTGTTGGGGTATCCCAGTCTACTTTTGCTTTTTGTTCCAGGGGTTCTGGGGTTAGCAATTTTCCTTCTGAGTTGGGGCTGGAGGCATAACAGCTGACCTGGTATTCCATTAGCCTGCTGAACCAGGACCAAGGTTTCCTTGGTTGCTGTTCTGCGCTGTGGCTAAGAGACTCCCAGTGGCTTGCCCAGACACCTTCTGCACTCAGCTACCCTTCCTTTTTCCAAATGAGATAGGCTTTTCCTGAAATCCTTCTAAGTTCCCTTAACCTGGAAAATTGTTACACCCTGTCTTTCTGTGGGTTCTGTCGCACTAGCATCCATTTAGTCACTTGATTTAATGTTGTTCCCGAGGGAAACTGTGGAGAGCTTGGGCAACTTCCTGGCTTTTCTCTGCCATCTTTGCTCTACCACCTTAGAGGAAATTTTAAATGGTTTTCTTAAAATAAATTTTTCTGGGCAGACTAACTCACTTTACACATTATTTTTTGTTTGTATTTCATTCTCCTCCTTAAAACAAAGTTTGCCTTCTTAATGATTCATCTTAGAGGAAATAAGAAGGTAATGTTAGTCAGACTTGTACTATGCCAAATGTTCATGCTCTGTGCCAATGGAAATAGTTAAATTTCACTCTTGTTTGACTCTCAATTATTGAGACAGAGACTGGAAAGATAGGTCATGCATTCTTGAAGTTGAAACTTTTAATAATTTACATTTAATTAGAGACAGAATAAGATTTTAAAAGTAATTTCATTCAAGTATTGTTTTTCTTCTTAAATAACACATATAACCTTATTATAAAAGTTGTATTTGATTTTG
This sequence comes from Pseudochirops cupreus, assembly GCA_028627135.1. Lineage (NCBI taxonomy): Eukaryota > Metazoa > Chordata > Mammalia > Diprotodontia > Pseudocheiridae > Pseudochirops > Pseudochirops cupreus. Next base: position 318,234,231 of record CM053582.1, on the reverse strand, counting down.
GACATATAAAATTTGAATAAATATTAATGTCATTAAGAGGTCTTATGGTATTGGGATGGACGCAACGTGTTGAGTGTTGAGTGTAATGTGTTACTGTTGTCTAGTAAAAGTAGAGATTTGTTATGCAAAGGACATCGGTGATAATGATTTGTTCACTCTTTTTGATCAAGAGGTCTGTATAAAGACCTCAGATATTCCCAGAACACAGAGCAAGTTCAGCTTATACATAGGGGTTCTAAGTGACCATGGGAAATGAAAGGGCATTAATTAGAGGGAAGCATATCGGTCAGGAAATGTGTGTGTGTGTGTGTGTGTGTGTGTGTGTGTTAGAATATTAGAAATATATTTTAAAAGTGTGTAACATGTGGAATCAATAGATACCTGAGACAGAATATCATCTCTATCACTTACTAATTATGTGAATATATGAACATGTGAAAGCCATTTAAACTCTCTCATCCTTAGTTTCTTCATCTAAAAAGATATGGATAATATTTGTTAATATCCATGCATACTCAGCAGTTCACATGTATCTCTGTCTCTGTCTCTCTGCAAATATATGTATGTATATATGTGTAGTTGTCAACTATCATTATCCCCTTCAAAGACACTTCCCCCCAGAAAAGGGAAACAAGACATCTTTAAGTGCAGAGTGATCATTTCATACTTTATCTAGGAGCATTTTCCTTTCTTTCCTCCATACCACCATCTTTATAAGAATTAATTCTAGATTTAGTTGAAGCTTCTGTGATCTGTTTACCAACACTTTCTACGTTAGCTGTAACTAATAGACACACCATATGCTAAGGATGATAACTGTATTATTCTTCCCTTAGACAGTGGTAGTTTTGTAGTTTTCTTGGGTGTCTTCCTTGGATTCAGTGGGAGGTAGAAAGTTACAGAATTCACTGAGAATGACTCTGGATGGAGAGATTTCTTGTTTGGCTCTAAAGAACAAATGAAAATATAGTGATAAATTTAGGGAAGATATTAAGTCTGGAACAGTGGCTTTTACCAGTTATAACCTAGTTATATCACAACTTCATGTATTCTAGCTATGACAGTTTGATTTGTTTTTCTTTGAACCACAATGGTTGATAGCACTTATTGTCTTTGCTCAATCTGCATATCTGAGGGAGGTCCTTCTCCCATCTATTGAATCTTAGATATTTTATCTTCTTTAGTTTTGTTTCTCAGAACCTCTTCAATTCCACTTGCTCAAAATGTTTCCTTGGCACTCTACCCATTATTAGGTAGGGTGATTTTTTTTTTTTGATAAGAACTCTCTTCTCTAATTATACACAGAATTGTGATGGATCAAGATAAAGAGCATCTTATTGTTGCCTTTACATCTATATTGATTTAAATGGGAACTTTATAGGGTACATACTATGCACAGAATTTGTCTCTTGTTGTCTCATGCCTTAGCAATGTTTTACTAGAGTCTTCTATGCTAGCTTTGATAAAGTGGTCAACACCTTTCATTTTCCCAGAGCAGTTCCTGTTATCACAGGTTCTTGACCCTTTCCATTAAGATTTAGACTCATAGGAGAGGTTCCTAGATTCACCCTGCTTGGTTCTAGCCTCCAAATCACCAGGGAGTGTTTTTCTCAACAAATCAGCAAGATTTATTAAACTTGGTACTGACATCATTTATACAAAGAATTTTATTTTTACTATCTCTGTCCTCAGAAGCAATGATGAAAAGATGAAAGCATGATTTTTGCAACACAAGTTTCAGCAGACTAAAGTGAAAATGATTTCAGTCCAAAGGAACATGCTGTTTTCAAGGAATTTTATTTTCAGAGAAAATGTCATGTTTCTACTAGATTTCTACTTTTCATAAGATCTTGTACATTCTATCAGGGGAAAAAGCATGTACACATCGAATAGAGACAAATATACATATATGTATATACACAGTCGTGTGTGTGTGTGTATGTGTGTGAGTGTAATTTTGTGGTTTGTACTTAAGAGATTCTAGTCAAAATTTATATTCAAGATAGGGAATGCTGGGAGCAGCAAAAGTGTCTTCTACCTACCAGATTTTTGTTAATTGAAAGTGTCCTTGCTTGCAGCATGAGCCATTTGGGGACTTAGCATGTGTTTCATATCAAGGATGAGGGAATAGTAGGAAAGACCAGACTAAGGATAGACCATATAATAAACTAGACAGCCAAGAAGAGCAGGTACGATAGGAAATACCCAGGCATGTTTACCAAAGAAAAGGTAGACAGCTGGTTAGAGAGTCCAAGCAATTTTACAGCAGGAGACATCTGAGTGTCTTAGCAGGTAAGTGAATGTAGTGTGCCAAAGGAGTCTAATGGTAACCTATTGCCAGCAACCCTGGGAAGAGAGAGTGAAGGATTGAGGCTTATCAGTCCAGTCCTAAGAGTATTGGCTAAAGCAAGGCAGAGTCTCAGTCCGGAAGTTAAGCCTTAAAGTAAAGTTTAAGTAGCCCTAGGCTCAGAAGTCAGAAGTTAGGCTACTCGTTATCTCAGAAATAACATATATAACAATAAGATCTTTATCTTTCTCTGGAGTATATTATGAACTGCCGTCACATGGCATGTTCATCGTTTTTCAAGGAAATCACATGAATCTCTTTAACTAAAGCATAACTTGTATTTTTGTTCAGAGGGTTTTCTATTCCCTTTGCTTTAAATTCCTGAATAATCTTTAAGAATATAGTTTTATTTCTGTAATGCAATTAACATCTCCCAATAGACTTTTTCAAAGCACAATCCTGATACTGTATAATGGGAAATTGCTTATGTGTATTGATTTACATATGTTTGTTAATACCTTTGTGTACTATGCAGCCTTATCCTTATTTCAAAGCAGTGTTTTCAATACTCACATTTGGTAATATAAAAGAACTATTGAAAATTTCAAAGGAGCTTAAAGAAGCAAATTGGAAAAATGAAAATGGCTCATTAATATAAATTTTTTCCTGTATCACCACAGTTGCTCTGCTCTGTGACTATCCATTTTTTTCTTTATTTTTTTGTCTTCTCATTGTGTCTGTAATTAGAAGAGCTATATCTCTAGAAAGAAAAAATATATGTAAATCAGATGGAAATCAGACCATTTCTGAAGTAGATAAATCCTAAGAAAGATGCTTCCTTTCAGTGGGAGGGGAAATCTGTCACCATCCAGGGGAAGGGAATTTTGATGAAGCAAAGTTAGGGTTAACTAAGATTAGAGATGAGAAAAACTGTTCTATCAGCTCACTGCTCTTCAACTTGATTCAAGTGATTATGATGCTGATTTATTTGACTATGTACATTTTTATGATTTGTAGCTTACATTTAAGAATTGATTCTTAATATAGTCATTCTATTGCAGTGTGAACAAGAGAATGAACATTATATCTGCTTGTGAACTTGTAGCCCTTAATAGCTTTCTGACTATGTTACTATATTACTGTCCAAAACCGTCTCCCTCTGTCAGCATTTCTTTATATGAAACAACTGAAAAAAACAAATGTTTTTTTTTATTTATTTATCTTTCTTGGTATGTTTTGAGGAAAATCCATACACATCCAAGTTTACATAGGTGTAAATATACATTTCTTGCATATATGTAAAATTATACACATACATATAAATGGGTGCATACTTGTGTGTGCTTGCATACATGCAAATAGGCATATATACATAATTCAACTTTTCATGCCATCACCTCTCCCCTGGATTACTGTAATAGTCTCCTAATTGATCTTCCTGTCTCATATATCTTAACACTCATCCACTCAGCAATTAAGGTGATTTTTCTCAAGTGTATGTCTGACCATATCACCTCCCCTGATCAGTAAAAACACCAGTGGTTTGTTATCATCTTTTGGATCAATTATGAACTCCCCTGGGATTTAAAATCTTTTCATAATGTGGCCCTTTCATTTCCAACTAATGTTTGTTCCTTCCATACACTTGACAATTCAACTATACTAGTCTACTTTCTGTTCCTCAAAAATGACAATCTCCTATACCTGTATTTTTTTGCCTATAGTCTTCCATACCTTTAATACTTTGCCCCCCTTGACTTCGTCTTTTAGTTTTACTGGCTTTCTTCAAGACTCAGCTTAAATACCATTTTCAGTACTAAGCCTTTCCTCTTTATCTCTCTTCCTCTAGCTACTGATGCTCTCCCCTTTCTGATTGCCTTTATTGACTCTTTATATATCTTGCATGTATCTATTTGTAGGCTTTCTACTCTATTATAATGTTTGGTATTTTGAAACAGAGATTGTTTGTTTGTTTGTTTTTTCCTTTCATTGTGTTCCCACTGCTTCCCATAAGGTGTGGATTGAAGTAAGAAATTAATAGATGCTTGTTAGAGGGCTGGTGTCATTGAAATACTATGATAGAAACTTAGAGAGAATTCTGGAAAGAAGGCAGAGTAGGTGAGAAAATTCCAAGCTCTCAAGAATCTCCCCCACAAAAGATAAGAAATAGTACCTTAGTGCAAACAAAGTTTAGGTAAAAATTAATAAGAATAAGAGCACAACAGGGGTCTTCTTGGGTCAAAATTCAAGAAGATAAAAAAAAACCCCAGGAAGAGGTTTGGTCCCTGTGAAGACTAAATACCTCCAGGTTAGAGTCTGCTTTAACAGCAAAGGGCAAGTTACTTAAACCAGAAATTCCAAGCCCTGGAGTTAGTTACTTTAAGAAGCTGCCTTGGCCCCAGCCATAGGAACTTTTATCCCTGGGATAGTGAGGGGAGTTGGGCATCTAAGTGCAGGAAAATCAATGGAAACAGCCAACAAATAACACCAGACCCAGCTGTACTGTGAAGAGTGGTGGGGTTGAGAAGGAACCAGCTCACATCCACCCTGTGAGTGCAGAAGTAATGAGGCAGAAAGCCCCTGCCTATGGGCACTTACAGGAGGTTGGAAGCTTGACATTGGTTCCAGAATAAAGGGAGAACTGAAGATCTGGGGCAAGAGGCACCATCCCCCATTCCCCATGGGTAGAGGTGTTTACAAAAATTAAACTAAAAATGCACAGGCAAAGGAGATAGAATCCACCCATAGAAAATTTACAGGAATAGAGAAGATGAGTTCATCTTTAGAGGAGGATATTGAAGTAAAGAAATCCCTGAAGAGGAACATGAAATGGTCACCATGCCCCAAAAGAATTCATAGATCTTTTAAAAGACTTTAATAATCAAATGACAGAGATGGAGCTAAAACTAAAAAAACAAAAAAATAAAATAAGAATAATCCAAGGAAAACAAATTGATTATGAAAGGAAGGTCAACCAATTACAAAAGGAGATTCAAAATCTTAAGGAAGAAAATGACACCTTGAAAATTGGAATTGGGCAAGGTGAAGCCAGCAAAAATTATAAGAGGTAAAAAAATAAACAAAATATAAAGAATAAAAAAAATTAAATAAAAAGTAATACATAAGAAAAACAACAGATTTGGAGAATATATATAAAAGAGAAAACAGAAAAGTAATTGACTAGTTGAAAGTTATGATCAAAGAAAGAATCTCGATACAATAATTCAAGAAATAATTAAAGAAAATTGTCCTGAAGCATTAGAACAACTGATAAAATGTAGAAATAGAACAAAAAATCCATTAATCACCACTTAAAAGATATCCTATTAGAAAAACTTATACAAATATTGCATTCAGTAGCAGTCTCCAAAGTACTTGTTTACACAATTAGGGGGTCTCAGTCTAGGGTCTCCCCTAGCCCAACATATCTTGAAGGGGTAACAGAAAACACAAATACCATATACCCCTAGGTCACAGTAAGTCACAGTCTCCTTAATCAATACACAGTGTCCAAGTAAAATCCTCTCTCATCTTGACTTGAGGCTGACTTCCAAACCCTTTTTCCTCTATGGACTGACTGCTCCTGACTCTCACTTGGATTCACATGTAGGCAGCTCTCTGCTCCTGCTTCATATCATAGCTCATGGAAACTGCTCCACTTCAAGCTCCTGTCTGATAGCAGACTCCAGGGGTTCCTGCTTGCAACTTCCTTTTCTAAGAAAACAAAGCTTAACAGGTCTACAACAATACTTATACAGCACCATCATCTCAATTCACTTTAAGAGCTCTTAAAAGGAGCTTAAGCTAAACCTCCTACCTCTGGGCAGATCTAAGCTCCTCAGCTCAATTCACTCATAAGGACCGACAGACAGGGCTTGTCTGAGGTATCCACACAGATTAACCAACAGGGCTTCTGTCTGAGGAATTAACAGAGATCAACAGAGAAGCAACATCATGAACATTCTTTCTGTTAGTTCGCCTCTCAAGAAAGTTCCTCTAGTAAGCTCATGCTCACTTCTTTCTCTCAACTCTACTCTTTCTCTACTCTGTCCTCTCCCACCAAGCAATACAACATATACTGTTTCCAATTAAAGACTTTTCATTCAATCAAAGACTCTTCATTCAGTCAAAAGCAAAACTCAATCAAAGGTGCTTGATTGGCTAAAACTCAATCCAGAAAGAAAGCAAAAAGTCCTACTTTGTCTGTTACAGGTACGTACTAAAGACTTCTTATAAGGAATTCAATAAGGACAGACTATTTACTTTTTACATATGCAACATACAAAACATATTTCTAAGATTCTTATTAATAATTGAATAGCTCATAAGAAATATTGGGAAAAACCTGAGTATGTTATAAATTTAAAAAGTAAAACCTTTTAGGAACAGCTAAGAGAGTAATTATTTTATACAAATGGTTGCAAGACGAAAAATCGATACAGAAGATTTAGATGGTGGAGGAGGGCTGGTAGCTCTGGTAACCTACTTACATCAGGAATAGGTTTAAAAGGGAACAATACACACATATATTTAGAAGAGTATAAAAGTCATCTAAATTCAGAAGACATAAAATGGTAGTGGCATAAGGAGGGGAAGAGGACAAGGGAGGGATCTTTAGAGGGGAGGGTGAGGGAATAGGTGAAAGTGGGTATAAAAGGATGTAGATTTATGGGAATGGGAGTATAGAATTAATAGGGCAAGGTAGTGGGTAGAAGTAAAGAGATATGCACAAACATAAAAACAAAGATCAGAAGTAGAATTTGGGAAAGTATCAAGATATGTATGTATATATGTATATGTGTGTGTATGTGTATATATATATATGTATATATATATATATATATATATGCATATATATATATATATATACACATATATTGTAGCTTTCTGGAGGTGGTGGAGAACAAAGTGAAAAAAAATGCACAGCAGAGAAGAAAAGAAAACTGACAAGGAAGCAAAGAAAGGATGGACGGTTTTCAACACAATGTGTAGAATGAATCATATAGGCTTTCTTGAAATGAAAATTTATTGTTATAAATTTTCAATCCTATTATGTTCTGCTGTGCACATGACATACTTTTTTTCTTTCTTACTTTATATTTAAGTTCTAACATTTAAGTTTATGATATATTTTTGTTTCTTTTCTGTATTTCTGTGCTAGTATTTCTATCTAAAATAAATTTTACAAAAAAGTAACTTAAAATTGGAATGAACTTTAGAGGTCACCTAGTTCAACTTCCATCTAAATATCAATCCTCTCGGAAATGTTACCAGTAAATCATCATTGGGCCTCTACTTGAAGACTTCCAATGGAGGACATCTTAAGAAGGTTTAAAATATGTGACCTGCTCCCTTTTCAATTGCTACTAGGGAACAATGCTGCAGATGTAGGTACCTAATAAACATTTATTGATTGTATATAAGTATTATCTTTCATCTTTTGATGACAAAATCTTGTTATGTAGCTAAGTATTTTAATTCAATCTCTGCTATTGACTTGCCTAAGAATATTTGGCATGTTATTACTTCTGAAATATGACTACATATTATATTGCTTCTTGTTTTCTTACTCTTCTTGGTCTTAATTATCAATAATTGGTTGTTGATCACAACCACTATGACATTAATTAAAATTAAATTTTGATCTGAGTGGTACTACATCATCTAGCAAAAAATAGTTTAGGATTTAAAGTTACTAGCCTAAGCTTTGCTATCAATCTGTTTTCTAAACTTTTATAATTAATTGGATATTTTTATGTCATTTTTCTCTTCAGGACTAGATGATTTCTAAGACTTTGCAGTTCTAATGTCTTAAGAGTCTATTCTTCATTATCAAGATAAAAATCTTTTGTTTTCTCTGCCTTAATTTTTTCATTTGTAAAATATTTTCTATGACAGTAAATGACATCAACAAGAGTGGATTTAACCAATAATCTGGAAAGGGCTTTGCTTATGAAAAATATATTTGAGTCATTATTACTCCTGTATACTACCATAAAATCCAAATATTTTGTCAGCGTCTCCACTCCTATTTCGTTTTCATATAAGTATCATAATAATAATGGAATCAAAATTTTATGATGCTTTATGACTGTCATGTTAGGTCAAGTGGAGGCCTTTTTTTTTTTCTTCTTATCCTCAGAGTCCCTATAAATCAGTAGAAAAAGTGTCTCAGAATTTTATAGGACATGTTACTTTGTGATCCAAATCCTTCTTTCAGTATCTTTTAATCTGAAATTGGAGTAATTTAGTTACTTGTTTCAGGTAATTGGTGGAGTGACTATATTAAGGGCCAGGAGTTGAATAGATTTTCCTTAATACCCTTCCCTCTCTGATTTAAATAATTGATACTTTGGCTTTTTCCCCCAGCATTGGATTAGTAGTCATTATAAAGTCTAAGGAAATCAGGGGAAATAGAAATGATGATTCACTTGTTTTTCTGTGTTTGTTTCATCTTACATTGGTTATAGCATCAGTGTGACTAGCATTATTGCACAAATCCAGAGAGCAACCATGGCAGTATACGTTGGATATGATGAGCACATTTACTAGATCAGCTACAAATTTTTTATTTTGTATGGTTACTATGAAGTTTTTGGCTTTTTGACACCTTTCTGTTTAAATTTCTCCTTTTATTTTAACCATAGTACATAAGCATTTGTTTCTATTTCCTTAATTACATTCTCACTATACTCCTCCTCCCAACTTTTACACTATCATTGTGATTAAGATATACTTCTGCATTATTTTCTTTTCATGCGTTTATTTGGAAATAAGCTTTTCAATTCATCTTCAGTGTTACATTTGAAGTTATCTTTATGCGTATATAAGATTTCTCTTTGACGACTGCTTTCTTCTCATAGAATTTATATTGTTCTTTTTCCTGCATATTTTTATGGCTACTTTTTATTGCTCTGCTGGGGTAAATGTTCTGTGAATACTAAATATCCTAATTATCAAATTATAAAGTGACAATCTGGTTTTATCATCACCTATATGAAGAACAAAGGGAAAAAAAGATACATGAAGTATAATGAACTTTATAACAATTGATGATTTGTTCTGGAGCTTAAAGACTTATTAATTAATACATAAATTTGCATTAGATGCAGGAAGTCTGAGTTTTAAAAAGCACAAATGCTTGTTTTCAGTATAAAAGGGCAAGTTAGACCTGTCATGGTTATGCATAATTCCATTAAAATTGTTCTCTCATATATAAATATTCACACAATGTTCCTTCATTACCCCCTTTCTTGTTGTCAGACAGGTGCATAGATGCCATATTTTCTTTTAAAAAATAAACCCAAATAGAAGTGCTGATTACAAGTAGCCATTGATGCTATTTCTGTGTGGGAGGGGAAGACAGTCAACCTAACAACACAAAACTCCCCCCCAACCAATTGTTAAGTGAAATCATAGTTGTAGTGGAAGCTCTGAGAACTTGAAATCACTTGAGAAAAAAAGAAAACACCTCAAAATGGCCTTTAAAGCTTCAATGTGTTTTTCAATGAAGGTTAGATGACATTCACTGTATAATTAAATTGATGAATTTTAATTCAGTATGTTGAACTTCAGGTTAAATTATTCTTGGTACAATCTATCCGCTCAGTTCAGTAGAGTTTATGTTAATATCTCAGTCATCTAGTCATTTAAAACAACCAAACAAAAGACTTTCACATCTTTTTTCACAAAACCAATATCCTCTTCACAATTTATTCAAAAGACTAGCTCTTTTGCTTTTTTCACACTTTGATAGAGATTTAATGTTGTCATATTGTCAAGTACCTATTAGATAAATTTGTCAGAAAAAAAGGAAACTTTACCCCTGACATTATTTCCTTCCTTGGATTTCTATCCTTTGATGATCCAAAGTTGCATATAGAATTAAAGCTATGTAAGAGCCAAAGTAAATAATGCCTCCTTTATGGGAAACCAGTCAATCAATTTGTCAACCACGATGTGTTGACTTATCTCAAATACACCTCCTACACCAGACCTTTCTTCTTCCCCATCTCCCAGATCTTAATGCTGCTTTGTCCAAATTACAGTTCATATATATGTATATATGTGTGTGTGTGTGTGTGTGTATATATATATATGTGTGTGTGTGTGTGTGTGTGTGTGTGTGTGTATACATATATCTTTGCATATATATCCATATGTGTATATGTATACACATATACTTACATATATTTATGTATATGTTTATGTGCACACGTATGGATTAATTAATGTTTGCCCTTGTCTACTCAGTGTCTAAAACAGTGCCTGGCCCATGATAGGCACTTGTAGCATACTGTCAAATCCTAGTTCCTTAGGTTTTAGAATCCCTACAACTTCAAACATGTATAATTTAATAGGTAGAAGACTATATTGAAATTTATGATAATTATTGCGTTGTATAGAAAAATGCATCATTACGAGTCAGTAAGAATGGGGAGGTGCAGCTTTTGGGGGGAAACGTCCTCCTGGACCTGTAGGTTAGAGGGAGTCAGTCATGTTCTTTGGTGTAAGAGAGAATGACCATTAAACTTTGTGTTTATTCTATCCAGGATATGGTACAAGGGTTGCAACATAGGTGTGGGTGGGGGTGGGTGGGGGTGGAGAGGGAAAGAGAAAGGAGAGAGAGAGAGAGAGAGAGAGAGAGAAGTGAGTGCAAAGATTAACAGATAATTAAATATGGATGTGGATGGAGATGATCATGAAAGAAGAAAGGAATTCACTATAGAGCTAGTTAGTTAAGACTTTTCATTTAAGTATTTTCTCTGGTGGTCTCTTTCTGGAACACATATCTGGAACACTATCCCTCCTCTGCTCTGACTACTGATCCCAACCCCCACCCAGGCTTCCTTTAAGTCCCAGCTAAAATTCTAACTTCTACAGGAAGTTTTCCTCAACCGCTATTAATTCCAGTGCTTTCCCTCTGTTACTTCTCTCCAATTTGTCCTGTATATAGCTCAGTTTATATATATTTGTTGCCCATTCTCTCTAATTAAATTGTAGGCTCATTGAGGACATGGGTTCTCTTTGCCTCTTTTTGTGTACCCAGTATTTAGCACAGTAGTTGATTTATAGTAGGTGTGCAATTAATGTTTATTGATTATAAGCTCTACCCTTACTTTTTATCTTTTTAACTCTTATGCCTGCAATAGAGTAAGTGCTTAAGTGTTTGTTCACTTTTGCTGTTGTGGTAGTTGAATTTCATTCAAATTGTAAATAGAAACATATTGGAAGGTTGTGAGAAGCAGTAACATTATTGCAAAGAGAAATAAGGAAAAAAATTTTGTCACACTCTTAAAACATTATTTTGAATGAAAAAATATAAGAGGTCATAATAACTGGAATAAGAAGTCTTGGAAATATTGGTGGGGCAGCTGGGTGGTACAGTGGATAGAGTGCATGCCTTGGAGTCAGTAAGATTCATCTTCCTGACTTCAAATCTGGCCTCAGACACTTTCTAGCTATGTCACTCTGGTCAAGTCTCTTAACCCTGTTGCCTCAATTTCCTCATATGTAAAATGAGCTGGAAAAGGAAATGGCAAACCACTCCAGTATCTCTGCCAAGAAAATCCCAGATGGGGTCAGGAAAAGTTGGACATGACTGAAAAATGATTGTATAACAACTTGGAAAGTTTATTTTTTTCCCCTTATGATCATTTTAGATGGTTTTTTAATTTGAAATTCCATAATGGGATTTTGTTGTTTTCATGTAAGTGTCAGAATCATGAAACAGACCAATAGTTGTATGCCAAGGATACTAACTGAGAAGTGCCATTACAATTATATGCTGATGCTTCACAATTTTATTTTTATTCTTACTTGAAGAATCCCATTTTTAGCTCAGGGCCTATACGTTTGTATCCTAACTGATACAAAAGAAGAATGCTGTGGTGGAAATATTCTTGCAGTTATTATACAGTGGGACTCCTGTTTTGTGCAACTGCAAATATTACCTAAAACAATACTGTAGATTGGTATTTTCCTGAAAACTAAGGTTTGGTTGGCAAATAGAACAGTCATAAAAAGTTTCATTGGAATGACCACACAATTTGGCCATAGATTTTTCTCACAATCAAGAAGAGTTGAACTTTGATGTTAACTGATTAGGAAAGAATCCTCTGAGTTCCTTTTTTTTTTTTTTACAATCATAAC